>JAVHKY010000054.1:18520000-19050835 GCA_035079385.1 Aspidiotus rigidus | reverse complement strand
AAGCTACGGTCTTTATAAAGAAAATCTGAAATACTATTTCTTATACAAAGTTTTCAAGCAATCTCAATTTGCACTCGAGATAATTATAAAAATTCCAACTCTGTACCTTATTAAAATCCCCTTTTCAAAAGTACCACTATTTCAACAATTTTTTTTCGTATCCGCAGCAGATAATTAATTCACTCGTCTGACCCTGAAGTAGTCATGAAGGTTTCAATTTCTCATAATAGGATGAGTAACGACGAAGGTGAGCACATTTAATTCGAGGGCCAGCTTAAAAACTCCAAAACTAAAATGACCTGCCGAATAGAATTACAAAATTGGTGCAAATTCTTGTCCAGACAGTTATCTAAAGATTTTTTTTTTTTTTTTTTTAATAAAAAACTTCACGCCACTTCCGTCAAAACGTTTATTTTTTACGAATTCATCTAGACCCCGAAGATGAAGTATGTATACTTCGAAACGTCGGTCGCCTTGTAAAAAATAAAAGTTTTGACGGAAGTGGCGTAAAGTTTTTTATTTAAAAAAAGAAAAAAAAGAATTACAAAATTACACTAGGTATGAAGAAACATTTTGTTGCCAATCAAAGTCTCTATTTCTTATTTCGGTTCATTGAATTTCTTACGTTATTATTTTTTATTCGCGCTAAATTAGTCTAAGGAGCCTTGGCCGTCAACAAAGTAATTATTGCTGTTGCCCAGGACGCACTACGTGGAGGGGGCTCCGATGCGTCTCACGATACTAACGATCCTAGTTCTACACCAAAGACAAAAAAAAAGAAAATTCCTATACATAGAAGACTGTGTACTACCACAACAGTCCACCGCGTCTAATGAATATAAAATCCCTGCGCGGTTCATCCGAATCTACCTATAATATCGTAAACCAAAAAAGAACGCCACATTGAGTCAAAATTTAGAGCTGTCGTGCCACCCGTGTTTCAGAATGAAATGACCGCTACTAAATGACGATGGTTTCAATTTGAATTTGTATTTGAAATGAAAAAATATTTTATATTCAAAGGGCTGGGAAGACGATAATTCCGGGTGAACGAAAAGACACATTTCATTTACAATATTACCGTTAGTATTCCAGCCTGATTAGTTCAAGCAACAAAAATGTGCCGGTATACACGTAAGAAAAATGCAAGAAATTATTTCAAAAAACCTCGTCATCCAAACGCGAGCAAAATGAAAAACAAAACGGGAAAAGTAATGCGTCCACTTACCACATCTGCACCAAACATACTAAACTGGTTGAAAGGATTGAGCGAACTATAAGTAAGCACTCGCTTTTATGAAAGGTGACGTGTGCAAACTTTACCTGTCCTTCCTTGTTCATTGGTTGAATAATTTTAAAGAGGGAGTGCCCTAACGAATTCGAGGGGGTATCTCACAGGTACCTGACACTTCAATAATGCTTGTTTACACGATGTGAATGTGTATAATGTGTCTTTGTATTATATCATCAGCTGCGATGGCACACACACATTTCTACCTGAATGTCAACCGCAAATCGACTGCAAGTCGACTATTGAATCCCCTCCTATAAGGTTAATGTCGACCTTAAATCAACGTCGATTTCGAGCCAACTCCTCCAAATTTTTTTTCGACTTCTGTTGCGTCGATTCGAAGTCAATTTTTTCTAGTAATAAGGTACTTTAGTCGACTTCAAATCGACGTCGATCTACAGTCGATTCTGATTCATGCCTCTTGAAATTTAATCTGAATTCTTAGGCCGATAAAAAGATGATATTCAGTACTCGTAAAATAGAAAAGTTGCTCGATTTTGATTCGATCTGACATCGACGTCGATTTTGGGTTGACATCAATACCAAAACTCCGTCTCACCAGTCGAGTAGCGGTCGACATGGGTGGAACTAAATCGACCCAAGTCACAGTCGACATGGTTCATCGGAGACGAATAATGAATTTACTTACTCGGTAATAATCGCAAGTATACACATCTCTGCTCATGCCGAAGTCTGCTACTTTGACCACAAGGCCCAATCCTACTAGACAATTTCGACAAGCCAGATCTCTGTGCACGAATCGCTGTTGTGCCAGGTAAGACATGCCTTCAGCGATTTGACGAGCCGTCGATAGTAACTCGTCCTGCTATCGAAATTATATAGAAGAACTATTGAATACTTGTACAGAGTTGAGTTTGAGGCAATGATGTAAGACAGAATATTTTGTTACCTCGGACAAGCGCGGCAAATGGGGTAGATTTAGCCAAGGATGGTTACTATTACGAAGAACAGTGACCAAGTCTCCGTAACGCATGTACTCGACTACCATCCATGGGTCGTTTTCTTGGTCTGAAAAATAAATATTGAATTTGATTCACATTTTATACGAATCGCCCAATTTGTACTAATTAAAGCAGTGAATGTTGGACTGAGACGAATTTTTGTTATATTCCTGAAGAAAAATACATAGATACAGACGCAGTTTTTTAGCTTTGCTCTCTTACAATGTAAAGACCCTCAGATTAAGGCTGAAGATCGAAAGGACTTTCTGTAATTTCACGAGATACAGGGGGGGGGGTAAAACTTTTCAATGAATGGCGCTTTATAATTCTTGTGGTACATGAAATAAGACGGACTAGAGACGTTTGTTTTCAGGATTGATTTGAATTGACTTTTTCAGGATTTCTAGACCTTTTTCATCTCCACTTTCTCTGTCTTCTTTCACAGTATTCTAAGGAACGGAGAGAGATTTTGAAAGTTAGTCTTACCCAAAACAAAACAAAAAAATCAGCTCTGATTAAATAGGAAAATTTCCTAATTTGAAAGAAAATCCCCTGACTTTTCCAGGTTTTTCAGAGATTGGCAACATGAGCTATGGAGGTCTGTGTGTGCCGTACAAAGTTGAATTGACGCATCTGCAAAACAACGACCAATGGATTGGGACTTCTTCCAGCCTTTAAAATACGACATGGGAAGCCTTATTCTCCTGATCGTACTTTTGCATACACATATACTTCAATTCAACTTTGTACAGCAAATGTATCCCCTCTTTCTCGAAAATTTGTCTCTGCGACTCACCCTATATCGTGTACGGAAATCCGAAAGGACTTACCTCGGGCACAAAATCCGGTCAGACCAAGAATGTTTTCGTGGCGGAATGCGCTCATGGTTTCCACTTCTCTCATAAAATTATCTTCCGCTTCTCGGCTAGTCGATCTTTTCAGCATCTTGATGGCGACTGTTTCGACTCTCTCTTCAACGCCTTCCATAGTGTGCAATTGCCCTGCGAAGAAAGAATGCAGCAATTATTTCGAGCCTGAATTATACCGTAATGGTTTTCCAAGTTTTGAATCTCTTCAAAAATCCAGAGGAAACTGAAGAGAATGGGTAGTACCGTATGAGTGAGAAGAACTCCTTAGTTTAAGTGAGGGAAAATCACCAACTAATTATCAGAATATTATATTTTCGTACCTTTAAAAACTTTCCCAAAGCATCCTTCGCCGATTTCAGTCAAATCGGTGATTTGTGATCTTCTTATGGTGGAAACGGGGAGCAAAGGAGTCGAATCTTCTGTATCAATCAAGCTATAATGCGGATTTCCTTGGTATCTTTCGTCACGAAGGAATGTATTCTCTAATTGGACCAGTCTCTGCAACTAGAATTTTTTGAAAGCATATCAGTAATTTTTTGTGAATTTGACTGGTGGCGATTAAGGCGCAAGTTTTTCCTTTACTTCTTTTTTTTTATTTTTTTGACGTAAAAGTGAGAAGTGTTAGGAGAGAGGGGAATCATCTACACTCTGCTCCATGGGTTCCGAAGTAGGAGCAATACCCCCACTCCCTCATAAACGAGTGGAAAAATGAAAAGATGCTTGATTTAGCAATAGGATGAAATAAAAAATTGAAGATCAAGAAAAAAAACTCGGCGCTTCGCCAGAGGGGCTGCAATCGTTACATTTTCACTAGAAGTGAATAGTTGTGACGTGAAACACATATTTTCACCCTCCTGAATACGAATAAGTAATTCTTTTCTAGATCCGACCACGAAAAGTGCGCCAAATTTCAAATTGCAAATTTCCATATTTTCCAATTTTTGCGCAAAATACTTAAAAATAACGGAATAACGGTTTTTCTTCTCTAGACCAAATACGTACATTGTTCAGGATCAAATTTTCAGTATAATATTCGAGTAGTGGAGGTTAAATGTGAGATTCCAACGTACCTATATATGAGCTCTCTACATCGATGGGGGGGGGCAGGAGGTACCACAAGTTGCCTAATTTCGAGGATTTTTCATGTTTTCCACACGTTTTTTGAATATTTCCATCTTTGTACATAATGTGAGGGATTTTGAAGCATTAAAAATTGCAGATATGGTGACTGGAAACTTCAGACAATGAAGCTATATATCTTTGGTCCTTCCGCTCCACCTTGGTTGGCATTTAAAGAGTCATATAACAGGTTTTTCCGTAACATATAGATCCTTTTGGTCATTTTGCGGGGGGGCGGATCCGGGGGAAAATTTTGCTGGTAGAATTTTTGAATGAATAAAAAATTGACTTCTCTCTTTCAAATTTTGATCTCTTGATGGGGAGGAGGGTTACAAAAGTGTCTGTGGCGTGGCAAGGCGGGGGATTAGAGGAGTTGAACCTCCCCTAAGACACGTGAAATATCACGTTTTATTTTGAACAATTTTTCCCAAAAATTTTTGTAACATTTCTTTTCTTCCACTTTTTCTTCAACCACTTTCTGGTTACGCCACTGAAAAATATATTCAATTTCGATCCCCCTTTCAGGAAATTGACCCCTGCGTCCATCCCCAACTTCAAAAACTTCCTATTTTCACAAACTTCAGACATCGTTTTTGAATAAAATGAATTCTCTAAACACGGTCGTGTTTTCCGTGTGAGTACCGAATAGGGTAGGCCTACCGAAGTGTTGGAATGGGGATCACGCGCTATCCCTCCCCTCTTCTTCGATCCATTTCGAGCTACAACTGCGGCATTGCTGATAAGATTATTTTTGGTACAACTTGGAGCTATTGGCAAGAAATGAACTCTGGTAAGGTTCTGGAAGTTTGATGCATTGTGCTTGGGGGTCATAGAAATTTCAAGACGCATAATTTGGAGGTTATTATACAAATTATTTCAAAGTTGGTACCCAATCGCCAGTGAAAATCATTTTAGGGACCTACAGTAATCCGTGCTACAAGGAGGTCATTTTCGTCACAACGCTGATCAATCGTTCTGTGGTTATTGTATTCCTTTTGATTACCAACTCCAGCCTCATAGACGGGATTCGCTTCTTTGATTTTTTTGTATACTACAAATAACACCTCGATTATCGCTGCAGACGGCTTCATGGTCTATAGGTGGTGACAGACTTCTTTGCGTATGCTGACCGACAAGGCTGCATCAAAGACGATAGTGGACATATCCCCCCCCTGGCCACGCCACCGGCACTTTTCCCCCTCCCCATCCTCCGAAAATAATAGAACAAAAAAGAGATCAAAATTTGAAAGAAAGAAGTCAATTTTTTTTCATTCAAAAATTCTATTAAAATTTTTCCGTTTGAAGTTTCCAGTCACCATATGTGACCTGTCAGGAAGAAACGTGCAATCGATTACACGTTTCTTCCTGACAGGTCACATATCGGCAATTTTTAATGCTTTAAAATCCCTCACATTATGTACAAAGATGGAAATATTCAAAAAACGTACGTGGAAAACATGAAAAATCCTCGAAATTAGGCAACTTGTGGTACCTCCGGCGCCTCCCCCTCCCCGTCGATGTTGAAATCTCACATTTGACCTCCACTACTCGAATATTTTACTGAAAAATTGATCCTGAACAATGTACGTATTTGGTATAGAAAAGAAAAACCGTTATTCCGTTATTTCTAAGTATTTTTTACAAAAATTGGAAAATATGGAAATTTGAAATTTGGGGCACTTCTCGTGGTCGGATCTAGAAAAGAATTACATATTGATATTCAGGAGGGTGAGAATATGTAAAATCGACCACAATGACGCCGAAATTGCTCACCCCACTTTCACAGAGGGGGATGGAACCTCAAAAATCAGCGCGGCCCCCCGCTTCACTTATGGCTAACTTCAAAGGGCTCCCCATCTCTAAAATTTTCTTTTGGTATCGTCGCCCACCATACAGTTTTCATGCTTCTATCATTAGTAGCTATTTTTTGCAGTCTGCCACTGTACTTGAGAGAATTTTCAAGAAATTATCATTTTCAAATAATCGAGTTACCACAATAATTGAATTTTAGGAATTGCGAACTCGACGCGTTGGAACGTTTGGAACAATGTAAAAAGCAGTTTTAACTACATCGATAATCCTTATTTTTGTCTCAATTTTATTACCCACTACTTCATCCTAAGGGAACCAGAACTTTGAAATTTATTTAAAAACCTTACCTGAATAAAATGAGACTTTTCAAGAAACATTCAAAGAAACAAAAAACTCCGAACTTCAAAAAAATAATACCGCAAAAATATAGATACTCCAAAAAGAAAACAAAATGATTCACCCATATGCTGCATGGCAGTAGCTCTTGGGATATTCGGGAATAAACCGACCACATCGAATGAACACAGGGTCGAACCCGAAGGCACAATATCGTCTTTAAGCCTTTCAAACAAGGTTACCGAGTTTTTTACGGAGTAGGGTGACTCAAAATCAACTCTAGATTTGAACCAACGGTCCACGTATTTCGCTTGAGAGTACGTGGGGGAAGACACATAGGAAACCACCGGACGCATCGGGGTACCTGTTTTATGGACTTTAGGTAACCCATACAAGAGGGGGGGGGGGGGTACAGGGTTAGGCTCGAGGAGCAATTTCTTTAATGATGGAGTTTTAATAACGAATTCACATTCATTAATAACACGTCTAACCTCCTTCACGTGGCTGGGGAAGTTGAAACGATCATTTTCCTTAGCGCCACACTGGTCAAGGACCTCGTAGACCTTAGAGGGTTTGTCCATAACGACCATAGCATTCCCCTTGTCGGCCTTTGTAATGATTAAATCCTCCTCCCTGACCTTCCTCTTTATCCCTTTGACATTCATTCTAGGGAGAGGGGGTATCACGGACCAAACTGGCACAAGCTTTCTGAGTATTGACCCCAGGTCCAATTTTTATGTCGAGATCAGCAAGGACGTTAGCCAGAGTCTCGGCATTTTTAGGAGGGGGTTATCCGAATTTTAAGCCCTTCTCAAGGAGGTTCAGCTCATCACTGGTGAACACTACCTGACTACAATTTATGATGCGCGGTTGAAACTGTTGGACAACGCCAGCATCAGTGCTCCCCTCCTGGGTAGTAGAGGCTTTCAAATTTTGGAGGGAACAAAGTTTCTTGTATTTCTTGCGTTTTAAATTAGCCTCAAATGTACGACATTTATAATTGACAGACTTAATAAATAGATCCAACTCACCGGGGTGAAGTAAACTGGAGAGTCTGGAATGCACCAGTAAGAAATCTGTTGCTAGGGAAATAAATCTATCGCTCGGATTTTTCAGAAATACCTCCTCGATACACAAGCCGTGTTCCACGTCAAAAACAATGGCTTCCTTAACGATGTTAAACGAGGAACGCAGGGGACCTATTCTATGGGTTGAAAAACAATCCATGATAAGACCCGTATTAGGATAGCCTCTTCAATGAGCTAGATATCCAATGGTTCAAACACCTTAAGTCCCCCTTCTATCATATATCGCTCGAGAGACGAAATTTTTTTCAAATTTTTGCCCCGATGACGCGCGATGAATTTCTCAAAAAAAAAACTATAGAAGAGGTTCTCTGTTAAAATTATTTGCCCCTCCCTTTGAAAATAATTGACACCGCCACCTACACTCTTCTGTCGTTATAGACAAATCAATTCTCCCGGTGTGTATTTCAGGTTTAGAAGGAATAACTTTTCGGTATTGTACCTTTAAGTTGGTACAAGTCCATGGCCGCTTACATTAACTTAAATTTTCTTACATTTTGTTGCTTCTCTTTGTTATGTCGTTTGAAGATGCATTCATTGTAAACGTACATTACGACACCGCCGACGACAGACATAAATATTAGGAATAAGATGAAACTCGGGATCCAGTTTCCATTCACAACGTGAGATACCATGCTCTGCAAAAGAAAATAAGGATATTAAATAATCTTGAAGAGTATTCAACGTAGAAGTAATAAGAGTGAATCGGACATTCAACCAAAGACAGGACAATTTTTTGCGAGTTTTTCTCATAATTAGAAGGTATACGATCAAATTCATAAAATTAAGTGAGATGTAATCAACTTGAAAGGAGAAATAATCGAAGTCATATTATACCTTCCAAGATAATAAAAAATCGATGGTATTCACTAGCTTCATAAGAGAGAGAGAAAGAGGAAAAAAAAGAATTAAATTTCTTCCCACGTTTTCAACAAATGCCAGCCAGATTTTTATCAAGAAAAAACCGGTTCTTGCTCGAAAATCTCGTTTTGTAGCTTTATTATATTCCTGTTACTGAAAAAAAACTCGCAGCCCACACAGTTAGCTGCTCGGAATCGCCTTCATTAACTCTGTTAATTGAGGCAAACAGAGAACCTGTTTTATGGGAGTAATCATGTGAGTGTCATTTTTTGCTTTTTGTCGTCTCAAGTAGAGTGAACTTTGTTCCTCACCACCTTGAGATCTCTTCTCATTAGGTCAAGTTCTAGGCGAGTTTGGAGATCTGATGACGTCACGATATGATGACGTCATAATCTGATGACGTCACACGATCTAATAACGTTACGATCTGTGACGTCACGATCATCGTGCCATCACTATCTGATGACGTCACAGAGCTAGTAAAACCACTAATACAGACCTCCTAGACCTATAGTATAAAGGAAGCCTAAGACCTAGTACAGAGCTAGGACAAACTGCTAGTATAAGCTATTGATAAAGATCTTGTAAGCTTATGGTATGAAGGATGCCTAGACCTAGTATAAAGGAGGCTTGGACCTAGTATACGCCTAGTATAATACGTAGTATAAACCTAGTATAATATACTGCATGAAACAGAGAGGATAAGTCCCCCTCCTATCACTTCATCAAAATTTTTCTAAGTCCCTTTTTCTTGCCGGACGGCGCCCGGCGGCCGTCATTTTCCTTCAGTTTACCCCCTGATAAAACAGGTTCCCTGTTAAAACTTCACCAAATTCATCCTATCAGTCCTAGCGTCACGTAACTCACCTCTTTCCTTTGAGACTGACAATAAAATACGCGAAAAAGACAAATAGTCCGAATGGAGAGTAAACCTTGCAAACCGCAGAAAATACAAAACGACGAGCGCTTTCGGTTAATCTTCAAGTCTGAAATGAAAGCAACTGACGAACGGAGGAGAAGAACAATGTATTAAGATTGGCTAAACGAGAAATAACGGTGTGAATCATAGACCAGTTCGATCAGGCCATCCTCCGGAATGAACGAGTTGAGTACAGTGATATCGTCAGTGTTGCGATGACGCATTATTTCTATGTACTCGAGGGCGATGCGTTTTCGGTACGAATTCTCCATATGGAGGACCTTTTCGGATCCCTCACGGAAGCTGTGGCCACTGTTTATCAAATGATCAGCAAAAGCTGACTCCCCTAAGCGTCCCTTCTCCCAAGACTTCAGGTGCTCAGCTACTCTAACTTTCATTTGGCGGCTGGTCTCACCAATATAAAAGCCTCCATAATCCCCACATTCCAACTTATAAACACCACTCCCCTCATGAATGGGCATGGGGTCCTTTAGTCTCACAAACAACCCCTTAACTGTTGTAGGGTTGTAGAACGCGCGTCTGAAGCCAAACTTCATAAATTCCATCCCCCCCCCTCATAAATAACAGTCAGGTAGTGTTCAATGGTGACGAAACAGCCCTCCTTGAGAGAGATTTGAAATTTAGTCTACCTCCCCTCAAGAAAGATGAAACCTTGGCTAATGTTCTTGCGGATCTTGCTGTTAAGATTGGCCCTGGTTTTAATACCCAGAAAGTTTGTGCCGAGATAGTCCGCAATAACCCCCTCCCCCGCATGAGTAATAAATTAGAAGGAGTGATTCAAGGTTCAAAGAGGAAGAATTAAAGAGGGAGATTTAATCGTCACTAAGGCGAACAAGGGAAATACTGTTGTGGTGATGAAGAAATCCGCCTATTCTTCCAAGGTCCACGAGGTCCTCCAGCAGTGTGGTGCTAAAGAGAGTGAGGATTTCAGCTTCCCGAAGCACGTCAAAGAAGTTAGGAGTGTCATCAACACGAGTGGGGCTATTATCAAGACTCCTGCTCTGAAAAAAGCCCTCCTTGTTCCTAACCCCACACCCCCCCTCCTCTACGGGCTGCCTAAAGTGCATAAGAACAATACCCCGATGCGACCCGTTGTTTCTTTCGTCTCCTCCCCCACTTACCTCCTTGCCAAATTCCTTGACCGATGTTCAAAAATCGCATTGATTTTGAATCTCCTCATTCGGTTTTGAATTCGGCCAATCTAACTGATGTCCTGAAGGGTGTAAGTCTTCCCCCGGGAACGACCATCTGCTCTTTTGATGTTGTTGGTCTGTTCCCGAATATTCCCAGGGCAGCTACTATCCAGCGGATAGGTGAGCTACTCGTCAGAGCCAACATTCCTCATAATGATCTTCAGGAATTTTTCGATCTTCTGAATACCTGCTGGTCCCCTAACTACTGTAAATTTGAAGGGAAATTTTTCGAGTTCCTTGATGAAGTTGTCACCTTTAGGCTCTCTTATCTCCGAAGTTTTGACGTCTAAGTTTGAACTTCATCTTTTTTCCTCGAACCAGGTGTTACTCAATCATATTCACTATTGGCACAGGTACGTTGATGACGTTCTATGTACCTGGACTGGTCACCCAGATCTCCTTGGTGAGTTTCTAAGGTATCTCAATTCCTGGTACCCTTCCATCAAATTTACGTTGGAAATAGGGGTATTTTCCATTAACTTTTTGGATTTATCGATCTCTATTGTAGACGGTATCCATGAGTTTGGAATTTACAGGAAAGATACTACAACCTATGTTTTAGTCCACGGTGGTTCATTCGGTCCTGTTGCTCACAAGATGGCTGCCTTTCACAGCCTAGTTCACAGACTGACTCGTATTCCTTTGAGTCAGTCTGCCTTCAAGAAAGAGTTATTCACAATAAAACACCTGGCCATAGTGAATGGGGTCAATGTCGACGTTGACGTGAAGGTTCGGAGGAAAGTTACGAGGAGCCTCCTGGATTCCACCACCTCCCTCCCCGAGACACGATCCGTGATGGCCGTTTGCGTTAGATCAGTTTCCCTTTTCTGGGGATGTTCTCCCTCCAATTGGGTCGGGCCCTCCGCCCGTTTGGCTTCAGACTCGCGTTCTACAACCCTACAACAGTCAAGGGCTTGTTTGTGAGACTGAGGGACCCCATATCCATTGATGAGAGGAGTGGTGCTTATAAGTTGGAATGTGGGGATTGTGGAGGCTTTTATATTGGTGAGACCAGCCGCCAAATGAAAGTTAGAGTAGCTGAGCACCTGAAGTCTTGGGAGAAGGGACGCTTAGGGGAGTCAACTTTTGCTGATCATTTGATAAACAGTGGCCACAGCTTCCGTGAGGGATCCGAAAAACTCCTCCATAAGGAGAATTGGTACCGAAAGCGCATCGCCCTCGAGTATATAGAGATAATGCGTCATCGCAGTACTCGTTCATTCCGGAGGATGGCCTGATCGAACTGGTCTATGATTCACACCGTGATTTCTCGTTTAGCCAATCTTAATACATTGTTCTTCTCTTCCGTTCGTCAGTTGCTTTCATTTCAGGCTTGAAGATGGTTTATTAACCGAAAGCGCTCGTCGGTTCGTATTTTCTGCGGTTTGGAAGGTTTACTCTCCATTCGGAGTATTCGTCTTTTTCGCGTATATTATGGATAGCCGTGACTTGGAGGAACGGATTCGTTTAACTGACAATAAACTTAAGTTTTTCCCACTTTCCTATCACCCTACAACGTCAAAGTATTTCATCTCTACCTTCTACTCGTGCAAGGCTTCAAAATTGGGATACGAAAAATTTAGCTCAAAGTCAAAATTTTTAGGTGAGGAATTCTCGAAAGTAGAACTCCTATTAGCACTTCCTCGAGATTCCGCATACCTTAAAATATGCTCGAGGTTTTGAGTATTATTCTTGCATTTTAGTTGTTGACGTTTCAGAGAATTAAAAAGGAAGTGAAAGAAATGACAGCCTTGACGATCTTCGTTAGTGCTTTTTCGAGAGAGAATCGTAAAGGATATCTCCCTGCCCTTCCAGGTTTTTCATATACCATATCTTGCCGCAGTCTTGTAGCCTCAATACCTCCAGCTTATTAATCGATTCTCAAAAAAGTTGAAGTGGATACGTAACGATTAGGAGATCAAAGTATTTGAAAAGAAAAATTAGAGGAACAACAAGTCCTACTATCATACATAGCTCGGAGTAAGAAATTTTTTCCAGTCCTCCTGCTATCATACGTGGCCCGGAGGTAGAAATTTTTCCATGTCCCACGTTTTGTCTCCCGGCACCCGGCATTTTTCTTCGAATTATCCTGCCATAAAACAGGTTTCCTGTTGAAAAAAAAACTGGAGGAACAACAAGTCAATAATATTACTTTTTTTGTAAGTCAGGTAGGCTGTCATACTTCACTCGAACAACTGCAAATTTCAAACTCTCATCGTTCGAAAAAATATCACGTTTCACGAGAATTATCGGCCTCTCCCTCTCCTCTTTGCTGTATTTAGAAAAGAAAAAAAAAAATTCTTCCCGCAAAGAGTAAACAAGTGCCTATCCGCGCGAGACATTAATTCCGATGTTTATCTCCGCGAGATAAACCGTCAAATAAAGAGGAAAATGCTCGGCATCCGCGAAAAAATTTGAAATAATTCGAATTGAATGATAAATTCCTACCGACTCATTAGCAGAATGCCTTCCACATTGAGCAGATGATTGTTTGTTTCGTTTTTCTCAGCGAGGAATAATATAGGTAATTTAGATTAGGTGGCTAGACTAATGAGGAATGATTTCGAATGATGAAATTTTCATATCTCACGGAATAATAATATTATTATTAAATAGTAAACTCACATGTTTCTGAGGTCGGAACGCCTTCTGAAGGTAGATAGTGTGGGTAGGAAATTTTTCCAAGGCTGAAAGATGAATTTTCACTACACGTATGGGTGAATATAACAGTATGTAAAGCACCAATCGCGTTTGATAAAAAAAATACTTACATCGTTTCAAGGGACACAACATATTTGGTGGCAGAGGCGTGTACATGTGCGGACAAATGCAATATTTCTTCGTCGTATCGTTCCCATACTTAATGCAAACTGCTTCGCTTCCGCAAGCTACAATGCCCTTTTCAGTACAGTCGACTAAAAGAAGAAAAATAAAGTGAAGTTATCATTCTACGCTCATATTTGTAAGACTTGAGGTTTTCCTCTTGGAAAAGTTTGCCTCCTAGTTGTACCGTTTGATCACGCTTCCTCTTAACTCAATTTCTATTACTGATCTTCACTCAAATCTTTAGTAATATACCGTCAAAAAGAATCAATTCCAATCGATGATGGGCCTTGAAATACGCAGCTACTATTGACCCAATAGATAAGGTAATTCTCATTTTGAACAATCTACTAGGTCTAGAGAAATTCAGTTCAACTACCAAAAAAAGAAAAAAACACTCTCGTGAATTGATGACCCAGACTGATAACTGTGCTAAAATTGCGATATTTTAGAAACCGTCTTGCTGCGTGTTGAACAGGATGCACCACCATGAAACCATGCACCACCCACGCAATAACATCCACGCATAAACTACACCAAGAACGCTTGCAGTGCAACGCCGGATTTCCCTATACGCTGACTACGCTGTAGCATAGCGTAAGGCGCGAAATTTTCTTTTAATAATATAATGGGTCAGAAACTGCAAGTTTTTTTTTTTTTGCGCGCGCGCGAAATTGCCTCCAGCGTAGAGCGCAAAATGTGTTAATCCGCCACTGCGTATCACATTATGCAATGACTGAAAACTGACAGTACCCAAGCCATTTGTTGATGCCAATATTGTGAGCACCTGCGTGGATATTTCCCAGAATTGTATAATTTCTCATGTGCTGAAGGTTTTGTTTTACTCACTATTCGAATTTCTCATTTCACTTTCATCTTTTTTTGTAACTAAGGCGTTTTCTACACAAACTACCCCTAAATATAGAAATTACTCATACCACCTTTTCTCGCGCTGAGATCGCACCGAAAACACCCCATAAAAAAGGCTCCGCGAGCCACTTTTGTCACTTCTCTGGCAGCTCCACCCAGCTTCCTGTCCTGCTTTCCTACTACGTAGCTTTCTCGCTCCTCTTCTCGCTTTCTTCGTGGTTCTTTCCACAATCTTTTTCGATTGTTCGCCGCAATGCCCGCGAATATAGTCTATTTTACTCGGCTTCTCCAGCTTCTCTCATTGTCTTTCCTCGCTTTCCCGTCCTTATGGGTTACTTTCCGCGGTGCCCGCGGTTATAGTCTTTCCTGTCTCACTCCAGCGTCTTCCTTTTGTTGTTCGCGGCGTTGTGCGCGGGTACAACAGCAAATCGTCTTGATAAGCTTCCGGGGTATTCGCGGGACTGGTCTGTTCACCTCTTCGATCTTTCCACCTGTTGCTCGCCGCGTTGTCCACGGGTACAACAGCGTATCCTCTCGATTAGCCTCCGCGGTTTCCACGGGGCTGGTCTGCTTGCTCATCTTTTCAATCTTTCCTCCTGTTACTCGCCACGAGTACAACAGCGTATCCTCTCAATTAGCTTCCGTGGTGTCCTCGAGACTGGTCTGCACACCTCTTCAATCTTCTTCCTGTTGCTCGCCGCGGTGCTCGCGGGTACGACAGTGTGTCTTCTCGATTAGCCCCCGCGGTATTCGCGGATCTGGTCTGCTCGCCTCTTCAATCTTTCCATCTGTTTCTCACCGCGGTGCCCGCGGGACTAGTCTTCTCTCACCCCTCGACTTTGTACCATCGGCCGACCGCACTCCACCTCTCTCTCTTCAATCTTCAACTGAAGCCAACACTTCCTCTCTCTTTCACTCACTCGCTGTCAAGCTATTGTAACATATACAAGAAAATAAACATCCATCTTTATACACACAAAACAACTTTTGGCGTTCAAGAGCTTACGGAGCCGACAGGTTCCCTTTACCGCTTCATTGTGGCGTACGGACCGCCGTGCACCAGCTTTAAGACATTGAATAACTTCAAATTACTAACATAACTGAACCATGAATGGATCTAATTGTACAAATACTTGCTTCATTCTTTTTTTTTTAGGCAATTTCTATTAACAATTTCCAATCGACTTTTTAGTAATACATTGCCAAAAGGTCCTCCTTCCCCTCCCCCCCCCCAGAATCAATTCCAATCGAAAATTATGGTGACTATCGAGATAAGCACCTTCCCTCTAGCTCAATAAATTTGCAAACTCACTTTTTGAACAATCTAATCGTGCTACTAAAATTGAGTCCAACTGCCAAAAAGAGGAAAAAAAACACTTTCTCTTGAATTGATTGTATTTTGATAGCCTACAGACGTTAGTGCTAAAACTGCCATACAGAATGCACCATCCCTGCAAAAGCAGGCACGTAGGAGCCACGCCAGGAGCGCTTGTAGTGTCATACTACGCTGTGATGCAGTGACCTGCATAGATATTTCTCACAATTCTGTAATTTCTCAAAGCTCACGGCCTTGACATATTCAACACCTTCTAAATACTAGGAAAACTACCCCATGGTTGGATCTGATAGTAAAAAAGTTCAAACCAATTGCCCTTTCTATCCAATTTATGGGTAATGGGTATATATGAACAATTATTTTCCCTCAACTTTTTGATAATACACTTCCAAAACGTACTCCCCTGCCTCTTCCTACACCAAACCAGTCCCTATTTAAAATTACAGTGAACCTATATCAACAATTTCCCTCCAACTTTTTGGTAATATACCTCCGAAAAGTCATTTTCTCTCCCCCCTTCTTATTCTCAATCAATGGCCTTGAAATGAGCATCTTCCCAACTCCCTGTTTGAACAATCTAATGGTGCTACTAAAATTAAACTCAACAACCAAAAGGAAAAAGGAAAAAACCTTTTCTCTTGAATTCATAGAATTGATTGCTGCTTTGCGTGGTCTTCATACAGACTGATGATAGTGCTAAGACTGCGATATTTGAGAAACCTTCTTGAGTGTCCTAGAATGCACCATCCTTCAAACCATGCGCCACCCGCGCAACAACATCCCACAATCACCTCTTTCCTTCACCATCGCTGAATCCTTCATTTCTATGGTCCGCCTTACACTACATATTGTAAACATGCTTGCAATTTCTAACTTCAAGATGATCATTGAGTTTTCAAGGATTAATCAGTATTTTCCACTTTCGTATGAAAATGAATATGTACGTACTTAATGGGTAGGGTTCGTGGTAGTCTTCCGGCTCTCGAGGAGGACATGTAAAGTTCTTTGTCATAGGTTGCCTAGTATTTCGACAAAAACAGATACTGATATTATTGGTCCACATCAAATTACCCACACATTCCGCCTCAGGATTACACATAGCCGGGTCTAATGAGCATTCCACTGAAAAATGTAAGCATGAAGTTAGTTACATTAAAGAATTTTCTTCCATGAAGGAGAAAAAAGAAGAAAAAAATACACAATAGAAAAACCAAATTGGAAATGCGATTTGTACCGGATGATGGAATGCCAGCATCTCGAAACTGGTTGTCGCAACTCCTTATTAAATTAAACGCAAAAGGACGAATACTCCGGAGGGAGAGTAAACAATGCAAACCGCAGAAAAAATATAAGACGACGAGCGCTTTCGGTTAATAAACCATCTTCAAGCCTCCGACGAACAGAAAAGAAGAGCAAGGTATTAAGATTGTTCAAACGAGAAATCGCGGTGTAAATCATAAACCAGTTCGATCAGACCATCTTCCGGAGTTGAGTACAGTGATACCTTCGGTGTTGAGATGACGCATTATCTTCATAATTATGCTCGAGGGCGATCGCTTACGATAGGAATTCTCCTTATGGAGGAGCTTTTCGGATCCCTCGCGGAAGCTGTGGCACGGTTTATTAAATGATCAGCAAAAACTGACTCCCCTAAGTGTCCCTTCTTCCAAGACTTCAGGTGCTCAGTTACTCTAACTTTCATTTGGCGGCTGGTCTCACCAATATAAAAGCCTCCACAATCCCCACATTCCTACTTGTAAACACCACTCCTCTCATCAACGGGTATGGGGTCCTTCAGCCTGAAAAACAACCTCTTGACTGCGGTAGGGTTGTAAAACGCGGGTCTAAAGCCAAACGGGCGAAGGGCCCGACCCAATTGGAGGGAGAACTTCTCCAAGAAAGGGAGACTGAACCAACGCAAACGGCGATCACGGATCGTGTCTCGGGGGAGAGAGGTAGTGGAATCAAGAAGGCTCCTCGTAACTTTCCCCCTGCCCTCTTTGAGAAAGGTTTGAAATTTTTTTTACCTCCCCTAAAGTTTGTGCCGAATTAGTCCGTAATAACCCCCTCCCTCGCATGAGTAATAAATTGGGAGCAGTGATTCAAGGTTTGAAGGGAAGATGAAAGTTGGAGATTTAATCATCACTAAGGCTGACAAGGGCAATGCTCTTGTGGTGATGGAGAAGTCGGCCTATTCTTCCAAGGTCCATGAAGTCCTCCAGCAGTGTGGTGCTAAAGAGAGTGAGGATTTCAGTTTTCCTAAGCACGTTAAAGAAGTTAGGAGTGTCATCAACAGGAGTGAGGCTATTATCATGACTGCTGCTCTGAAAAAAGCCCTCCTTGTTCCTAACCCCACACCCACCCCCTCCTCTACGGGCTGTCTAAAGTACATAAGAACAATACTTCGATGCGACCCGTTGTTTCTTTCGTCTCCTCCCCCACTTACCTCCTTGCCCAATTCCTGGACCGTTGGTTCAAAAATCGCATTGATTTTGAATCTCCTCATTCGATCTTGAATTCGGCCTCTTTAACTGACGTTCTGAAGGGTGTAAGTCATCCCCCGGGAACGACCATCTGCTCGTTTGATGTTGTTGGTTTGTTCCCGACTATTCCTAAGGCTGCTACTATCCAGCCTATGGGGAGCTACTCGTCAAAGTCAATATTCCTCACAATGAGCTTCAGGAATTTTTCGATCTTCTGAATATTGGCTGGTCCTCCAACTACTGTAAATTTGAAGGAGAATTTTTCGAGTTTCCTGATGAAGTAGGGATCCCTATTGGATCACCTTTAGGCTCTCTTATCTCCGAAATTTTCATGTCCAAGTTTGAACTTGACCTCTTTTCCTCAAACCGGGGGGACTTATTCATATTCACTATTTGCACAGGTACGTTGATGACGTTATATGTACCTGGACTGGTCCCCCAGATCTCCTTGGTGAGTTTCTGAGGTAGCTCAATTCCTGGTACCCTTCCATCAAATTTACGTTGGAAATATGTGTATTTGCCATTAACTTTTTGGATTTATCGATCTCTATAATAGACGGTATCCATAAGTTTGGAATTTACAGGAAAGATACTACGACCGATGTTTTAGTCCACGGTGGTTCGTTTGGTCCTGTTGCTCATAAGATATCTGCTTTTCACAGCCTAGTTCACAGACTGACTCGTATTCCTCTGAGTCAGTCTGCCTTCAAGAAAGAGTTACTCACAATAAAACACCTCGCCAGAGTGAATGGGGTCAATGTCGATGTTGACGTGATGGTTCAGAGGAAAGTTACGAGGAGCCTTCTTGATTCCACCACCTCCCTCCCCCGAGACACGATCCGTGATCGCCGTTTATATTGGATCAATCTCCCTTTCTTGGGGAATTCTCCCTCCAATTGGGTGGGTTAGCCTCACTCCTGTTGATGTCACTCCTAACTTCTTCAACGTGCTTAGGAAAACTGAAATCCTCACTCTCTTTAGCACCACATTGCTGGAGGACTTCATGGACCTTAGAAGAATAGGCTGACTTCTCCATCACCACAACAGCATTGCCCTTGTGAGCCTTAGTGACGATTAAATCTCCCTCTTTCATCTTCCCTTCAAACCTTGAATCACTCCTCCCAATTTATTACTCATGCGAGGGAGGGGGTTATTACGGACTAATTCGGCACAACCATTCTAGGTATTAAAACCAGGACCAATTTTAACCGCAAGATCCGCAACAACATGCGCCAAGGTTTCATCCTTCTTGAGGGGAGGTAAACTGAATTTCAAACCTTTCTCAAGGAGGGCCGGGGGAAAGTTACGAGGAGCCTTCTTGATTCCACTACCTCCCTCCCCCCGGACACGATCCGTGACCGCCGTTTGCGTTGGATCAGTCTCCCTTTCTTGGGAAAGTTCTCGCTCCAATTGTATCGGGCCCTCCGCCCGTTTGGCTTCAGACCCGCGTTTTACAACCCTACCACAATCAAGAGGTTGTTTGTGAGACTGAAGGACCCCATACCTGTTGATGAGAGGGGTGGTGTTTACAAGTTGGAATGTGGGGATTGTGGAGGCTTTTATATTGGTGAGACCAGCCGCCGAATGCAAGTTAGAGTAGCTGAGCACCTGAAGTCTTGGAAGAAGGAAAACTTAGGGGAGTCAGCTTTTGCTGATCATCTAATAAACAGTGGCCACAGCTTCCGCGAGGGATCCGAAAAGCTCCTCCATAAGGAGAATTCCTATCGTAAGCGTATCGCCCTCGTGCATATGGAGATAATGCGTCATCGCAACACCGACGGTATCACTGTACTCAACTCGTACATTCCAGAAGATGGCCTGATCGAACTGGTTTATGATTCACAGCGCGATTTCTCGTTTGGACAATCTTAATACCTTGCTTTTCTTTTTCGTGCGTCAGTTGCTTTCATTTGAGGCTTGAAGATGGTTTATTAACCGAAAGCGCTCGTCGTCTTATATTTTTTCTGCGGATTGCATTGTTTATTCTCCCTTCGGAGTATTCGTCCTTTCGCGTTTATCATGGATGGCCGTAACCTTGAGGAACGTCTTCGTTTCCTTATTAAATTCTCACGTTCCGGTAATTTTATTTCCAACTTGGTTTTTCGAAATCTTTCAAATTTTTACGCACCAGAAAGAGGAATGACTCATGATGACGCGATGTGTGCAGCGTGAAGAAGTGACTTACAAAAATGAGTTAAGACGAATTCATAGTTTTAAGATTTCGAGAAGGTGATGTTGCGAATAGAACTCGGAGTGATATGACGTGTAAATGAAATAATTGTGATCGTGTAACGCAGTTCTGAAAAATTTCATGTGTTTTCCAAGTTATAATCCTCTTTTGAAAGATGAACAATTCATTTTGGAAGTAAAATTTGTTCTCGAATCGAAAATATATTATAACTCAAATTCTCAGAATCATTCAAAAATGAAATAATCTTACCAACTTTTTCTAGCGGTTTATTCTTGTCATCTGAAACATAAGAAAATCATACAGATCCAGATTAGGTTAGAAAAAGAACCATCATTAGTTATTGTAATTCGATTTGTGCTTACGGTTTTTGCCAGGACATTTCAACTCGTGAGTCATGTGACGACCTGTGGATCTACATTTACAAACCTTGATCATATCGTAATTGCTCGAGTGGCATATTCCTTCTCTACCGCATTCGGAATGTTTCAGACAAAGCACTAAAAACGGAGGAAGAAATAGTCTTAATCGAGAGTCTACAATAAACGAGGACAATAAAATGATCACCATCTTTAATAACAATTATTGAGTCATTTTTTCTGTTCGTGCTTGTGAATCATTTCTTTCCCTTTCCCTTTCACTTTCCCTTCCCCTCTCTCTCTCTCCTCCACCAAAAAAAGAAAAGATAAAATCGTCTGATGTTACGGATGACTGAATTCCGCTTTTGAGTGATAACAGCACAAACTTCCTCTGGTAGCGTCCATCGATGGTCTCGTGCACACTTTACATATTAAGCGACATTTTTGTCGAAAATGAGTTAAAAGCGGAAATGGGTTTTTAAGAATGTAGATTATCGAATTGCGCTCCAATTTCTTAATTGCCTCCCCAAGGGAAGCTAATTGGGAGCTGATTGACAAATGTGTTAAGTAAAGTTTCGCGTAATGTTTCATTTCTCGTGCACAAACAAGTTAAGTATACTTACTACATTTGGTACAGGAGATACGGTGATACAGGTAGAATGTCGGTGACATTGAATAAACTTAGGGTTGAGAAACTTTTTTTTTTCTTTCTTCTCTTTCCTTTACATGTTTCATGTCTTTTGACTCACCGTACCCCGATTTGAAAACTCGCGAGTACATCCCCCCCCCCCTTCAAAAGAGACCGTGCGCGTGCAAATCTCTACCCGATAAGTGATTCATAAATTTGGGAGTATACCCCGCATGCGCGTGCACATCTCTACCCCGTGGGTGATTCAGAAATTTGCGAGTACAACCCGCGTGCGCGTGGGCGTGCAAATGTGTACCTGTGGCATAGCTCAAAATATTTTTCATACCATTCTTATTCAACAGCAAGAAAGAAGGCGAAAGGCGAAGGTCCAAAATATTTTATATCAGACTTCTGCTAAACTGCGACAGGGACCAAGAAAGAGGGCGAACGAACAGAGCTAGTGAGCTCCACAAAAGGCGATACTTCAAAATATTTCTCATACAAGAATTATACGACGTCAAGAAAGGTAAGGGGGCAAACGAGTAATATTTCACGTACCAAGATGACTAATAAAATATAAGAGATATGAAACATGATCTTCATTTATTTGGCAATGCCAAAAAACCTCTCTACTTCTAAGTCCCACGTTTTTTGTTCGTTTGTTTCCTTTATGCTCATTGTCTACTTTTCTTTCGGATCAATATCTATTTTGTTTTTTAAATCGTATTTCCTCCTACACCTGACTAAGAGTTGCGACAGTCATCAGTCTCATCGACTGAAGTGTCAGACCTGAACATAGACCAGAAATTGATTCAGTCGGTTCCAATAACCTACAAATTAGCAGAAGAAACCTTCATTCACCTGTCTACTTAGGTTGGAAACGAATTTTCGAAGCTTCTCTTTCTCGCGAGACAAACGAGTGAAGTGTGGATTGAAGTGTCGAGGGAAGTGTCCATCGTCGATTCAGTCACGATCGGCGCTTATGATGGTCCCTAGTAGAAAAAAGTGATAAAATTAACCCGACGATCACGATGTCATGAAACTCTATCTGATACACTCGACCAAATATCCAAGTCTATTCAAGTAGACAAAATCAAAGGACCAGTTACCCGTACCTGCAACTGCATGCGATCGTGTTGTTGTGTGGGTTAGGGTATGCTGATCTTTCTTTGTATCTTTTTCAAAAAATAACAAAGAAGGACAAAAAAAAAAAAAAAATACAATAAAATCAAAAAAGTTGTTTTCGAATTTAATTGTTGTTTTACGGTGCACACGTGTATTAAGTAAGAGATTTCATATTTTTTCCCCTAGCCAAACGTGCTAAGTGCATTAGTTTCAATACTTTTCGTGCCAAACGTGGTAAGAGCGTATTGGATTAGAAAAACTAACAATTTACAGCCTAAATAAAATCGTGGGACAATACATTTTTCTCTAGATAATATTCTCAGATGTTGACCAATCGTACTTATGTGTATATCGCTAATTTCTTATTTCATGAATGTTGAAGGCTACAAAGGTCTTGAAACTAACGAAAAACTTTAAAACGCTCTTCTGTAAAATCAGGTTTTTGTCGCATATCCAAAATAGCGGTAGGCCTAGAGGCCTGTCTGCATAGGTGCATGGTCTGTTCCCTCTGAAGATCCTGATGTATCCAGCATTCTTTTTCTCGAACGTCCTACCGTTCTTCTTCCCGCTGGTTTCTGGGTGATCTTTCCTCCTCCATTCTTTCGACGTGATCGCTCCATTTCCTCCTATATTTCTTATATTATTTAAAAATTGTGTCCGCGCAGAACGTATCACTCCACGCAAAGTAAGGCAAAGAGTGAAGAACAGGATAGAGAATCATCTACAGCGAATAAGTCATCATTTGTGACCTGTGATGAGAAAAAGATGCTCATTGCCCACTGACAAGAACACCATTTCTCTCTGATTAGATGTCCAATTAGAGAGAAATTGTGTTCCTGCCAATAGGCAATGAACATCCTTTTCTCATCGCAGGTCACATTTGTGCCATTTTACCCAGCGCATGCGCAGTGACTGAAGATCTAGAGGACAGATTAGGTCTGTCGTTCTTCCGCCGTCGTCTCTATCCTAGACAGCGCTAGTATCGCACACTAGGAAAGCGGTGCAGGTGGTCAAATTTTGTTCTCTTTCTTTTCCTTCTAAAGTACTTTGTTACTCTTTGACCATTTAAATCGGAATATCGCCCAGCTCCCGTGATCAATTTTGTTCCTAGCGGATGGCCGGCCCCAATCGTGTTTATTTATGTACTTTCGGCTTATTTAACGGAATAATGAAGTAAAAAATGTTCGAAAACTTGGCGAACGGAGCGCGACGTTTCATTCTTTGTCGGGCACGCGGATATTCTTGAGTGCGCACTCCTAACGCTCGCAAGGAAAAAAGAAGTGTTCACGACGTCTTATCGGAAAAATTAACGCCTAATCACATCGTAAGCTACATAAGTGGTCCGAGATTAGGATTTACCAACGAGCGAGTGATACGCCCACTTTTAGTCGCGAAGCCGTCATCGCGAACACGAAGTTCAGTTTATGGGTTCGCCCAATTGCATACATGATTCGCCGTGAATAAGATTCGATAAAACTTGATAGCAGTATTGTCGATACCACGGTCGAAATAATACCAGCCAGTAAAATAAGGAAAGTAAGTAATTGTCTAAACCGGAAACAATAGCACTCGATGATAAGCCAGTATTTACTCGTATGCTCCAATGTCTTGCCATTGAAAAGGCGAAATTCCCTTACATTATTATTTTTAAAACTGAATGAATACTTTACAGAAAGGAATGACCCAGGTAGCGTTCGGACGCGTTACATTTGAAGAGGATTATGTGATGCGTAATGTTGCAACTGCTATTCGTGATATTCGGGAATATAGGAGTCATAGTTAGCCTAACATATCCACGGTAGAGGAGGGTCAGAAATACTGGTGCAGCTCGTATCATCTGTTAGCTCTTGGATGCTCTGATCCAGCATTCAGCAATTCTTCGTTGCTCGTCGTACAGATAAATAATCTCGGCACGTTAGGATCTGCACCCCTTTCAATGATGGGTTTTTATCGCACTTGACCGATTTATCACGCTATACATTTTCGTACCCTATGCTATCGGGTTTACATCGCAAAACACGTTCAGCACTCTTCGCTGATATACCTAACCAAACTCTCGTAGTAAATATAAAGCTTCTAATCTTCAAATTCGAAAACAAGCATTGTTGACCCTTTCCCTCCGCTATGAATGGGGTGAGTTACAGAAACATTCAGTGCACTTCTTTGCGAATCATTAAACTGAAATATTTCATTCTATCTCCTTTTCTGGTTTATCTTCTCTCATCTTAACTTGAATCACCTTTTTTTAGAGTCCTAACTTTGTACGTCATGAATTTAATCGATGAACAGAAAAACGTTGAGCGAAAGCTTCGTTCAGATAGCCTAGAATATTTCAATGCTTTACTTACCATCGCCGTTTTTCCAGTATTTGTAGAATATTTTAGACGGGGCTTTTGTGAAGTTGGCCCATTTCGGTCTGCTTATATGGTCTGAAAATAATGTTGTCGCTTTATTTTTAAGCAAAACGAAAAAGACAATTGACCGTCAAAAAGCAGACTTTGATAAGTTTTTTCACCATCAATTTGTATTACGAACATTGAATACAAAAATGTCTAGCTATCTTCTGAGGTATCTTACAATACGCTTAATCAAAGATAGAGCAGGGAGAAAAACACTTCTAATCCTGAAGCGTTGTACGTACCAGGCGGTATTGTCGAGCTTTGTTCGATTATTATATGATCTTTTGATGTAGAATTTATCGAGAGTGACCAATTTGTTTCCGGCTGCCCTGTTACTGAAATATAGAAAAAAATTACAGCTTACTCTCCAGCTTTTGGAAACATTTCCCTTAAATTAAACAGGGGATTATTAGCTCGGGAAGAAGTATTGGAGTTGATTGGATTACTTTATAGTTCGTGGACCAGAGGAAGTTTAGGGCGGTATAGTAATGGATACTGAGTTGTCGGAGAGGGAGTAGACTGGTCCTGGAACACCGCAAAAGTCCCGGATTCTGAGAAGAGGGCCCCGAAACTCGGATTGCCCCGGAATTAAGCTAGATTAACCCCGAAATTTTTTTCTCAAGCATATATTGAGAGAAATTAATAGAACTTTGAAATGGTTTCCAATAACTCGGGTAGAGAAAAACTCATAGGTTCCTACGGAAAATCTAGATGTATGGCATTCCTTCATGGGGGTCAGCAGCAAATAGGGACACCAGATACTCCGAAAAATCACAGGGGTTCCATGGTACATCATGAAGCATCAACTGTATCAAGACCTGGCCCTCGAAAAAGTTTACCAGATTGCATCGAACCGACAGATACGTTGATCGACTCCACACTGAAACCAATACGGAAGCGCTCACTCTACTCAAAAAACTTGCCATACAAAGACTCAAAGGAAAGCCATTGCAAACATCAACTAAAACACCATTCTTCCAGTATCTTGACTAGCCGTGACTGCATGTCTTAGTCACCTGTGTTAATTCACTCTTTACCTGCCCTACAAATAATTTAAAAAAAAATGAATTTTGTCCTCATAACTACGGGCTGAACACAACACAGCTACGTAACGTTTTTTCAATAACACCAATCACAATTTTATTTTGAATTCGATGTTTAAAAAGGAAAGTAGAACAATTTTGAAATTAAATTCTTTGTTTATTTTGAATTTGATTTTTCAGTAAAGGAAGGCGAAACAATTTTGAGGTGCAACTTTTTGTTTATTTTGAATTCGATTTTTATTTCTGTGATTGGTGTTATTAAAAAACCGTTACGTGTCTTTGTCACCATTGTTCTATAATTATTTTTCGGCCTGTAACGTAATGTCTTCTTTATTTACTATTCCAAGTGATGAAAAAATAATCATTCCTTTTATTAATCATAATATAGCGACACTGCACTATAGCCATAAATCATAATTTAATAAAGACTACACTTATAACGTTCAAAAAATGATGATGAAATACATTCGAAACTTGAAACATCGACCAAAATTTTCGAACGACTTTTTCATTCTGGTATACAGAATTTTTATTTTCCTCAGATCCCCTCAAGATTTCTTTTCGCATATTATACGAATGAACGAATATTAAATCCTTTCTTTAATTAAAATATTATTGTTTTCCAAGTTCTTCTAATTTGAGATGCCATAAGATGAGAGAAGAAGCTAGATGTACGTTTTTCTAATTTCCATAAATTGTCTCTCTACTATATCGCAGCTAGCCCCTTCGGAAAAACTTGAGCGATGGCTAGCAAGAGATCTGTATATTATAAATTTTAATTTGTTTGACTCGTTTCGCCTACGACTATTTTTTTTTTCTCATTATTGATCTGTACGAGGATGAAACACGCTTTGAAAGTGGAGAACGAGAAGTGAAAACATACGAATCGTAATCAACTTTGTATTCGCTCGCTATCAGCAAATCAACAAACGAAGCTGAAACGATGAAAAAAATTTGTGATAAAAGTTCTTTTGTAAAACTTGATGTTACTGCAAGCTTTCACTGGTTAGAGCAATATTAAGAGGTTAACGGAGAAGAAACAAGCACACTACATCACACAGATCAAAAACCAAGACCACCCCCTTGATAACGCGGAAATTCTCGCCTCTCACTATGAATCGGTCTCATCTGACGAAAACTACGCCGAAACCTTCAGACTTCAAAAATTAGCTGAAGAAGCCTCTCTAATCAACTTCTCCACTGAAAACACAAACACTCCTTACAATCTACCCATAACTCTTCTCGAACTGAATATTGCCATCAGGGTAGACTCAAAAAATTCATCACCAGGTCCTGACAGAATACATCCATTCATGCTCAAAAACCTACACGAAAATTCCATAAACTATCTCCTTAAATTATACAACCAAATTTTCAAACAAGGTCAATATCCCCAGCAGTGGAAACTAGCCATCATCATCCCACTACTTAAACCAGGATCGGACCCACTTTTGGCCTCCTCCTACCGCCCTATAGCTCTAACAAGTGTACTCGGAAAAATATTCGAAAAAATTCTTAACAAAAGACTTATATGGTACCTCGAATTTAATAACATCATCTCTGAATATCAGTTCGGCGCACGTAAGAAAAGAAGCACCCAACATGCCCTCGTTGACTTACAATACTGCATACAAGACGCAAGCCTATCTAAATCTAGCCTATACACAGCCTTCTTCGACCTCGAACGAGCTTTCCTCCGAGTCTGGAGACATCTCATTAATAAAAAATTATTCGACCACGGTCTACGTGGCAACCTCCCTAACATCCTCAAAACATTCCTCGAAAACAGATTCATAACAGTAAGAGTCCAAGATAAGACCTCATCCCCCCCACACAATACAAAACGGTGTCCCGCAAGCATCAGTATTCAGCGTCTTCCTCTTTATGGTCGCAATAAATGATATAACTAAAAACATACAATTCCCCTTAACCCAAAGACTCTACGCTGACGACAACAGCATATCTATCAAGTCCGACTTACCTAGTCGAGCACACCGCCTACTTCAGGAAAACCTCGATAACCTAACTCAATGGGCATCCAAAAACGGCTTCTGTTTCTCGGCGAATAAAACACACCTAATCATATTCCGACACAGAAAACTTATACCAACTATCCCCCACTCAAATTAAACGGGAACACAATCCACACCAAAAACAATGGCGTAAAATTCGACCAGACTCAGACATGGACACCACACATAAAATACCTCAAAGGCAAATGCAATCGTACACTCAACGTCCTCAAATACCTCGCACATCCCAGCACAGGATGCAATAGCAAAATTCTTTGGCAACTATACAGAAGCCTCATCCGATCACAGCTGGATTATGGAGCCCCAATCTATGGACTAGCCAAGAAATCTATCCTCTCCACATTAAACTCAATTCAAAACGCGTCACTTCGCCTAGTTCTAGGCGCTCTCAGAACTAACCCTAGCCTCAGCCTATGTGCTGAGGCAGGCGAACCCCCTCTGGAATACCGCCGATAGATCCTAACAAATTCATTTTTAGCTATGTGTATATCTGATAGTAAAAATTCTCCCACATTTGACCACTTTTTTCTTCCTACCAATTATCAAAAATCCACCCATAACTCTACTAAACATATCAAACTTAACTTACAACGCGTACACGAACGAAAATTTGTATTTAACCCTCTACTTCTCATCTTTAACTCCACTCCACCATGGGCACTAAATTCACCCCATTTCAACGACGAACTTACTAAATTTCCCTTATCTACCCCAAAAAATACACTCAAACAAGAAACACAAAACCTCTTTAAACAATTACCAATCACACACCCACTGCTTCACTGACGGCTCACGACTCAACAACAAGACCGGTTTTGCCTTTTCGATCGACTGTTCAATATTCAAATTCCGCATCTGTGACAGTGCATCGGTCTTCACAGCCGAACTCTTCGCTATCCTCAAATGTCTACAAGAAATATCTACTCTCACTCAGAACAATCAACACCTTATAGTCACTGATTCACTGTCGTCCTTTTTGGGTATACAAAACATTTTTTCGAACAATCCAATTATTCAACAAATCCACACCATCATTCACACATTAACGCAAACCTTAAACGAATCCGTTCCTCTGAGTTACGGCTATCCATAATAAACGCGAAAAGACGAATACTCCGAAGGGAGAGTAAACCTTGTAAACCGCAGAAAATACAAAATGACGAGCGCTTTCAGTTAATAAACCGTCTTCAAGCCTGAAATAAAAGCAACTGACGAACGGAGGAGAAGAACAAGGTATTAAGATTGGCTAAACGAGAAATCACGGTGTGAATCATAGACCAGTTCGATCAGGCCATCTTCTGGATTGTACGAGTTGAGTACAGTGACACCGTCGGTGTTGAGATGAGGCATTATCTCTATATGCTCGAGGGCGATGCGCTTACGGTAGGAATTCTCCTTATGGAGGAGCTTTTCGAATACCTCACGGAAGCTGTGGCCACTGTTTATCAAATGATCAGCAAAAGCTGACTCCCCTAAGAGTCCCTTCTCCCAAGACTTCAGGTACTCAGCTACTCTAACTTTCATTTGGCGGCCTGTCTCACCAATATAAAAGCCTCCACAATCCCCACAATCCAACTTCTAAACACCACTCCTCTCATCAATGGGTATGGAGTCCTTCAGTCTCACAAACAACCCCTTTACTGTTGTAGGGTTGTAGAACGCGGGTCTGAAGCCAAACGGGTGGAGGGCCCGACCCAATTGGAGGGAGAACTTCCCCAGAAGAGGGAGACTGATCCAACGCAACCGGCGATCACGGATCATGTCTCGGGGGAGGGAGGTGGTGGAATCAAGAATGCTCCTTGTAACTTTCCTCCGAACCATCACGTCAACGTCGACATTGACCCCATTCACTCTAGCCAGGTGTTTTATTGTGAGTACTTCTTTCTTAAAAGCCGACTGACTCAACGGAATACGAGTCAGTCTGTGAACTAGGCTATGAAATGCAGCCATCTTGTGAGCAACAGGATCGAAGGAACCACCGTGGACTAAATCATCGGTCGTAGTATCTTTCCTGTAAATTCCAAACTCATGGATACCGTCTACAATAGAGATCGATAAATTCAAAAAGTTAAATTCCGATTTTACTCCGATTGTAAGACCACGACCAAGAGGCTGGAAAATTATATGAGAGAGAAGCGGATAAGAACGGAACTGCGGAGATGGCATGGTAAATATAATATCACTACGAGATTGAACCTTCTGGTCCATTCGAGACTCTCCGGTATGCTCCTCCCCCTTGAGTTTGATTACTTTATGCGGGACGTCAATTTAAAGTGTCGGAAGTTTGAGGTGAAGTTGAGGGAGAAGAAAAATAAGAAGTTGTCCTCTCTAATGAAGGTTAATGGTGACGTGGTTGAGGAAGGGTCGAAGATGGTGTTGACGTTCATAAATTCCATCCCCTCCTCATAAATAATAGTCAGGTAGTGTCCAATGGTGACGAAACAGCCCTCCTTGAGAAAGGTTTGAAATTTAGTCTACCTCCCCTCAAGAAAGATGAAACCTCGGCTAATGTTGTTGCGGATCTTGCGGTTAAAATTGGTCCTGGTTTTAATACCCAGAAAGTTTGTGCCGAATTAGTCCGCAATAACCTCCTCCCCCGCATGAGTAATAAATTGGAAGGAGTGATTCAAGGTTTAAAGAGGGAGATTTAATCGTCACTAAGGCGGACAAAGGAAATCCGCCTATTCTTCTAAGATCCACAAAGTCCTCCAGCAGTGTGGTGCTAAAGAAAGTGAGGATTTCAGCTTCCCTAAGCACGTTAAAGAAGTTAGGAGTGTCATCAACAGGAGTGAGGCTATTATCAAAACTCCTGCTCTGAAAAAAGCCCTCCTTGTTCCTAACCCCACACCCCCCTCCTCTCCTCTACGGGCTGCCTAAAGTGCGTAAGAACAATACCCCGATACGACCCGTTGTTTCTTTCGTCTCCTCCCCCACTTACCTCCTTACCAAATTCCTTGACCGATGGTTCAAAAATCGCATTGATTTTGAATCTCCTCCTTCGGTTTTGAATTCGGCCTCTTTAACTGATGTCCTGAAGGGTGTAAGTCTTCCCCCGGGAACGAACATCTGCTCTTTTGATGTTGTTGGTTTGTTCCCGAATATTCCCAAGGCTGCTACTATCCAGCGGATGGGTGAGCTACTCGTCAAAGTCAACATTCCTCACAATGAGCTTCAGAAATTTTTCGATCTTCTGAATACCTGCTGGTCCCCTAACTACTGTAAATTTGAAGGGAAATTTTTTGAGTTCCTTGATGAAGTAGGGATCCCTATTGGATCACCTTTAGGCTTGTTATCTCCGAAGTTTTCATGTCTAAGTTTGAACTTGACCTTTTTAACAGGGAACCTGTTTTATGGGGGGCTATTTGAGAAATCTGCCGTCCGCCGTCCGCCGTGCGCCGTCCAGCGAAAAACTTAGAAAAATTTCGACCCTCGAGCCATATATGATAGGAGAGGGACTTAGAAAAATTTCGACTCTCGAGCTATATATGATAGAAGGGGGACTTAGAAAAATTTGGACTCTCGAGCCATATATGATAGGAGAGGGACTTAGAAAAATTTCGACTCTCGAGCTATATATGATAGGAGGGGGACTTGGAAAAAATTTCGACTCTCGAGCTATATATGATAGGAGGGGGACTTAGAAAAATTTCGACTCTCGAGCTATATATGATAGGAGAGGGACTTAGAAAAATTTCGACTGTCGAGCTATATATGATCTAGGCTTCCTTGAATTTTCAATACCAAATCTCATTCGAATCATAAAACAGGTTCCCTGCGTTCCTCGTTTAACTTCGTTAAGGAAGCCGTCATTTTTTCCTTAAACCAGGTGTTACTCAATCATATTCACTATTGGCACAGGTACGTTGATTACGTTGTATGTACCTGGACTGGTCACCCAGATCTCCTTGGTGAGTCTCTGAGGTATCTCAATTCCTGATACCCTTCCATCAAATTTACGTGGGAAATAGGGGTATTTTTCATTAACTTTTTGGATTTATCGATCTCTATTATAGATGGTATCCGTGAGTTTAAAATTTACAGGAAAGATACTATGACCGATATTTTAGTCCACGGTGGTTCGTTCGGTCCTGTTGCTCACAAGATGGCTGCATATCATAGCCTAGTTGACAGACTGACTCGTATTCCGTTGAGTCAGTCGGCTTTTAGGAAAGAAGTACTCACAATAAAACACCTGGCCAGAGTGAATGGGGTCAATGTCGACGTTGACGTGATGGTTCGGAGGAAAGTTACAAGGAGCATTCTTGATTCCACCACCTCCCTCCCCCGAGACATGATCCGTGATCGCCGGTTGCGTAGATCAGTCTCCCTTTTCTGGGGAAGTTCTCCCTCCAATTGGGTCGGGCCCTCCGCCCGTTTGGCTTCAGACCCGCGTTCTACGACCCTACAACAGTTAAGGGGTTGTTTGTGAGACTGAAGGACCCCATACCCATTGATAAGAGGAGTGGTGTTTATAAGTTGGAATGTGGGGTTTGTGGAGGCTTTTATATTGGTGAGACCAGCCGCCAAATGAAAGTTAGAGTAGCTGAGCACCTGAAGTCTTGGGAGAAGGGACACTTAGGGGAGTCAGCGTTTGCTGATCATTTGATAAACAGTGGCCACAGCTTCCGTGAGGGATCCGAAAAGCTCCTCCATAAGGAGAATCCCGAACGTAAGCGCATCGCCCTCGAGCATATAGAGATGATGCGTCATCTCAACTCAACACCGCACCGATGGTATCACTGTACTCAACTCGTACATCCGGAAGACGGCCTGATTTCACTGGTTTATGATCGTTTGACCAATCTTAATACCTTGTTCTTCTCCTCCGTTCGTCAGTTGCTTTCATTTCAGGCTTGAAGATGGTTTATTAACCGAAAGCGCTCGTCGTTTTGTATTTTCTGCGGTTTGCAAGGTTTACTCTCCCTTCGGAGTACTCGTCTTATCGCGTTTAACGCAAACCTTATCATCTGTCACACTAATCTGGATCCCTGCGCACATTGGACTATCGCAAAGTGACAGAGTAGACAACGCAGCAAAACAGTCAACACATTTCAACAAAATAACACTCAAATGGCAAATCCCATCATCCAATATTAGAAATAACATCGCGCCCATTAACTCAAAAAATGGTCCCATTTCTGGTCTAACCAAACCAATAACAAACTTCTCCCCATCAAAATCGATCCCTTAAAAAACACTCCCAACATAGACCATCAAGAAGAGAAACTTCCGTCCTTATACTCCTCAGAATTGGACATACACGACTCACCCACTCATATCTTTTTTTAAACAACTATGAACTACCAGAATGCCACAAATGCCACCTCGACAAAATTAACGTTAACCACATTTTTACATGCCCCGAACTAACAACCTTACGAAACACTCACAATATTCCTTATTCCAGAAAAGAGGCATTAACAGTTAACGACACTGCACTTACAGATCAACTAATACAATATCTTACCGCATCCGACATCTTCCCCCTCATTTAACCATGTGATAGTATCCGTCCTTCAAATAAACCTTTGTCAAGCTAATAGCCCCAGAGTAGCTTCAAAGCTTGTAAAATGAATAATAAAAAAAAAAAAAAAAAGAATAATCGTTGAATAAGTTTAGCTCTTTGTAAGAACCATACCGAAGTTCTCTTTCGGGAGATGAAACGAATTTCGATTAATCAGGGCCAACTTTTTCTAGTCGAGCTGTACATATACAGTACATCATTATTTGTGTGTCTAGCATCTCCTCGGAAAAAGACGTCAAAGAATATAGCTTATGTTTGACGTAGAAAAAAAAGTAAACAACGTTCGAGAATGTCTGTTTTCTATACGAGTATGACGGAGTTTTGATTCTGTTGTAGGAGCAAATTGAATCACAGGAAAACTAAATACTTGTTCCTTACCGAGAATGAAAGTTGGTTGGATTTTCCTCGCTTCTGATACTTCATTTCGAATTTCAAAACCTTCCGTATTAAACCTCTGAGTTACCTATTCAAGTTGTAATGTAAACAATCCCATCTTTTCTCCTCCACCATTGGACTTAAATTTTCGCATCCAAAAAGTTGTTTTACAGTCTAAATTATTTATGACAAATCTGCAGAAAATCATAACTGTTCCTCTCTGCTTCTACCTTTGTCTCTGTCTCTCTGTTTTCAACTTTGGTTGACCTCGCCGTATCGTACGTCACTTGTTTTTTTCATACTTCTACATTTTATCTAATATTGCTCGGTGATTTTTTCATTCTCCGCATTTCATAATCATCTGTTACTATCTGTACAATATGTACCGCACGTGGAATACTTGGAATCGGGTTGTGGCCAACACTCTTATCACGATTGGGTGCGCAGAAAGTTTCTATGCTGTACGAGTTGGATAATTTTTTTTTTTCCAATCATAAACTTGACGTATGATTGCCACCTAGAGCAAATCTTCAATAATAGAAAAACACCGCTGTGCAACTGATCGAAACGTTACTTTTATAACTACAAAGAATTTTTCTTGTATGGCGGGTAAACCGCGGTGTTTCATTTTTCAGTATAATTTTTCTTCCATCACGTTTAGAAATTTCCTACAAATTTTCCATAAAGTCATGGATCAGATTGGACTTTCGAATTATTTAGTAGAATCATTTTCTCGAGATATATTCTCATCTTTCTACCCTCGCAAGCAAAGTTTAAAAAGATTTCTAGTACTTTAATCTGCACTTTTTACTTACCGGCAATAATGGTTGTCTGATTCTCTCGCTCCGTCACTCCAGTTGCTTGAATACTCCTCAGTGTTGAATTATTCGTTAACAACGTCCTTACCTCTTGGGCCATTGTACTACTCATCAACGTCTTCTCTTCTGATGGTTCAATTCTGAATGACGAATTACTCGTGAACACCGTGTCTACGTCTGCTTCATCAGCATCACTCAAGTCTTTCAAATCCGTCTCAGCGGCGGCTTTTATCACCAGAACAAAAAGAAGAGACAACAGTCTCACACTCTCGAAGAAGATCATTTTTCTGTAAATCCCAGATAAAGTTTTATCAATTTAAAACAAAAAAATTTGATCACTCCATGTCATGAGGTAAAATATGATTCCACAACAACATCGCGTATGTTTAGTTTTTGGCATCCAGTGTCAACTCTCAGTCATGAAGTACACAGTAGACATGTGACTTCAATGGACTAGTCAGACCACTTGAGCAGCTACAATCGAATCTTGCTTGATGAGAAAGCATTAGTTGTTGAAGTTCCAGTGACCAAGGTTGGTTGTATCAACGAATTGATCGACACGCTGAGGCAGCTTTAATTTCTGTTGGGGTGAGCGTGGCCGGTGGATCAGAGCATGGAGCTGAGTGCATGCTTAGCCTCCTGTGTCATATATTGTCGACATTGATTGAATGAAGGCCGTGGCTGGAGGGCATTTTGGCAACTGATGAGAGGCGCTACTACAAATAGATTAAGTAGAAGGTAGTCGACACTACTATGGGGTGGTCTGGCTCAAAAATCGTTAGTAGAGACCGGTGGCCAACCCCTGCTTTCGTGGAGTTGTACGTGCAGAGAACGAATTAGAAGAAGAGAGGTACGTTGGTGGTAGGGCTTTCTTGCGGATCTCATCAGTCAGATGTGAGCACTGTGCATAAGAGTTTTGGAGGGTTCTGCTAGCCGTTAGTTTTATTCAAAGCGATGGGCAGAGTGCTCAACCATTTGTAATTTTACAGAAATCGTTTATGATGTCCTGAAACTACTCAAAAATGTAGTAAGATAATCTTGTCAAGTTTTCAAACCTGTACCATTTCCGTTTTAATACCAAATTACTCCTTCCTCGAGACGAGAATACTCAATGAAATATCCCTATACCCTCTCCTTTTGTACGTTTACATGTAATTATAATGAATGATTTCTATACGTCCTTATTGCGCCATAATTTTTTTACTTTCTCATTTCCTCCTATTCATTCTGAAGCGGGTTGTTGACCTACGACGTTCAACCCAGTTCGTCTTGTACTTCGCTGAAATTTTTGCGGATTCCGTAATTTATACGTCACACATTTCTACGGATACTCGCCCAATGTCGCGTCACAAATTCTCAACGAAGCTATTTCGAATGAGAAAATTTGCTAATATCGGAATTTTTAACTTCAATAATGTAACGTTTAGAAATTTCTTTCGCACTGGGAGGGGAGGAGGTCCAAAAATATTTGAAGACTTTTTATACCCCCAAAAAAGTTCACTACATGGGTGATCAAACACGAATACGCACTAGGGGGAGGGTATCGTTTCTAAACCCCGAATTTGACCTCTGGCAGTTAGAGGAGAAAGAGAACGAACAAATATCGGTCTTTGAGCCATTTGTAAAAAGAAGGCAAATTAGAAAATTGTTTCTTTCGAGCTCCAGAGGTGAAGAAGGGGTCAGAAAAAACGACGCAACGGCTTCCTTAACGATGTTGAATGAGAAACGCAGGGAACCTGTGGGTTGAAAAATAATACATTATATGACCCTCATTGAGACAGCCTCTTCAAGTAACTAGACATGCAATGCTTTGTACACCAATTGGCTTAGCCCCTTCAATGAGCCAGACATGCAAGGCTTTCAATATAATAAACTTAGTTCGTTCATAAGACTCAGAACGTCCATCTAAGAGAGAGATTTCTCCATCACTATTGAAAATAGGCATCACGAATTTAGCATTTATAGAAAGGCCACGATCACTGATAAGTTTTACCCCACTTCTCACAAACTAGTGGCTTTCGATACTATGGCCCATCGCCTAGTCAGCAGTACAAAAAATTGAAAGAATGAACTAGCTCCACTCTAACAGGGTGCAACGGAGTCTTCGAAAGTACGCGCCATCATACGTTAAAAGAAGAGAGTCACATACGCGTAACGAATATTTTAATCTCGTAACCTCACCAAAATAAATAATTAGCGTAATCGAATTTAGAAAGGTAGTGGAAAAATCAAAAACAAATTAAAATAAAATTGGAAAAGCAAAAGGTGAAAATAAATAAAAAACTGGGAAATTTAGAAGGAATAAACAATAAGTCAGAATAGCCTAGGACAAAATCAGAAAATGTCACAACTATAAAATAAATAAAATCGAAAAATATCGAAAAATAATCACGAGATTAAAATAATATTAAGATTACAACCGGTTTCGACCGTGCGTGACGACCATCATCAGGTCTATAACAAAATGATGACTAAAGGGAAGGTAAATTTATGACGCCGATTCGCGGTTGTTCAGATCATTTCCTGCAGCGGATGGTGAAGAGGAAGCATTGTGAGACGTGAAATTGTAGATATGACGCAGTTTTGAAAGCGTGTAATGTTTTAGCTTCCTCCATATTTTGGTGAGGTAACGAGATGAAAATATTCGTTACGCGTCTACGTGATTCTTTTCTTTTAACATGCAGTATAGAAGTTGAGAATTGGTTCAAATACAAGAGCCCTTGTTTTGGTAGGCTTTTTGTTGACTACAGCTTTTAAATACTCCTACAGGGTTCAATATTCAGAGCAAAAGACAACTCGTAACACGCATAAGACGCACACATGTGACAACTGATACCGCCGAAAAGAACCACGTGGGGTCTGACGTCATTTGACATCATCAAATTGTGATGTCACGGGCTTGGGCTTTGGAGCTATGTAAGATAGGAGAAGGACTTTAAAAAAATGACGGCTTCCTTAACGAAGTTAAACGAGGAACGCAGGGAACCTGTTTTATGATTCGAATGAGATTTGGTATTGAAAATTCAAGGAAGCCTAGATCATATATAGCTCGAGAGTCGAAATTTTTCTAAGTCCCTCTCCTATCATATATGGCTCGAGAGTCGAAATTTTTCTAAGTCCCCCTTCTATCATATATAGCTCGAGAGTCGAAATTTTTCTAAGTCCCCCTCCTATCATATATAGCTCGAGAGTCGAAATTTTTCCAAGTCCCCCTCCTATCATCTATAGCTCGAGAGTCGAAATTTTTCTAAGTTCCCCTCCTATCATCTATAGCTCGAGAGTCGAAATTTTTTCTAAGTCCCCCTCCTATCATATATAGCTCGAGAGTCGAAATTTTTCCAAGTCCCTCTCCTATCATATATGGCTCGAGGGTCGAAATTTTTCTAAGTTTTTCGCTGGACGGCGCACGGCGGACGGCGGACGGCAGATTTCTCAAATAGCCCCCCATAAAACAGGTTCCCTGTTAAAATGTCGACCTCCAAGCTATACATGATAGAAGGGAGACTTAGAAAAAAATCAGATTGTGACTTCATATGCCCCGCCCCCAAGCTCCATATAATATGATAGGAGGGAGACTTAGAAAAACGACGGCTTCCTTTACGAAGTTAAACGAGGAACGCAGGGAACCTGTTTTATGAGTCATATAAGATTTGGTATTGAGAATTCAAGGAAGCCTAGACCTAGATAAAGCTAATATAAAGAAGGCCTAGACTTACTATAAGCCTAGTGTAATATAGTTTGAGAGTCGAAATTTTTCTCGAATCTCGAGCTATATAAGATAGGAGGAGGACTTGGAAAAATGTTTACTATCGAGCTATATATGATAGAGAGGGGGGGGGGACTTGGAAAAATTCCTATCATACATGGCTCGAGAGTCGAAATTTTTTCCAAGTTCCCCGCTTATCATATATAGCTCGATAGTTGACATTTTTTCAAGCCTCCTCCTATCATATATAGCTCAGAAGTCGAAATTGTCTTAAGTCCCCTCCTTCAAGAGTGAAAATTTTCCAAGTCCATCTCGTATCTTATATATTTCAGGAATTAATTTTAACAGGGAACCTGTTTTATGGGGGGCTATTTGAGAAATCTGCCGTGCGCCGTGCGCCGTCCAGCGAAAAACTTAGAAAAATTTCGACCCTCGAGCCATATATGATAGGAGAGGGACTTGGAAAAATTTCGATTCTCGAGCTATATATGATAGGAGGGGGACTTGGAAAAATTTCGACTCTCGAGCTATATATGATAGAAGGGGGACTTGGAAAAATTTCGACTCTGGAGCTATATATGATAGGAGGGGGACTTGGAAAATTTTCGACTCTCGAGCTATACATAATAGAAGGGGGACTTGGAAAAATAACAGGTTCCTTGCGTTCCTCGTTTAACTTCGTTAAGGAAGCCGTCATTTTTTCTGAGTGACCTATCATATACAGCTTAGGAGTCCAAATTTTTCCAAGTCCCTCTCCTATGATATATAGCTCAAGAGTTGAAATTTTAACAGGGAACCTGTTTTATGGGGGCCTTTTTGAGAAATTTGTCGTGCGCCGTCCAGCAAAAAACTTGGAAAAATTTTGACTCTCGAGCCATGTATGATAGGAGGGGGACTTAGAAAAACGACGGCTTCCTTAACGAAGTTAAACGAGGAACGCAGGAAACCTGTTTTATGAGTCAAATGGGATTTGGTATTGAAAATTCAAGGAAGCCTAGACCTAGATAAAGCTAGTCTAAAGAAGGCCTAGACCTACTATAAGCCTAGTATGATATAGTTTGAGAATCTAAATTTTTCTCGAATCTCCAGCTATATATGATAGCTCGAGAGTTGAAATTTTTCCAAGTCCCCCTCCTATCATATATGGCTCGAGAGTCGAATTTTTTCCATGTCCCCTTCCTATCATATATGCCTCGAGATTAGAAATTTTTCCATGTCCCCCTCCTATCATATATAGATCGAGAGTTGAAATTTTTCCAAGTCCCCCTCCTATCATATATGACTCGAGAGTCAAAATTTTTCCAAGTTTTTTGTTGGACGGCGCACAGCAAATTTCTGAAAAAGCCTCCCATAAAACAGGTTCCCTGTTAACACGGGTTATTTAACGAAGTTGAACAAGGGCTGGCAGGGAACCTGTTTTATGGGGAACGCGGATCTAAAAATTGTAGATTGTGACGTCGCAAGGCCGACCTATGACGTCATCAAATTATGATGTCGCAGGCCCACACTTTCGCGCTATATATAATGAGAGGGGAACTTGAGAAAAACTGATCCACGACGTCACGGGTCCCACCCCTAAGTTATATATGATAGGAAGAGACTTAGAAAAAAAAATTGACTCATGATTTCATGGGATTGTGACTTCACAATGCTGAACGCCTCCCGAGCTGTATATGATAGGAGGAGGACATAAAATACCTTAGAAGGACGTTCTGAGTCTCTCGTTGTTTGAAGTGTTGCATATCTGCTTGATTGAAGGGGCTAAGTTAATTTCTGTATGACACATTGCACATCTAGTTACTCGAGGGGGTATCTTTCAGGCTATATATGTTGCGCTGAATTCGCGAAATGAGCAGTAAAATTGCTCGATACGCGTAATAAGCAGACGTGCTCCTCATTACGCGTATTGTGCAAAGTTGCTGCCCATTACGCGTATTGAGCATCCTTACGAACCCATCCGAATTGATTCGGCTTGGTTCAGTGGGAACTGAAAGGGATATCGTCGGCGCGTCAAAGCAATCGATAAACACGCAATTCTGCGCGCCATGCAGGCCTAATAGACAGGTGGACTTTTTCTTGAAATGCATCTTTATTCTTGAGACATTTTGGCAACCATCGGTTGTAGGGGTAAAACACTCGCTGAATCCGAATTTCATAATTGCCAAGTCGAATTTTGCCTCCTTATGGCCCAAATCCAAGATGGCGGCCAAACTCATTTCATTTCTGTTTGAAGGTAATACAGAAAATCGTAATTCTTTTCTTTTAGAGAGGGGGAGGAGTGTCTGGTGTACAGAATTGGCTCTTCGAACTCTACTTGAGATATTGGGATCACATACAGCCAAGATGAGGACCCAAATTTGGGTCAAATTAAGGCCAAATTTATTGGCAATATAATGCTAGAGTGTAGGGTATCGTTCCTATGGTTTTTTGACCCGGGAAAATCAAAACGACCATCATGAGCCTGCCTGGGAATCAAAAGTCGAGATACTTGGGTCCTGTGGTTATGTTCTCACAAACATGCTTGTCTCTTATTAGTTCTTTTTCCTTTCTCCCTTTAAAAAATATGATTCTTTATCAATAAAGTTATTCGAGCTACAATTTTAAACAATTCTTTTTATTTTACAGTTCATCTTTTTTCTACGGACTAATTTTGAAATACATATGCTCTGTTTTGATAGTATATAATGCAGTTGAAAGAAAGCTCTGTGATTTTAACCTGATCAATTTCCAATGTCTCAAGCAGAGTTTGAAGACGCAATTCTGTACACCAGCAACCTCCCCCCCCCCCCCCCAAAAAAAAAAAAAAAATATTACAACCTTCGGTTTCACCTTGAAACAGAAATGAAATGAGTTTCGCCGCCATCTTGGATTTCGGCCTTAAGGAGGCAAAATTTGACTTGGCAACCATGAAATTCGGATTCAGCGAGTGTTTTTACCCTTATAATTGATGGTTGCCCAAATGTCTCAAGAAATAATGTTGGAAAGCAAAAATTGGCCATTTTCATGATTCGTCCACCAGTCTAGAACTTGTGACAATCACAATAAATAATAGAATAAGAGAAATTTCAAAGTAGACATGTTCACAAGGGTTATTAGAAATAGGAAAGTTGAAATACGGATATTCTTTTGTCCTGCCAGTGATGAGGTTTGGACCACGCACCTCTGAATCAGAAGTCCGCGACTCAACCGTTCGGCCACTTGCATTGCGAAAAAATATCGACCTATTTCAACTTTAAAAGGAAAGTTCCTACTTGTGATAAGGTACAAAGGCCATAAGAGGCAGTCGCAAACGCGCACTAATGCCGGGAGGAGTGTCCAAAAGAGCCAGGAGTGGGCAACTAACAGAAAGTTTCAAAGTGGACATGTTCACAAGGATTATTAGAAATAGGAAACCTAAAATACGGATTTGTGCCTTATCACAAGTAGGAACTTTCCTTTCAGAGTTGAAATAGGGCGATATTTTTTCGCAGCGCCGGTGGCCGAGCGGTTGAGTCGCGGACTTCTAATCCAGAGGTGCGTAGTCCAAACCTCGTCACTGGCAGGGCAAAAGAATATCCGTATTCCAACTTTCCTATTTCTAATAGAATAAGATTTTGATTTTCGAAAGTAATGACGATCTCCTTGAGTGATGATAGAAAGTAATTTACATTATAATGATTTTTTGAAGTATTCCAAGAAAAATGAAAATACCATTATTTTACAATCAAATCAGCTTCTCATTGGTCAATTCCACCTGCTCATTACGCGTAATGGGCAGCAACTTTGCTCAATACGTGTAATGAGCAGCACATCTGCGTATTACGCGTATTGAGCAATTACGTGAATTGAGCGTAACATATACATCGACTACTTGGAATACCTTAGGAAGACGTTCTGAGTGTTGCATACCTGGCTCATTAAAGGGGCCAAGCCAATTGGCGTACAAAGCATTGCATGCCTAGTTACTCAAACGGGCTATCTTTCAGCCTTAATACACCGACCACCGAGCTTTATATGATAGGAAGGGGAGAAGAAAAATTTTTGAGCTCTGAGCTTAACCGAGCGGCGGACGTTTTTTCCGAAATACCCTCGATGAAATAGATTCCCAGTTACCATTTAATGATGGTTTCGCGTATTCCATCGACAACAACATTTTCTCTCACCGTCAACGAACTTTGTCACAATCCGAACAAACGAGATCTACGCTATCTCTCAGTGCCTAGAATGAATCCTAGCTCTTTCTCCTCTGTCATCAAATCTTTTATCCATCTTAACAGCAATTTCAAACGTTTACTACTCTCATCTACTCTCCTTCTAAGCCTCTCATTCATGTCCTACTCCATAACCCTCACAGGAGTCCCTAGTCACAGCGGTAATGGAGAAGTCGACTATACCGTGAACCACCGCGCCTCCTCACTATATTCGATCCCACTCTCTACATCCAAGCAAACCAATGGATTGTCTGTGGGCAAGAACAAGTCTCGCAGAATAAATTAGCGCAAGTAAAACCATTATCCTTCTCTTCTCATCAAGAACCTCACACGTCTGCAAAAAAGAAAAGTCTTTCAATCTGGGTGAGCCCTAGCTCTCCCTATGATTCGTGAAAAGTATACAATTTTTCATTGTTCATTGAAGGTTCTCAAACTGCGACTACGGGGGCCCCTAAAATGCGGAGACCGAGATCACTAATTAAGATAAGGAAGGGAGGGCGGGAGGGGAAATATGGCGATAGAATCTCCTGCCCAGAGTGGGACATCTAAGTCACAGGTGCCGACCAGGACGCAAATCCAGAGTAAAACTTCCCAACTCTTGAATAGATTTCTGTTGTTCGAGTTTAGTATAAAGTTGCACAGCCTAGTATAGGAAAGTTTAATTTGCAAGATTTCGAATGATCGAGTGAACAAATTTTTCCTTTTTTTTTCAGGACATCCTGGCATCTTTGACATCCAAGACTTAATAGTGTGACTCATCGACTTGAACGTATTCGTCATTTCTGAGTAAGTATCTCAGGTAAATTCGGAAAATTATTATTATCATCTTTTTCGTAGGTACTCAATACAGGAAATAATATACAATAGGAAATTAATATTTAATTTCCTTATAATAATATTAAGTTTATTACGTGTATTTTTTGTTTTTCCTTTAAATAAACGATTTTATTTCACTTGACTTTTATTTCAATCATCAGGAAAAAGTCATAGAACGCCAAGCCAGCGTTGCGTTTACCTGCTCTGTTTACAGTGGGAATGGAATAAGAAAGAAAAAAAAATTGGTTCTGAATGAAATTCTTCTCTCGTAGTAAAAGAATTTTTTATCTGTTGCTTCCTCATAAATTGAAAAGAAAAAAAATAATACGAGGCCTTCCTGCGTGTAATTGATTTGGCACCGGAGAGAAAAATTCCATCAATAACGCTTCGACCAAGATAAGAATATTGTTCCATATTGGAAACTTTCTTCACTTGAATTAATAGTTAATTTTCTAATACACTCTCTGTTATCCTGATGGTGGACGGGTCAGCCATAACAAGGCCTTTTTTCATACACGCGAGTAAATGATGCTTGCTGCACACGCGCAAGCGTAAAGATAAAGCGAATACTCGCACAAACACGCATTCTGTACGAATTATTGGTGTGCATTTGAAATTATCTCAACGACTGTTTATCGACTAAAATAATAGTACATTCCTAATATAACAATAGATTTGATACACACGTGAGTAACATGCCCTACTATACGTACGTGGTCAAGAAAAAAATGAGTACGTGCTCCAATCTGCGTAATAATTATCTGAGAAATCAAGGCGTAAAGATAAAACTCTCGGTAGGAGAGTATTGATACAGAGGCTCATGGCCTTTAAGAACAAAACAATTCAACAAAGTATCTGCTATTCTTTCATGAACTCGTCTGAACTAATACCAAAGAAATATTTGAAGAGCTCCTCTTCCTCTTCTTGCCTCATCTGTTAGATAATTTATACAAGTCTCTCGTTTGCCAATCGTAAAAAATGAGCGGGAAGAGTAGAAATCAATGACAATCTCAGTTCACAATTGAGAAAAAATTTGATAAAAAGAATCACAGTTTAGGAAAATGCTTACTCCCGGGAGGAAATTCGTCGTGCCTAGTAATCAAATTGACAAGAGGACAGAGGCACGAATAAAAGGCAGTTTCTAGTAGTAAAAAAAAATCTATTTTTTATTCATCGTCGGTGTCAAATTCCTGCGATTAATTTTCTCTGAATGACTATCTCGAAAAAGCAGATCCTCCCTCTCCTTTCCCTCATAAGTGTTTTGTAATAATTCATTCAACTCCCGCACCCTTCGCACTCACACGAACTGACGGCTCATATGATGAGTTCATTGTGGAACTGTCGGTCCAAGTAAGTCGACATGGAGGAAGGCAATGAATAATCTGTCTCATAATCTGTTCCTCTATTCATTTTCATAATATTCCTTTCGATTAAAGTCCGCATCTTCTAGTAGTCTTTCATCAAAGCTCTACGATATCTCAATTGAGCTACGTATGAAGATTGAAGTTCATAATCACCAAGTGGGTTGAGAAGAAAACGAGTCACCCGAAATTTCATTTTGGTATGTTTCATATCTTTTCCTAGCCATCCCAGGACCAGATTTCAATTCTGCATCCCCCCCCCCCCCGTCATTAAGGATGGCGATGCCGTGTATCGTTCACCTTGCGCCGTCCGGGGAAAAACTTGGAAAAACGACGGCTTCCTTAACGAAATTAAACGAGGAACGCAGGGAACCTGTTTTATGAGTCAAATGGGATTTGATATTGAAAATTCAAGGAAGCCTAGACCTAGATAAAGGTAGTATAAAGAAGGCCTAGACCTACTGTAAGCCTAGTATAATATAGTTTGAGAGTAAATTTTCCTCGAATCTCCTGCTATATATGGTAGCTCGAGAGTTGAAATTTTTCCAAGTCTCCCTCCTATCATATATAGCTCGAGAATCGAAATTTTCCCACGAGTCTCTCCTATCGTATATGGCTCGAGAGTCGAAATTTTAATAGGGAACCGGTTTTATTGGGCGCTTTTTGAGAAATTTGCCGTGCGCCGTCCAGCGAAAAACTTGGAAAAAGTTAAACGAGGAACGCAGGGAACCTGTTTTATGATTCGAATGAGATTTGGTATTGAAAATTCAAGGAAGCCTAGATTTGGAGAAAGGTAGTAAAAAGAAGGCCTAGACCAACTCCAAATTTTTCTAAGTCCCCCTCCTATCATATATAGCTCGAAAGTCGAAATTTTTCTAAGTCCTTCTCCTATCATATATGGCTCGAGAGTCGAAATTTTTCTAAGTCTTCCTCCTATCATATATAGCTCGAGAGTCGAAATTTTTCGAAGTCCCCCTTCTATCATATATAGCTCGAAAGTCGAAATTTTTCTAAGTCCTTCTCCTATCATATATGGCTCGAGGGTCGAAATTTTTCCAAGTTTTTCGCTGGACGGCGGACGGCGCACGGCGCACGGAAGATTTCTCAAATAGCCCCCCCCCCCCATAAAACAGGTTCCCTGTTAAAATTTCGGCTCTCGAGCCATATATGATAGGAGGGTGACTTGGAAAAAATTTCGACTCTCGAGCTATATTTAATAGGAGGGGGGCTTGGAAAAATTTCGACTGTCGAGCTATATACAATAGGAGGGGGAGATTTAGAAATATCGAGAGTCAAAATTCTTCTGTGCCCCTCCCATAATATACAGCTCGAGAGCCAACAAGGTATTAAGATTGGTCAAACGAGAAATCGCGGTGTGAATCACAACCAGTTAAACCAGGCCATGTTCCGGAATGTACGAGTTGAGTACAGTGATACCATCGGTGCGCTGTTGAGATGACACATTATCTCTATATGCTCGAGCGCGATGCCTTTACGGTAGGAATTCTCCTTATGGAGGAGATTTTTGGATCCCTCACGGAAGCTGTGGCCACTATTTATTAAATTATCAGCAAAAGCTGACTCCCCTAAGTGTCCCTTCTTCCAAGACTTCAGGTGCTCAGCTACTCTAACTTTCATTTGGCGGCTGGTCTCAGCAATATAAAAGCCTCCACAATCCCTACATTCCAGCTTATAAGCACCACTCCTCTCATCAACGGGTATGACGTACTTCAGCCTCACAAACAACCCCTTAACTATGGTAGGGTTGTAAAACGCGGGTCTGAAGCCAAACGGGCGGAGGGGCCGACCCAATTGGAGGGAGAACTTCCCCAGAAAAGGGAGACTGATCCAACGCATACGACGATCACGGATCGTGTCTCGGGGGAGGGAGGTGGTGGAATCAATGATGCTTCTTGTAACTTTCCTCCGAACCATCACGTCAACATCGACATTGACCCCATTCACTCTGGCCAGGTGTTTTATTGTGATTAACTCTTTCTTGAAGGCAGACTGACTCAAAGGAATACGAGTCAGTCTGTGAACTAGGCTATTAAAAGCAGCCATCTTGTGAGCAACAGGACCGAACGAACCACCGAGGACTAAAACATCGGTCGTAGTATCTTTCCTGTACATTCCAAACTTATGGATACCGTCTATTATTGAGATCGATAAGTTCAAAAAGTTAAAGGAAAATACCCCAATTTTTAACGTAAAGATGGAAGAGTACCAGGAATTGAGATACCTCGGAAACTCACCAAGGAGAACTGGGGGACCAGTCCAGGTACATAGAACGTCATCAACGTACCTGTGCCAATAGTGAATATGATTAAGTAACACCTGTTTCGAAGAAAAGAGGTCAAGTTCAAACTTAGACATGAAAATCTCGGAGATGAGAGAGCCTAAAGGTGATCCAATAAGGATCCCTACTTCATTAGGAAACTCGAAAAATTTTCCTTCAAATTTACAGTAGTTGGGGGACCAGCAAATATTCAGAAGTTCAAAAAATTCCTGAAGCTCACTGTGAGGAATATTGGCTTTGACGAGTAGCTTACCCATCCGCTGGATAGTAGCAGCCTTGGGATTATTCGGGAACAAACCAACAACATCGAACGAGCAGATGGTCATTCCCAGGGGAAGATTTACACCCTTCAGGACGTCAGTTGAAGAGGCCGAATTCAAGTCCGAATGAGGAGATTCATAATCAACGCGATTTTTGAACCAACGGTCCAGGAATATGGCAAGGAGATAGGTGAGGGAGGAGACGAAAGATACAACGGGTCGCATTGGGGTATTGTTCTTACGCACTTCGGTAGAGGAGGGAAGGGGTGTGTGGTTAGGAACAAGGAGGGCTTTTTTCATAGCAGGAGTTTTGATAATTGTCTCACTCCTGTTGATGACACTCCTAACTTCTTTAACGTGCTTAGGGAAGCTGAATTCCTCACTTTCTTTAGCACCACACTGCTGGAGGACTTTGTGGACCTTAGAAGAATAGGCGGATTTCTCCATCACCACAACAGCATTTCCCTTGTTAGCCTTAGTGACGATTAAATCTCCCTCTTTAATCTTCCTCTTTAAACCTTGAATCACTCCTCCCAATTTATTACTCATGCAAGGGAGGGAGCTATTGCGGACTAATTCGGCACAGACTTTCTGGGTATTGAAACCAGGACCAAATGGAAAAATCTGCCTATTCTTCTAAGGTCCACGAACTCCCCAAATTTACGTTGGAAATAGGGGTATTCTCCATTAACTTTTTGGATTTATCGATCTCTATAATAGACGGTATCCATGAGTTTGCAATTTACAGGAAAGATACTACGACCGATGTTTTAGTCCACGGAGGTTCGTTCTGTCCAGTTGCTCACAAGATGGCTGCGTTTAATAGCCTAGTTCATAGACTGACTCGTATTTCTTTCAGTCAGTCTGCTTTCAAGAAAGAATTACTCACAATAAAACACCTGGCCAGAGTGAATGGGGTCAATGTCGATACTAAACAATAAAGAGGAATACTCCGACGTGGAGTAAAAAAATGCAAACCGCAGAAAAAATGAAAATACGACGAGCGCTTTCGGTTAAACAACCATCTTCGAGCCTGAAATGAAAGCAACTGACGAACAAAAGAGAAGAACGAGGTATTAAGATCGTCCAAACGAGAAATCACGGTGTGAGTCATAAACAAGTTCGATCAGGCCATCTTCCGGAATATACGAATTAAGAACAGTGATACCGTCAGTGTTGAGATGACGAATTATCTCTATATTCTCGAGGGCGATACGCTTACGGTAGGAATTCTCCTTATGGAGGAGCTTTTCGGATCCCTCACGGAAGCTGTGGCCACTGTTTATTAAGTGATCGGCGAAAGCTGACTCCCCCACGTGTCCCTTCTTCCAAGACTTCAGGTGCTCAGCTACTCGAACTTTCATTTGGCGGCTGGTCTCACCAATATAAAAGCCTCCACAATCCTCACACTCCAACTTATACACACCACTCCTCTCATCAACAGGTATGGGGTCCTTCAGTCTCACAAACAACCTCTTGACTGTATGGTAGGGTTGTAAAACGCGGGTCTGAAGCCAAACGGGCGAAGGGCCCGACCCAATGGCTGGGAGAACTTCCCCAAGAAAGGGAGACTGATCCAACGCAAACGGCGATCACGGATCGTGTCTCGGGGGAGGGAGGTGGTGGAATCCAGGAGGCCCCTCGTAACTTTCCTCCGAACCATCACGTCAACATCAACATTGACCCCATTCACTCTGGCCAGGTGTTTTATTGTGAGTAACTCTTTCTTGAAGGCAGACTGCAGACTGACTCAAAGGAATACGAGTCAGTCTGTGAACTAGGCTATGAAAAGCAGCCATCTTGTGAGCAACAGGACCGAACGAACCACCGTGGACTAAAACATCGGTCGTAGTATCTTTCCTGTAAATTCCAAACTTATGGATACCGTCTATTATAGAGATCGATAAATCCAAAAAGTTAATGGAAAATACCCCTATTTCCAACGTAAATTTGATGGAAGGGTACCAGGAATTGAGATACCTCAGAAACTCACCAAGGAGATCTGGGTGACCAGTCCAGGTACATAGAACGTCATCAACGTACCTGTGCCAATAATGAATATGATTAAGTAACACCTGGTTCGAGGAAAAGAGGTCAAGTTCAAACTTAGACATGAAGATTTCGGATATGAGAGAGCCTAGTGGTGATCCAATGGGGATCCCTACTTCGTCAGGGAACTCGAAAAATTTCCCTTCAAATTTACAATAGTTAGGGGACCAGCAAGTATTAAGAAGATCGAAGAATTCGTGAAGCTCATTATGAGGAATGTTGGCTTTGACGAGTAGCTCACCCATACGCTGGATAGTAGCAGCCTAAGGAATAATCGGGAACAAACCAACAACATCAAACGAGCAGATGGTCGTTCCCGGGGGAAGGCTTACATCCTTGAGGACGTCAGTTAAAGAGGCCGAATTCAAGACCGAATGAGGGGATTCAAAATCAATACGATTTTTGAACCAACGGTCAAGGAATTTAGCAAGGAGGTAGGTAGGAGAGGAGACGAAAGAAACAACGGGTTGCATCGGGGTATTGTTCTTATGCACTTTAGGCAGCCCGTACAAGAGGGGGGGTGTGGGGTTAGGAACGAGGAGGGCTTTTTTCAAAGCAGGAGTTTTGATAACAGCCTCACTCCTCTTGATGACACACCTAACTTCTTTGACGTGCTTGCCTAATGTGCATAAGAACAATACCCCGATGCGACCCGTTGTTTCTTTCGTCTCCTCTCCTACCTACCTCCTTGCTAAATTCCTTGACCGTTGGTTCAAAAATCGTATTGATTTTGAATCCCCTCATTCGGTCTTGAATTCGGCCTCTTTAACTGACGTCCTCAAGGATGTAAGCCTTCCCCCGGGAACGACCATCTGCTCGTTTGATGTTGTTGGTTTGTTCCCAGATATTCCTAAGGCTGCTACTATCCAGCGTATGGGTGAGCTACTCGTCAAAGCCAACATTCCTCATAATGAGCTTCACGAATTCTTCGATCTTCTTAATACTTGCTGGTCCCCTAACTATTGTAAATTTGAAGGGAAATTTTTCGAGTTCCCTGACGAAGTAGGGATCCCCATTGGATCACCACTAGGCTCTCTCATATCCGAAATCTTCATGTCTAAGTTTGAACTTGACCTCTTTTCCTCGAACCAGGTGTTACTTAATCATATTCATTATTGGCACAGGTACGTTGATGACGTTCTATGTACCTGGACTGGTCACCCAGATCTCCTTGGTGAGTTTCTGAGGTATCTCAATTCCTGGTACCCTTCCATCAAATTTACGTTGGAAATAGGGGTATTTTCCATTAACTTTTTGGATTTATCGATCTCTATAATAGACGGTATCCATAAGTTTGGAAGTTACAGGAAAGATACTACGACCGATGTTTTAGTCCACGGTGGTTCGTTCGGTCCTGTTGCTCACAAGATGGCTGCTTTTCATAGCCTAGTTCACAGACTGACTCGTATTCCTTTGAGTCAGTCTGCAGTCTGCCTTCAAGAAAGAGTTACTCACAATAAAACACCTGGCCAGAGTGAATGGGGTCAATGTTGATGTTGACGTGATGGTTCGGAGGAAAGTTACGAGGGGCCTCCTGGATTCCACCACCTCCCTCCCCCGAGACACGATCCGTGATCGCCGTTTGCGTTGGATCAGTCTCCCTTTCTTGGGGAAGTTCTCCCAGCCATTGGGTCGGGCCCTTCGCCCGTTTGGCTTCAGACCCGCGTTTTACAACCCTACCATAGTTAAGGAGTCGTTTTTGAGGCTGAAGGACGTCATACCCGTTGATGAGAAGAGTGGTGCTTATAAGCTGGAATGTAGGGATTGTGGAGGCTTTTATATTGCTGAGACCAACCGCCAAATGAAAGTTAGAGTAGCTGAGCACCTGAAGTCTTGGAAGAAGGGACACTTAGGGGAGTCAGCTTTTGCTGATCATTTAATAAACAGTGGCCACAGCTTCCGTGAGGGATCCGAAAATCTCCTCCATAAGGAGAATTCGTACCGTAAGCGCATCGCGCTCGAGCATACAGAGATAATGCGTCATCTCAACATCACACCGACGGTATCACTGTACTCAACCCGGAGGATGGCCTGATCGAACTGGTCTATGATTCACACCGTGATTTCTCGTTTAGCCAATCTTAATACATTGTTCTTTGCCTCCGTTCGTCAGTTGCTTTCATTTCAGGCTTGAAGATGGTTTATTAACCGAAAGCGTTTGTCCTTTATATATTTTTTCTGCGGTTTGCATAGTTTACTCTCCCTTCGGAGGATTTACGCGTTTATTATGGATAGCCGTAACTTGGAGGAACGGATTCGTTTAATAGGAGGGGGACTTGAAAACATTTCGACTCTCGAGCTATACATAATAAGAGAGGGACTTGAAAAAATTTCATACTCCAAGCTGTATACAATAGGAGTCAAAATTTCTCAAAGTTTTTTGCCTGACGGTACACGGCGCACGGCAAATTTTGTCAAATAACCCACCAAAAATAAATTCCCTGTCGAAAACTCGTAGAATAGGTTCCCCGTTAATTTCTACTTCCGAGGTATATATGTTATTGAAGGGGAACTTGAATGACAATGCACACTAGTGATTCCCATAAAACAGGTTCCCTGTTTGCCTCAATCAACAAAGTTGATGAAGGCAACCCCGAGCCGAGCAGCTCACCATACACGTGGGCTGCGAGTTTTTTTTTAGCGGGGAACCCACCATCTCTTTTGTTGGGGGGTACTTTCAGGAAATTTTCGTCCGCGAGCGCGAGCGGTCCGAGGTTGATAACTTCACGGAGAGGGGGGGGGGGATTAGAAAAATTTTGACTCTTGAGCTATTCATGTTCTAGAATAATTTCGACCTCTAAGCTATACATATGATAGGAGGGGGACTTGGAGACTCTCGAGCTATATATGACAGGAGAGGGACTTGTAATAATGTTGACTCTCGAGATTTATACAATAGGTGGGGGACTTGGAAAAATTTTGACGCTCGAGCTGTAAGTTGGAGAGGTGAGCTATATATGATAGGATTTTCTATATGTGCTACTTTTTGAAAAACCTTCCGCAGTGGAATGCGGGTCTTACGGGTTCCTCACTCGCCGTTACAAAACTTGCAACGCCATCGTAATTTTGTTTTCTTCTCCTACGAAGAAACGTACAGGGGCTTCCACCTGGTGAGCGTCTACATTGCCTCATAAGGATTCCTGAAAGGTGAAAAGAAAAATGTATTCGGCGATCGTCTCCACTCTCTTAGAAAAAAAAAAAATCGGATTTGAATTTCTGATAAGAACGGAAAAATGGCGGAAATAAACCTTTCCTCTTGCATTTCATTGGTTGTTCATCAAGAAATTTTTTTAATAACTCGAGCTTTTCAAGAATGTACGGTTTTTATAGCGGTAAACAATGTTGTAGGTTAATCACCACCTCTAATCATCGCGGTATCAACAACAGTTTTTCTTTCGTAATGATGATGAGCTTTCAAATATTATGAAACTGATAGTAAGATGAAGAATCGATCTGTTAGTGTCTGATATTCTTGTACGGTGTGTTCATACTAGTTGGACTCCTTCAAGTACAAAAATAGAATTCACTCACGTTCGAGTTCATACCTTCCACCAGAATTTTACACATGATCGAGCGCACTCCTAATTTACTAATTTATCTTATCTATTGCTCTATTTTTATCTTCATGGAGTAGAACTTCTAAATTTACATACTTCTGTCCCTCGTGAGCATTGAGCGAGATTTTAGGATTTAATTTTTCCGAAAAAGAATCGAGAAATTGTTTACTTGGAAAAGTAACGATGCTACAATCTGCCAATAAACACAATATGAAAATTCTTTCTTGCACAGCAACTTTTTTCGAAATGATTCAACGACTAGATTTAGTCGGAGAGCCAGGAAGAAATTGAACGATTTGAAACCTATTTATATCACAAATGACGGAACCATCTCGAGCAATCCAATGATGATAATTTTGTCGACCTTATACATCATAGTCTGGTCTAGAATGTGAGAATACCAGTATCCATCGAGTAGAGCCATTGAATGCTCGAGTAAGGAAATCTTGAGCATTCATTGTGATCTTTGTGGGCTTCACCTGATCAGCATCGTCAGAGAGGAGGAGGGCATTTGAGTACATTGAACTTTTTTTGCTTTGAAATTTAGAAGTTCTAACAGGGAAAGGAGATGTTTCCAAAAACTGTACAGAACCCAACGTATTTTGAGCGCTTGGAAAAATTTCAGAGCCACGAGTTATACATATTGAGAGGGAAACTGATAGAATCCGACCATCGAGCTATCTGGTATTTTAAGGCGGGCTATTTGCAAAAGTTCTATTTTGCTGAATAAATATTTTAAATTACGACTCTAGTAACTTTGAATGTGTGTGAATTTTGTGAACGATCTTCGAGCTATACATATGAGGGGGGGGGGGTGGTCTTAGGAAAATTGCGATCATCGAGCTAAGAGACGGACTTGGAAACATGTTAACCAAATAATTGATTCTGATCGATTTTAAAATCCTTGCTCAACTCGACAACTAGGTAGGTAATGAAAGGGACTCCAAGGGATTTGTATTTCCTCCATTTTCCTCAACATTGGGGCTGATTCTCCTCGCAGATTTGGCCTGGTTCAAGGTATCGTAACTCGTTCTGACCAAAGGAAAAAAAAAATTGGGAAAGAGGAAGAGGAGCAGGCTTCGTTGAGCACAAGGAAATTTTCGTTACCCCAAAGTCTGGCATGTAGAATTACAAATAATAAAAACCGACCGTAGTGATGTGGTTGTTGTAAACAATATTACAACTTAGAATTTACGTAATAATTTTCATCGAACTGAGATTGGTTTTAACCTTCTCGATACTCGTACGAACACGGTTATCGTTTTTCATTACACGGAAAATAGCTCGAGTCGGTACTTTATCAGTACTCTGTGCAAAAGAAACCAAGCACGGAGCATCAGCTGAGTCTATCGTGTAAATTGATTAGCAAGTTTCCGAAAGCTCGATTCTTCTACGACGTACATTTTTCTCTCGTTTCTAGAGTACATATTCCGATACGTATAAGAAGAAGGGATTCAATTCGCTAATTTGTACCCCACCGCGTTACTAATGAGGTTCGAGGTTCCCTACTTCGAGTAAACCTCTCTCAATTTAGGAATCAATGAAGCTATTATTCGAATAGGAGAATATACAGTACTTGTTTTCTTTCTATGATATACTTTTGCAAAAATTCATTACAATATCAAAAATATTAAACCTTTTTGAATAATGCGAGTAAATTGCCGTAGGAATCATAGGTAAGTTAAGAATAACGATGAATCTTACGCATGTGGTGACTCGTCCTGACAATTCACGAAGTCGGTTCCTCACGCGAAACGATGCCTTTGATTAGAAACTCATGATGCCTCCGCCAGGACAAAAGTTCAACAATAAAAAAAAGTACTCTTCGAACACTCGCGCAAACAAAACACGAGTAAACGATAACGACGCATCATCGGAACTGCTATGATGTTAAACGAAGACTAATCACTCAACCTTTGAAATCGTAATAATGATGCTGTAAGCTCGCTGTAGCTTTCACCGTGCCTGTTAAGCCAGATCAGTGCTGCCACTTCGTGAATTTTAAGGAATAATGCGTTTACGAACACAAAACACAAAGATTTCTCTCATTTCTTATGAGTTACCATTTTCCCTCATACAAGTAGAACAACAATTAGAAAGCCTGAACACTCGATTGAAACGATTTATCAATTTGTCTCCACTTTAAAATAAAACTCTGAAATTAAGATTTTAAAATACGATCGTATTTTTTCAAACTAGATTCTCAGTTATTATAGTAATTGAAAATTGTCTACTTATAACGAGATTCTTGATTCATAAAATATCTGAGATATCGAAATTGGACATTCTTGAGAATTACTGTATTTTCCCGAGAATAGCACGGCCCCGAGTATAACACGCAATTGAAATTTGAAGACTCAATTTTAAATTTTTTTTCTTTCACAACTATAACACGCAGATTAAAAACTGGGTAATTAGAATGATTTTCCAGATTTTTCCTCAAACCTTTCAGACTTTTACTAGGATTTCCACTATTTTTCAACATTTTTTCAAGATTTCCTGGATTTTTCAACATTTTTTCCGGACGTTTTGAAAATTTGTTTGTATTTCTTCTAAATTTTTTTTAGATTTTTGTATCGAAGTTTGTTTTTATTCATATATAGCACGTACATGTGCATAACACGCACCTCAGATTTTCAATCTTTAAAAATGAAAAAAAGGTGCGTATTATACTCGGGAAAATACAGTATAACAATCTTTGATCAAGTACTGAAAACAAAAAGATTTGTAGAAGCAGGAAGTAAAGAATTTCCGAACTGCTCCAAAATTTGCTACGTTTTCTGAGAACAAGAAAGACTATAGTGCGCACCCCTCTTGATTCCTCTCTTTTTCCCTCATTTTAGAGGTAGGCTATTCATGTCCAAATTTGAACTTGATCGTTTCTCTTTCAGCCAGGAGTTGTTCAATCATCTTTATTATTGACACAGGGATGCAGACAACGTTCTATGTAAAGAATTACCTACGTAAAAAAAAAAAAAAAAAAAAAAAAAAAAACAATATTTCAACCTTAGATTACCACGCTGAGTGGAAAGTAACCAATTTGTTGAGTTGTACAACAAAACTCAATGTGAGTACGAAAACAAGAGAAATACAAAAACAAAAATGTAATTCTCAAACGCAATATTTTCGGCAGTTCTCATTTGTCTTAGGTAGTTTAACATTTTCATAATTTCCCTAGTAACAATTGAGCAGCAGATTAAACAACATTTTGGCCGCATGACGTGAATCTTCATGTTCCAGGTGTGCATACTTATCATTGAATGATACCTAGCTACTAAAAATTCATTTTGTTTTTAATTATCTTGAACTTCCATATCTTTGAGCTAGAGATCTAAAATCATGAATATTCATGTAGGTACCTCCAAGTTATAAGGGAATAATTTGAAAACTTGAAACAATACAAATAAAACTGTTTGAATAGGTACCACTTAAAAATTGAAAATTTGACACTAGAATCCACAAATTAGGTTTTATACGTTTAAATTTAAACTTGTGTTTTAATACCTACCGGTTTGTATCTTATTCAGCTCCGATAATGGTTTATCACCCAGAATAAGCCGCTTGGCTGCTGTATTTTGTTAATTTGCGATCTGTAATGAAATGATAACTTTTTCAAACGGTTCTGAAATGTTGTTGCGGTGCATAATGATCAATAAAATTAATATCTATTATTAAAATAATTAAACACTCTTGATGACTACCTAGTCAGTCGATACGCGTTCAAGAAAAATAAATTTGTGCTGTCTATGCATTTAATTAGGTATGTAATCTGATTGAAGAAAGAAAAAAAAAAAAAAAGAACTACGCATAGAGTATTATAAAAAAGTCTTACGCGTGGTAACAATCTTCTGACAAATTGAAACAACAAAATTCGCATTGGCTTTCTGGTACTTGGTTAAATAATCCAATTTCAGTTTTTTTAAGAGCTAGTACATATACATTATTTTGAATCAGAAAACTATTAATCTTGTACACAAAGCTCATAATCATTTTCAATTTTTTGAACATATTTTCGAACGCAAATTCAGAAATTCTGATCATGAGTATTTAAGAAAAAAAAAAAAAACAAATCAATGATTAACAGAGAAACGCGGAGCCTCAAACACACCATTGCATTCTCACGTGGGCATTATTTGGATGGATCTTGTTTTCAATGTTGAACATTGTACATTGATCAATACATATGCGAAATAATATCCTTTGAGCATAATGGCTCCCATAAGAAATACATGCGGAGCAAAGATCATCATGTTACTAATAGAGTCTTTCACGCTGATGTCACATCACTGATAATAATACAAACTATCGATCTTCTAGTGTTTGATACTTCCATCACAATTTAATGTGAACAATTTTTTTTGCACGTACTTTCCCATAAGAAAAAATAGTGTTCCAGAAATCGTTGAATACTTTGAAAAGAAATTGTTTGTAAGGAACCAAAACTTAATTTTTTATTACTAAGAAGTTCTTAGATAGCCATCAATATATAATACTTGTTCCTAAGAAATTTTCCGTTCTTGTTATATTTGACGAATTTTAGAACCAAATTTGTTCCCATCAGGAATAACGTGCGCCTAAAAAAAATTGTTTACATTAGTGATGGAAATATCGATCTCATTCTTAGATATTTTTCAACGACATTTCTACTGGATAGTACCACATTGAGCAAATATCGATACAACGTGACATCGACCGTGAATGACCCTATTGAAAACAAGAGAAAATTAAGAAATGAAAATTTGCTTTTGAAATACTTATGATCAGAATAACTGAAATATATTCGTTTCATTCTTTAAATATTCATTATTTTTCATTAGTGACATGATGATCTTTGTTCCGCATGTATTTCTTATGGGAGCCATTATGTTCCAAGGACATATTTTGGGTACTTTTTCCAACAGTGAATCAGGTGTATCGATCGATGTTCAACATTGAAAACTTGATCCATTGATCCGCGAAATAAATGAGGAATCTGTGAAACTAAAATAATAGGTAACTTATTCGTTCATCCAAAATATCTATCCATCATTTATAATGTAGAAATTTTCTTTAAAATCTCACAAGCGGATCATTCTGGAATGAATGCGTTGAGGCGGTGTTTCAAAATATAATTACCTATATTTACCGGTACCAAAGAAATTCTTTTTATTCCACATCCATCCGTTGGCCGCATATTATGGAATCAGTTTCCAAAGCTCGTGTATACGTAATTGTTAATAGTTTGTGGTTGATTCGAGGTGTCTCGGGAGATGAGAATATTATTTTTAATTGCCGTTTTTTATTTTTCTATATTTTTATTTTTATTTTTTTTAGAAAGTCCTGTTTGTTTTCTCCTTTTCTAGAAAGAAGCATTTTGCCGTTAAGGTGAAGCCCATTTTTTCATTCGCGGTTATGTATTTTAACGGTCATCAATCATTATAGATGATAATTCTGAAGATCGTTTCAAATATAAAATATGTAACAATATTAACACCGTTGAGAAAATTTCTTATTTTCGTTTAAATAAAATAAAATTTACGTTTCCTTCTTCTTGGATTATAGGCCTTTTTATTTTTACTTTTTTCCTTCTGTCAAGTTCATCCTTTTTTTTTTTCTTTTTTTTTCAAAGTTATTAGTCGTACTCGATTGTTAAAACCTCGAGTTTGAATGAATTATTGAGGACAGGTTTTCAATCTTCATCAAGTGTGGTGCGAGACTCTTGGGGACTTCATCCATAAATTTACTATTGAATACATTATTTTTCGTGTGTATGTAATTGATGACCGTCGGTCGAAAACGTTCCTTCCTTTTTTGTATTAATTAAATTTGCGACTCAAGTATTTTTGTTTTTTTGTGTTCTAAACCTATCATTCTACAAATCGAAATTACATACAAGAAAATTAAAACAAGTATACTTCCTGGTTTTTTGATGATTTGAAAATATAAAAATACACTGAATATATTGGACGGTAGGTTTCGAAAAGACAATTTAATTCACTTTATTGTAGGTATATTATTGTTCTCAAAGGGGGAAAAAAAATTATTTCATGAAAATTTTTCATTACTTCGCGACCCACACTTTGAAAACCGCTGCTTTAGAGAGATGTGAGAGAAATTTCAAAATGGATAGGGCGGCACGGACGATGTATTTTGCTTTTAGGGTGTTGATGTGGAGGGTCCAGGAAAGTTTTTCATCAAAAAGAAGCCCGAGAAGTTTAGTTGAATTGCGACATGGAATTTCAAAATGTTGAAGGAGAAATAGTTGAAGAGGAAGGTTAGGGAGTCTCTTCTTGCAAATAACTGGGTGAGTTTTGGAGGGGGAGAAGTGGAACCCGTTTTTTCACGTCCATTTGGAGATTGCGTCGAACGTAGTTTGAGGGAGTCTATGTGCTCTTTGGGGCTTGGAAGAGCAAATGGAGATGTTGTAATCGTCAGCAAAGAGACTTTAGGTAAAGGGGGGGGGGGACAGACAAGTTTTGTTATAGGAAAAGTAGGACGCTGAATACCTCTCCCTGGGGGACTCCGTTTTGAACAGGGAGAGGAGAAGAACACGAATTTTGAATCCTTACCATCAAATGTTCTATCAAATAGGAAGTTTTGGAGTATTTTAGGAAGGTTACCGTAGCGGCCAACGATCAGGTATCTCCATACCCAGGTGTAGGCTTCCTGAAGGTCGAAAAAAATAGAATAAAGACACGATTTATTGAGAGATGATTGTGTTTGGAAATCAAGATTTGTTGAGTATTTTTTGAAATAATTTGCCGAGAACACTAGATAATGCTATGGGTCGGTAAGAAGCTGGAAGGAGGGGGTCGGCGCTTGGTTTCAGTATGGGGAGGATAATAACAGTTTTCCAAGAAGATGGGTACGAATTTTGATTGAAGATATAGTTGAATAGTGATAGGAGATAGGACACTGAGTTGGGGTGAAGGTTTTTAAGGAATGTTGTCCGAGCCGGAGAGGCGTTCTTAAGGTTTTTTTGTTGGTGGTATTTTCAAGTTCGATTTCAGAAATGGGGAAGTTATAAGGATGTGATACTTTCCCGGAAGAGTCTAAGGATATTTTTAATTTTTCTTGTTGAAGTTTATAAACTAAGGTAGGGACGTAGTTAGCGTTTGAGGATACGTTAGCGTAATGATTTGCAAGAATTTCTGAAATTTGAAGACGCTAATTCAATAGCATGATGATCAAGCTTAATACACGTCCACTTTCCCGTGGAATAATATCGAAGTTATAAGAGATCCATCGTAGATTATTGTATTAATTTCGCGCACATTTTGTGGCACTATCAGAAGCCAGGAATTTCTATAAACGCGGAGTGTAAAAATACTATCTTATTTACCATCAAACGCACATGTGGAACAGATTTTTTTTTTTATGGAGGCATGTCAACGTGCAATTAACAAAAAAATCTTGAGAAAAAACGAACTTTTTCTTTGGAAAGTGAACACCGTCATAAAAGTCTGTATTGAAAATGCTTCAGTGGGATTCACCACAATTTCATCGTACCCTAAAGCTTTTCCCGAATTATTTCACGAAATGTATTAAATATATTTCCCTCTGAAACTTCTTTTTGAAGATGCATGAACTTCATGAACTTGTCGAATTCCTCTTATTGTTTGTTTCGTTTTTTTGATATCTTGTCCTGAATGAATGGTTTTGAGTCATTCGAGCGATATATGATGTAAACCATTACAGAGATTTTCCTTTCCAATGGATAAATGCCTCCGTTTTCTGAATGACAAGAGGAAACAAGCCACAAGATATAGCAATTCAACCTGATCGCGTATTCTAACTTCCGTTCCTCAACATTTCCCAACGTTTTTTCGGTGTTTCATTCAATTAGTTGCATTTTCGTGGCAAGATATTTGATCCCTTTGTGATACTCGGCTACATTCTAAAACTATACCAAAAACTGTAATACATTCGAGTCTGTCTAGCTTGGTTGGCTAAGAAATCACAAGCACAAAATGAAAAAACAGTCACATGATCTACAAGAAAAAATCCGCTTAAAAAAAATAACAGATTTAATCAATTTTTCCTTAAAATAATATCATAATAATCTAAAAATACAAATTAATTCAATACATATACATATTCAACACAATAATAATGGTAATATAAATGTGAGTACGGTACCGAATTGAACTCTGTCCTGAAAAAAGAACGAGAATTTATTGAAAGCTGATAAATGAAACTATAACTGTGTTCATTTATCAGGAAGCTTAATACGCGTAGTTTTTAACGAAATAAAATAAATCTACGCAGTCTAGAATGTCTCATTGTCAGCAATTATGAAGCGATATTCCGTCCCGTAAATAAAGCATTACGAAGAAAGTTACAATGTTACGTAAATTAACACTTGGCAACACGAAAAATAAGTTCATCTCCAAGTACACCGTCGCAGCTCGACAGCTTCAAGAAATTATACGTGACAAAACAATCGGGACGTTCGAGAACACGAGGAAAAAATCTAGAACAAGGATGGAAGTCGAATCACACCGGAAATACGCGTGAAGTGCGCCACGTTAAAAACGTCATTTTTCATTTTTCAACGAAAAAGGGTTCGCAATCGTGAAAACAGCCAATAATAAAATAATATCGATCCATACACGGTCAATGCAATCAAAGACAGAAAGTCTACGACCGAAAATGAAGAGAAAAAAAAAAAAAAAAAAGGTTTCCCCGAGGTGAACAAACCACACGAACGTCATAACAATTAAAAAAGTTAATTTAGACCTCCGTCATAGGAACATCGAATGACCAAATTATTGGTTCATTTCAGTCACTCGAGACGCGAAAGTAGCGAGTTAGCTACTTAGAAATAACTTAATTAATAAACGTATCAATTACATAAAAAAGGAGTATACATAATTTACTAACACAGAGTTTTCCGGAAGAATATTTTCAAAAATAAAACCGTAATATAACCCACGAAATTATATTTTTTTTTAAATTAAATACAACTGGCACACCTCACGACACTTGAAATAAATCAAAATTACGAATAAAATAGTAATAATAATCGTGCGTACGAATATACAATTGGCCTACAACAGGCTGAGTTTTGCCGTTCGAACTAAATGCTAGAATCTCGATGATAAAAAATGAGGATGTAACGAATTTTTTTAGATACTTAGAGTAAATTAATCGCAGGGAAGTATTATTTTTTCCGTGACATTAATAACTTCAAAATCTGATACTTCCGGTTTTAATCAGTTCGTAAATTTCCTTCTTGAGAGGTTCGTACCCGCTTTTTGACGTCAAATAAAACAGCCTATCTTCGATAACGTTAGGATTGAAACCTTCCGTTTGTAAATCCAACTTTTTCATTTTGAAAGTGCCTAGAAGAGAAAAAATAAAAACAAAGTAGAATAACGAATTTCTTGACTTGATCAAAAATCAAAAAATTTATCGATACGAATTCGGACTACTCTCCCTTACCTGTCATTTCGACGTGACTTAGGCAACGAATAAATAATGGCTTAGCAAAAAATGGTAACTTTTTATGGATGCCTTCGGCTAACGTGACTAGATCGAGAGAACTATCCCTATCCAGAATCGCAGCCATTCCAGCTCGTCCTTCGCAATGAGGAACCTAGAAGAAAAAAGGAGAAAACGTGAGTTCTAACTCAATACAGAAATTGCAGGATCTAAGAATTCACGCGAATTTACCTCGACACCATACACCACACAGTCTCTATAATCGGCGCAATTACTAACAATAGCTTCGACTTCGGAAGTAGAAACGTTTTCTCCTTTCCATCTGAAAAAACACAAAGTAAATAGGTAAGTTTATTAGAATACAAATTCAAGATGAACATCTCTCTCAAAACCGAGAAAATAATTATTATGACGGAATATTCGCTGATTCATCTGAATTGTTGAACCAGATTTGCTTATTATCAGTAAGATGTTTTATCCCATATCTATAACTTTAGTTTTTGCGAATTATCGTTTTTTGTTTACTTCGTTCGTACAGTAATATGCGGCGAATTTTCATGCCAAAAAAATATACGGGAATTTTTTTCTAAACTGCATCAACTTACCTGAAGGTGTCTCCGGTTCGATCTTTAAAGTATAGATATCCTAACTCATCGCAAACGACAATGTCACCTAAAAATCGCAACAAATGAGAAAATAATGAGGCAAATTGTAGTAGGCTGTAAAAAAATTCGAGTAATACAAACCGGAAAGGAAGGCGGAGTCTCCTTTTTCAAAGACGTCAACGACCACTTTTTTATCCGAGTCTTTCTGATTTACGTAACCTAAAAATGCACGAGCCGGATTTGATGGAATGATTTTCCCAATGAATACGCCTTGTTCGCCTGAAAATAAAATGAATTCGTTATTCGTCTCATGATAAATAATAACAGTTTCGAAAAGAAAAATTGACCAGCAAAATTAATCCGAAATATCGAGTGAAAGTTTGATTTTACGAGTTGTCTTCGAAATTGATAGAACCAAAATAGAAATAATAATTCTTGACATCATTTTAATGAGCTAGATATTGAGTTCATTTACGAGAACTTGGGCCAAATAAATATCATTTCTTTTTTTTTTTTTTTGAATATCATCGTTCAAGTTGCGAACTATATTAATGCAATTACAATTAAAATTAAGAGGTGACGTTTGAAATAAGGATTAGAAAGTAATTAATCCGTAGAAAAGATTCTCATCAACGTTTTCTTTCGACTTAAATTTTAGCTGGTATATATTTCGTTCTTTAAATGTGAATTCGCTTTTCAGTGGTACTTCTGTAAAATACGAAACGTATTTTTATATTTATCTTATTGAGACAGTTGGATCGTTTCTTTAACGCAGTTTACTCTTTTCGGTATCAAACAACCAATATTTTCTACGAACCAAAATCAAAGAAATAATGAAAGCAATGAGTTTCAATCCATACGATATTTTTAGAGCAGAAATTTTTTACATTGAACAATATTAATAAAGAGCCGAAAATAAGTTTTCTACCAAAAAAATACTCCTTTCATTTAATGTTCCGCACATCTTTCGTCAACTTTCTGAGCTGCGGACTTCAGCTGCTTAATATTTTGTAAAGTTGAAGAAATGAGAAAATTTAATTTGAGATACCTACGATCATCGAAGAAATCTCGTAGGTTGCTTAGGTCATTTCTTACTATTGAGAGGTTTTCAAAACCGACTTATTCCTTTCGTCTTCAGTTTTAGTACCTACTTCCATTCATTCTGACGAAAGAAATTTCTCCTATTCTAACAGAATCAGAGAAACGATGTAAGAAATAGTTTGAGAAATCACAAAGAAAACGTATACATTGAGAAATGAGCAGTAGCCTTATTGTTGTTCAACTCAAGGATATAATGATAATCTTTCAAGATAATCGAAGATGACAATCCGATCTAATCTGGTATCAACCTTCGAAGAATAGATCTAGGAACGGCTCCAAAATGATGCGGAACAGCTCTTGAACGCTACAGAACTGATCTAGAATGCTTTGAAACTGTTTCACAATACTTCAGAATCATCAGAATATTTCTTAACACTACTGTATATTTGGGAACTATGATAGACTATCGATACTCTCGATAGTTTTTCAAAAAGAATAACGGGATTAACGGTGGTTTTATTGAAATATAAAAACGGCAATAGTATCGCCAATAGTTTGAGAAACTATCGATAGTTTGAAAATTTTTCCTTTTCTTATCAAAATCACAAAATTGGTGCCAACTGACAAGCAAGAGAAAATTGGAAACGTGCGTCAGTTCAATAAAGTTAAGAACACTAAGATCAGTCAGGCGATAATAGTTGTGGAATGAGCGCATGACAACACGACACCACCCAGGGTCTTTATGATTTTTTTTAGTCGCGTCCATCATTTGATAACACAGCTTCTCAAAATTAGGAGAAAGGTATCTATCCCTCTCGTAGTATGGATACTCTTCTCTTGATCGATATTTTCCATCCTTTCAAGAAGAACTACTATCAATTGTCTGATAGTCGATAGTACCTTGGGAAAACTTTTGGGAGTATCGATAGCATGAAACTATCAACTATTGGCTATGGCCCATCACTACTGTATTTGCAGAACAACGATCAGTGGAATGAGACTTCATTTAGCCTTAAATAGACAATGTCATGAGCCTTATTCTCCTAATTATGGTTTTGCAAATACATCTGCGGAACAGCTCTGAAATAACTTCATATGTCTCCAAAAAGTTCATCAATTATTTTGTGAACGAAGATAGATTATCAAGGTTCTGAAAATTAAACGAATCGATTTTTCAAGATCCGATCCTTTTGATCACTGAATTAGTCAAAAAGAAATCGATAGCACTAATTTGAGAAACCACGTCGATCGGCCTCCAGATCAGCTGACGTGACGTCAAATTTTCAAATCAACTTCAAATAGAAAATAAACGGAATAAACTAAAAATATTAGTAATAAGAAGATTTATAATCAGCACTGCCGTCATAAAACCACACAATAAAGTCCTCTTTGTTCACGTGACGTCTTAAACTCTTTAACTCATAACAGTGGTTGATTGTGATTGATAGTACGCAATATTCTGCATTAGTATCGCAGACTTTTTGTAATAGTATCATGCGCCAGTGCTTAGAACATTATCAACTCTCATAGGAATACACAGGGAACAATTTGATCATTATTTTGTCAAAATTCAGAAGTAAAAAATAAACAAGAAATTCAACGATGATAATGAGGAACTGTATTTTTTTTTTCAAAATTATATTCTTCTTTTCAAGTATGAACAAATGATCAAATTCAATTTTTTTCCTTATGCAAGAGCTCATATAAAGGAAGTTATTGAGCACTATCAAATTTGAATATCAAAACCCAGTTTGTTCTTGACGTCACCGTGAACAAAGAGGATAAATGATTTCTGCTAGGTAAACACCTATGTATAAGTGGTAGGAAGAGGAATATTGACAAAGGAGCAGAATTTTAAACATCAAATTCCAGTTGATTTACTCAATTATTAACTCATATTGACCAAAACAGAAAAATTGGTAACTTTTCCTCTGTTTTTGTTGATACAATTCTTGTGTTTGATTTACAATTTTCAGAATTCTCTTTTAACAGGTACCTAGATTGCTCCTACTTAGTTGCCGTACATTAAAACTGCAAATCAACCAAAAATGATAAGAATTTGATTGAAAATTGATCGCTGATTTTGTTCCAATAAGTAACTCATTGTTGCTGTCAAGATTGAATGGACTTCTCATATTGCATCATGCAAACTGAAAATTGATACTGATTATGAATTCTAGGTAGGTATCTTACATTACAACAGACGTTGAAGTCGCATTGATTTTAAGTGAACAATCTAAAAGAAATTCAGAATTAAGACTGAAAATGGATTGAAGTCAATGAACTACAAATTGATTGTTAATTGACACCATAAAGCAAAGCAGTTGATTTCCATTTTATCAAAAATTTGGAAAAGTTTATTTGAAATCTCTTTGAAATTAACGTGACAAGTGAGTTGAAATAAGAGTCCACGTAAAATTTGAAAAGAAATCAATTCTCAGTTGATTTTGGTTCCATACAACTCAGAATCCACAGCAACAAAGGACATAGTTCATTAAGATAACACCAAATACTACCTAAAGCATCCGCCACAAGAATTCTGAGTTATATCTCTACCTATTAACCTTAGACAAAACTCACTTTATGAGCTAAAAAGCTAGAAATTGATATTGCATTTAAAAAAAAACAACAACAACAATTGCTTTCTCAAAGTTACCACTCGCCCACTATCAAAAACATTTTACATAGATCTTTCCTCTGAGTTTATTAAGCTAATTGTTCAAATATTCCACTGATTGTTTTCGTTCCAGTCAAAATAGGTACCTAAATACGATAATTATTATGATTTTCTAGAGATTCTGTCGCTCTATTCTATTTGATGAAATCACACAACAAATTTCAAAATAGGGACTCGTACTTCGGACTTGAAAATGCAATCAAGAGTGGTCACATAGATCCTAGTGCAATGATGAATACCTGGTTTACAACGAATACATAAGCCGTCCTTGTTACGAACAGGTTCTCCTGTAGCCGGATCAACTTTGATGATTGATATGGGATATACCGACGGATAAATTTGCGATAGAAAACCAATCGCACCCACAGTATTATCAGTATTAACTGCAAATATAAAATTTTAAAATAAAACCTTAATTCCTTTTCTACACAAAACGCTCCGCTGACTACTGAGTAATGGTCTCGGTTACTCACCAATATTGGCGTTTCCTTCGGTAGCGCCATAAAATTCTCCAACTCTTGGTATTTTAAAACGTTCCACAAATGGTGCCCATATTTGTGGTCTCAGTCCATTACCAAATATTACTCTTAATTTATGACTTTTGTCTTCTGTTCTCGGAGGTGTCGACAATATGTATCTACACATTTCACCAATGTACTGCGCAACCTGTAGAATAGATGAGTGTCTTTTAGATCAATTACTTTCAATAAAATTTGGATTCTTCATGGATTTTGACCACCAACTTACAGTGCAATTGTGTTTTACAATATCGGGGAAGTACTGCGAAGCGGAGAATTTCTTACGGATTACGACCGTAGACCCGTATAGTATAGCTTGTCCAATGGACATCGCTCCTCCTGCCGTATGGTATAGAGGCAGAGGCGTGTAGAACCTATCTTTTTCTCTGAAACCGAGTTGGTAACGAATGGCTCCGGCCAAAAAGAGGAACCTGTAATAATTACAAGGTTTATGAAAGAGACTCGAAAAATCGACGCGACTTTTGTTTCGTTGACTTCATTAGATGTGTACTTCTACGGATTACCTCATAATTAGTCGCAATACTGCTGGAGACGTCTCTCAAAACGTCATAGATACAAATTGGGGATAATTTTCTGGAATGAGGATGTATTACAGCAGCTTTAGCTGGGAGAGAGGATTTTGAATTTAAGACGTAGCACTGCACTACTACACAATGTTTGCGTAAGCAATATTCTCGGATCTCCAGCAGCGACACAATCTTTGATGAGATAATCATAGAAATATGAACTACAGTATTTTCTTTATTGAGTGAAGAAAATATGTGATTGATTCTAAGCACTTGAGTGCTCCCGTACCGAGAATTGGTAACAACAGCCGCTTTGGGAAGTCCAGTCGTACCGGAGGTGTAAATGAAAACGAGCTTGTCGTGATAGTTTCCTTTTTCGGCATCGCTCGGTATTTTAGAAGGTGCATCGGCTATGGCGGGTGTCAATAGCACAGCCCATTCGTGTTCGACGGGCAATTTCTGCTCCGAATCCGCCCAACAAAATGTCTGGACCGATCCATTCAATTTGTTTCGAATTTCATTTACCGCTGCAAATGTAACCAGAAAAAACATGTCATGAATGAATACGATCGTCAACTGAAGTCTGTTACAATACCTACGTTCTAAGAATTCATATTCAAAAATCAAAGCCGAACAATTGGCGACATTAATGCAATGCGCTAGGGAATCATCGCGTAAATTGTAATTTATCAGCGCGGTCACAACACCGATTTTCGAAAGACCTAACCAGATTGCCACAAATTCTGGCCGATTTTCCATCATCAACGCGACAACGTCGCCTTTACGCAGGCCGGCGTTTCTGAATACATTGGCAACCTTACTGCTGTACTCGTCAACCTAGAACAAGATAAAAATTGGTTTCATGTAAACATCTGAAAGACTTCGTTTCAATACTGATCAGATTTTCCAATATATGTCTGCGTCGTACATCCCTGATCCCGTGTCAGTCCTTAGGACGAAAATTATATTCGTCCTCTAGTCCAGGTCTTCTCAACTCCAAAACATCACGGACGAATAATTCTGTTTCTTTTAAGGAACCTCTCAATCTCGCGCACACTTTGCTAGCATAACATTCACTTTCTTTCTAACCTTCGCGGACCCCATGTAACAGTTTACGGACACTAAAATGAGAAGCACTGCAATCTAATCAACTTTTGAGTTTTTTCAACCCTTCTTGAAGTGATAGAGGCAAAAGCAAATCAAAAAATGAAGAATTTCCTTTACGTAGGCTGGATTTTATTATTTTTTAGCGGTAACCGTGTTCGGAGTACAATCTCTGGAAAACCTCTTCATTCTTCCGACAGATGACCTAAGCCTGGAAGGATTGTGGACTTGAATCCCTTTCACCGGAGGGGAAATCCATAACCACAACTCGGAGAAGGGAGAGATATCAACAGACGTATTCAAAAACATTTTGACTGAAGAGCAAGAGAGAGGAATGACTTATTTATTGAAAGATTTAGAAGGGCATCAAGGCCCGAACTATTACACAGAATGGCGACTTGGAAAACTGGAAAAATTAAGAAATCTCGGCTCAAGGGGAGCGAGAAGTTAGCTGAACCGTTGGGATTGATAAGAACGAATATCTTGAGCTCTCAGCTATCATTACATATTATTCTGGAGTAATAGTCCATATTTTAAGGCATATTTCATATCTTCACAAAGGCCCATCCCTCTTATTCAATAACTGTACCGTACAAGATGGCCATATCACCCTTAACCTGATTTAGGAAGAAGAATTACGAGATTTACCACCTGTACGAGCAGAAATATCGAAGTTATTGAAACCACCCTCTCCCCTTCTTCTCTGATTGAAAGTACTCATTCTGATACCTGTCACCTACACACGGAGAACTCATCTCCACCAATTTTTAATTCTAGAATTCCTAGCTCTGCGAGACGATTGACTTTAGGAACTTGAAAAAACTGTGAGGTTCAAACCTGTACAAAGAGAAGTATCAGCTTCCTCCTTCAATCAAAAAGTTTTAGGACTTTGAAAATTGATGTTTCAGGTCTCAGAACCCGCGACCCTTCCTTACTCTACGCACATGGCATCGGTAAATAAGCGTATGATATTTAAAACTCACGGGTTCTTTGACGGAGTTGAACGAAGGGTGGCAGCGAACCTGTTTTATGGGGCACGTGGGATCATAAAAAGACTTTGAGTAATCAGATTGCGACGTCACAAGCCTGACCTATGACGTCATCAAATGGTGACGTCACAGGCTTGGTGCTAATTATGATAGGAGAAGGACTTGGGAAAAATTCCGACCGAAAAACTACGATAGGAGGGGGATAAGGAAAAATGTTGACTTCCGAGCTATACCAGGTGGACCAGAAAGATGTTACAAGTTGAATAGGAGTTTGCGCTAAATTCACTCCAAGCGTTAGATGTATACATCAAATCTACAAAAGTATTTCAATTTAATCTTCGATTTGCGCCCCTACTCGACTTTCTACAATTTTTTTTAAGCTCACTTATGGATCAAAATGTACCAAAAATTATCCACTTTGTCGAGATTTCTAAAATAAGAAATTGAAAATTCCCACACTTTCAACCTTTATAGGATTATTCAAGTATTTTTCCTGGAATCAGCGTTGAATTTCACTTTCAAATCAAGTAAAACTTATGGACGTTGACACAATTTTTAATTTTTAATAATTTCGTCAATTTTTGGCATCTTTTGGTTCACTACTCGGGTCGAAAAAGTCGTAAAAAGTTGTATGAAGGCGCAAATTGAAGATAAAATTGAAATACAAATTCTGTAGATTTGAAGTAAACATCTAACGTTTCGCGTTTTTTCGCAGAAATGAATGTAGCGCAAACTCCCATCTAACTGGTAACATCTTTCTGGTCCACCGGGTATAATATATGATAGTAAGTCGATCTCTAAACGACCTTGAAATTTCCGACCGACTGGACTGATAAATTACCTATTGAAAAATTATGTATTATTCTACTTTTTTTTGTAGCCCGCGAGAATTTTGAACTCATTCTATGTGGCCCCCTGTCCAAAAAGGATGAGCACCCCCGTTTTAGGCCATTTATATCGATCACCAATCTATATAATATGGTAGGAGGACTTACAATTCCTTAGAAGGACGTTCCAAGTCTCATGGTGTTCGAAGCATTGCATATCTGGCTCATTGAAGGGGCTAAGTCAATTGGTGTATGAAGAATTGCATAACCAGTGACTCAAAGGGGCTATCTTTTAGGCTATTTATACCGATCACATGATTGAGGGAGGACTTACAATACCTTAGAAGGATGTTCCAAGTCTCATGGTGTTTGAACCATTGCATATCTGCCTCATTGAAGGAGCTATGTCAATTGATGTATGAAGCCTTGCATAACCAGTGACTCAAAGGGGCTATCCTTTAGGCTATTTTAGAATGACATTCCAAGTCTCATGGTGTTCAAAGCATTACATACCTGGCTCATTGAAGGAACTACCTCAATTGGTGTATAAAGCATTGATTGCGTATCCAGTCACTCAAAGAGGCTATCTTTCAGGCTATTTATACCGATCACATGATTGGAGGAGGACTTACAATACCTTAGAAGGATGTTCCAAGTCTCATAGTGTTTGAAGCGTTGCATATCTGGCTCATTGAAGGGGCCAAGTCAATTGGTGTATGAAGCATTGCATAACCAGTGACTCAAAGGGACTATCCTTCAGGCTATTTTAGAATCACATTCTAAGTCTCATGGTGTTCGAAGCATTACATACCTGGCTCATTGAAGGAACTACCTCAATTGGTGTATAAAGCATTGATTGCATGTCCAGTCACTCAAAGGGGCTATCTTTCAGGCGGATCACATGATAGGAGGAGGACTTACAATACCTTAGAAGGATGTTCCAAGTCTCATAGTGTTTGAAGCGTTGCATATCTGGCTCATTGAAGGGGCTAAGTCAATTGGTGTATGAAGCATTGCATAACCAGTGACTAAAAGGGGCTATCTTTTAGGCTATTTATACCGATCACAGATCTATATATGATAGGAGGAGGACTTACAATACCTTAGAAGGATTTTTTTTTTTTTAATAATCGCTTGGTGTCGCATGTGTGGCACCGCCCTTCATCCATAATGGAATGGGTGGGGGTTGCGTATGCATTTAATATTGTTTTCTTCAACACCGGAATCGACCCTTTCGGGTATAACTTCAGTGAAGGAGAAATTACCTTAGAAGGATGTTCCAAGTCTTGTGGTGTTTGAAGCATTGCATATCTGACTCATTGAAAGGGCTAAGTCAATTGGTGTATGAAGTATTGCACATCTACAAATAGTTACTCAAAGGGGCTACCTTTCAGGCTATTTATACCGCCCACCAAGCTATATAATTATGATATGAGGACTTGGAATACCTTAGGACAGGCTATTTATACCGATCACCAAGCTATATATGAAGGGAGGAGTTCCAAGTCTTATGATGTTTGAAACATTGCATATCTGGCTCATTGAAGAGGCTACTTTAATTGATGTATGGAGCATTGGGCCATCTTTCAGGCTATTAATACTGATAACCGATCTATATATGGTAGGAGGAGGACTTACAATATCTTAGAAGGATGTTCCAAGTCTCATGGTGTTTGAAACATTGAATATCTGGCTCATTGAAGGGGCTAAGTCAATTGGTGTATGAAGTATTGCATATCCAGTTACTCAAAGGGGCTGTCTCACAAGCTATTTATACCGGCCACCGAGTTATACATGATAAGAAGGATATAGAAAATTTTCAATCTCCGAGCCTTGTCGGCCACTTCAGGAACTTGGAGAAGTTTTGAGGCCCTACGTCAGCTCAGACTAAAGAGAGTTTTTTGGTAGGACAAGTTTACAAGGATGTTTAGAAGTGAGAAAGTTGAAAGACGGATATTTGCTGATAGTTGAATAGTTGAATCGCGGATTTCTGATTTAGAAATGCGCAATTCAAACCCTCGTAACTGACAGGGCAGAATTTTCTCTCCTCTGAAGGCTATTGGTACTCATTTTCGTTCATCAGTTCAAGAACCGGCATTTATCTTGGGTTCATGTTCTCGCTCTCCTCTATTCGACTTTGAAGGTCAAGAATGAGATCGTGCAATTGTGTTCCATTTGTACCAATTGTATTTCACAGTCTCGGAATTTGTAGCCCTCCTCTGCCCACACATCCCAGAAACAAGTATGGGCCCCCGCTGGAACAGTGCCCTCCTCTCATTTCTTTACAGGATGGATGGTCAGGAAAGGAGGAATGAATTCTACGACTGCGAAGTACACTACGAGGAGTCGGCAATCCAACTTCTAAAGATATACTCTGAGCCAAAACTGCACATCGATTTTACTCTGGATGACCCTGAGAATCTACTGAAACAGGGACGTCCTGGAAATAGTCTCAACGCTATCTCGATCAGATTAATCAAATCAAAGATAAGACAAATCTCCGGGGATCATTCATTTCTCACTCGTATCGACGAAATGACGATTCATTCTGTACTTCGTTAATTGACGTCAATTTTACTGGAAAGAAAATGAAGGTCGCCGCGTCCGAATAAATTACTTTTAGGAAAAATTCGCAAATAAGCTACGTAACACGGTTCGAATTCTTCGCAAGTGTTACACGTTTATTATACATTATACTACGGTACGAGTGAGTGCTTATTCGTTATAATTATGCACACGAATTGGCGCATAATCACGAATTCAGCAATAATATGTTCTATAGAACAAGAATTCGCGATACAGACTTTATTACTAGTCCCCTTTTCTTATTCTTCTTCTTTTTCCTATCCGAGTTCAAACTGACTTTTACACACGTACTCACAGTACAAATTGTGCATGCTTTGACATTATCGATTTTGAATTAATGATTCTTCAACGAGTCTTGCCACAAATTCTGTCAGACGAGTATCGTCCTAATCTTGAAAGATTAGTAACAAGTCCTAATTGCCTATAAATCACATCGAAGTAGCTCATCTCCAACTAGATTTCTTATCATGGAACTGATTCACGTCCGACGTCAGAAAGTATCGTCAATGATCGTCATAGTATACTGATTGGAAACGAGAAATTTCACAGAAATTAGATGTTTATTAACAAATACTAATAGCCTAATAAGAAACGCATACATTTATTTACCTCTTATTTCCAATTAATCTCTAATCCAGGCCTGGGCAATCTCCGGCCCGCGAAGAAATTTCAAAAAATACGCAAAATTGTTATTACTTGTGATCACAGCGCAGAAGTAACTCTGTTATCGAAAAATATATTTATTGTAAGGCCCGTTTAATAATTTTGAAACGCTCATGTGGCCCTTGACTCGAAAAAGGTTGCCGAGGCCTGCTCTAATCCTTACGCTATTCTCGCGTAGGAGTTTCGAAAACAGTTTCGCTTAAAGTGAGTCGGATCTGTGACGTCAGACTAAATCAGTCTATTCATATTTTAGCATGCTATAAACAGAGTCCTTTCACTAAATTGAGATATGTGAACTAAATTTGTCACGAAACGACTTTCCCCACCCCATATATCGATACGAACAATGTCACGAACTCTTCCAACGAACCGGCGTCGAAATTGAGAGATAGACTTGCAAATACTGTTTTCCTACACGCATAATATTACAGACAAGGTCGTCGAGGTGCAAGAAAAAAACATGTTCCGTTCATAATTTGGTCACGAAAGTAGGGTCAAACTTCGGACGAAAAAAGCTAGCGACTTACCTGCGCCGCCGTCCATTCCTTATCCTCGATGAACAGCACTTTGTTCGGATTTTTTCGGACAACTTCTTTGAAAATATCGGCGACAGAATAATTTTTTTTTGAGTACGTACGTACCGAATACAAAAATCTTAGATAATTAGCCAGCGCACTGAAAACAGAAAGAAAACATGAAAAATTTAATCATCTTCATAGAATACGAACTTTACAAAGAAGAATCAACAAAAATTTCTTCAATGATCATATTATAAGTAAATTCATCCTCCGAAAGGGTAGATTTCAGGGAGTGCGTTTCATTAAAAAGAGTTGTACTCAAGAGAGTAGCGTTTTACAAAAGATACCACACAAAACAAACAGCCGCGAGCGCTTTCGGTTAATTAACCATCTTCTAAGCGTAAGTGAACGGAAGCGACTGAACCCAACATCAACGAAGACAGAGGAACACGAGATGAAATTCATGATTGAACTAGCGATTCATCAAATTGTGAATCATTCTCATACACTAATTCAATCAATCCCTCATCAGTAATGTACCTGTTTAGAACAGTGATGTCTTCATTATTGAGGTGTCTAATAATTTCTATATTTTCCAAAGCCAACCGCTTGAAGTACGAATTCTCCCTATGGAGGAGGGCCTCAGAACCTTCCTCAAACTTATGGCCACTCTCAATTAAATGATCGGAGAATGCCGATTCACCCAATTTACCCTTCTCCAAACCTTTTTATGCTCAGCTACCCGAATCTGGAGCTGGCGGCCTGTCATGCCTACGTAGATACCCGAGCAATCGTTGCACGCGACACTATAAACTCCACTCCTCTCGGCCACAGGGACGGGGTCTTTTAATCTTACAAGTAAACTTTTAACCGTGTTAGGATTGTAAAATGCTGGCCGGAATCCAAAAGGGCGGAGGACTCGCCCTAATTTCAAAGAGAACTTGCCCAGGAAAGGAATTCTAATCCACCTCTTTCTACTGTCAAGGTGGTCCCTAGAGAGGGAGGTTGTGGAATCGAGGCATTTTCTAGTGAGCTTCCTCCGGACCATTAGGTAAACATCCACTCTAACTTGATTAACCCTGGCCAGGTGCTTAATAGTCACAAGTTCCTTTTGAAAATCCGCCTGACTCAAAGGTATTTGAGTCAGTCGATGAATTAGGCTATTGAAAACCGCAATCTTATGGGCCGTTAATGAAGGTTGTCGTGATTTTTAACGGGAATTAAAAGAGAAGAAAAATGGCAAAATTGACTCCCTCCTCAGTGCAAAAGCCTCGGCTGAGAAAAAAGATTGTGCTGAGGACGGAATTGTCCAACAGTTTCAGCCCCGTATCATCAACTACAGTAGAGTTGAGTTTAATGAAGACGAATTGACCCTCTTGGAGAAGGGACTAAAGTTTGGGCTACCTCCCCTCGACCCTCGCGAACGTCGTGGCGGATCTCACAGTGAAAATTGGACCTGGGGTAAATATCCAGAAGAAGTGTGCCGAAATGATCTGCAGTACCCCCCTCCATCTCATGAGTAATGCTTGCCATGACTTGATTCTAGGCCTAAAGAGGAAGGTCAGGTAGGAGGGGTTAATCCTTACGAAGGCTGATAAAAGTAATGCCGTCGTAATTATGAATAAGTCCTCCTACGTATCTGGAGTTTACGACGTGCTCAGGCAGTGTGGTGCCCAAGAAAATGCATTTTTCAATTTTCCAAATTTTATCAAAGAAGTGAGGAATCTCGTGAATAGTAGTCAATTTATTATCAAAAGCCCCTTGACTAAAAAGGCCATCTTGGAACCCAATCCGGTTCCTCCCCTCCTTTATGGGTTGCCGAAAGTTCACAAAAAAGATATCCCAATGCGGCCAGTTGTATCATTCGTTTCGTCACCTACTTATACCTTAGCTAAATACATCGATCGTTGGTTTAAGTCTCGAGTTGAGGTAAACTCTACATACTCAGTAAAGAACTCCGGTTTCCTTGCAGATAAGTTGAAGGACCTCAGTCTTCCTCCTGGAACGACTTTATGTTCTTTTGATGTTGTAGGTTTATTTCCTCACATTCCAAAAGCCGTAGCCATGCAACATTTGGGCGAGTTACTAGTTAAAGCTAACGTTCCTCACGAAGAATTTGCGGAATTCTTTGGCCTTCTAAATATCTGCTGGTCCCCTATGTTTTGTAAGTTTGATGGGAAAATTTTTGAGTTCCCCGAAGAAGTGGGGATTCCCATTGGCTCCCCCTTGGGTTCGCTCATTTCGGAGGTATTTATGTCGAAATTCGAAAATGATTTATTTTCCTCCGGCCAGGTGTTCTTGAGTCAAGTCCACTACTGGCATAGGTACGTGGACGACGTATTATGTGCGTGGACCGATCCTGTGGAACTCCTGAGTGAGTTCCTCAATTATTTAAATAGCCAATACCCTTCCATAAAATTCACATTGGAAGTCGGTGGCTTATCAATAAACTTTTTGGATTTGTCGATCTCTATTAATGATGGCATCCATGAGTTTGGTATTTATAGAAAGCAAACGTCGACCGATATTTTTATCCACGGATCGTCCTTTTGTCCTACTGCCCATAAGATTGCGGCTTTCAATAGCCTAATTCATCGACTGACTCAAATACCTTTGAGGAACTAGTGACTATTAGGCACCTGGCCAGGGTTAATCAAGTTAGAGTGGATGTTTACCTAATGGTCCGGAGGAAGGTCACTAGAAAATGCCTCGATTCCACAACCTCCCTCCCTAGGGACCACCTAGACAGGAGAAAGAGGTGGATTAGAATTCCTTTCCTGGGCAAGTTCTCTTTGAAATTGGGACGTGTCCTCCGCCCTTTTGGATTCCGGCCAGCCTTTTATAATCCTAACACGGTTAAAAGTTTATTTGTAAGATTAAAAGACCCTGTTCCTGTGGCCGAGAGGAGTGGAGTTTATAGTGTAGCGTGCAACGATTGCTCGGATATCTACGTAGGCATGACAGGCCGCCAGCTCCAGATTCGGGTAGCTGAGCATAAAAAGGCTTGGGTGAATCGGCATTCTCCGATCATTTAATTGAGAGTGGCCATAAGTTTAAGGAAGGTTCTGAGGCCCTCCTCCATAGGGAGAATTCGTACTTCAAGCGGTTGGCTTTGGAAAATATAGAAATTATTAGACACCTCAATAATGAAGACATCACTGTTCTAAACAGGTACATTACTGATGAGGGATTGATTGAATTGTGTATGAGAATGATTCACAATTTGATGAATCGCTAGTTCAATCATGAATTTCATCTCGTGTTCCTCTGTCTTCGTTGATGTTGGGTTCAGTCGCTTCCGTTCACTTACGCTTAGAAGATGGTTAATTAACCGAAAGCGCTCGCGGCTGCTTGTTTTGTGTGGTATCTTTTGTAAAACGCTACTCTCTTGAGTACAACCCTTTTTAATAATATGTTCAACCATAAAATTGAGGAACGAGTTAACTCGGAGTGCGTTTTATTAAACAGTTATATGTTCTAACTGTCGTGGTAGGAGCAACATCAATGAAGTTTTAGAACCTTTTTTCAGCTCAAGTGGTCCCAACAATTAACGAAGTTAAAACATAGGGCTACGACCTTGAAGGAAAACGCAAAGTAATATTTTTAAAATAATATTGAGATACAAGTTTTACGATCTTCAGTTTATATCGAATTTCAAAGTATTGTTCAAACGAATGACTCATAGCTCCATGTTCTACCAAAATAAACTTCGATAACATCGTCACGGTGCGATGAGGACGTTATCAAAGCGTAACGAAGATAAAACTCATAATTCTCATCCCTAGTTTCCTGGCAATCTCAAGAAATAAAATCAACGGGACTGCTTCGACTTTCTGCCTTCAGCAAGCTCCAAATTTTTCACACACCTCGTTTCCTCGTAAATTTTCGTATCACTTTGAGATGACCAGAGACTGGGAAGGACAAGGCGAGGTAGTCTAGGTGAAATTCATCATCGCCTGAGAGAATTGGGCTAAGAAACGACCAGAAAAGCAATTGCCTATAAAAAGCACTATATACAGATATGTAAAGTATTTTAAGGGAGAAACAATCTCTAAACTTACGAGCCATAATTAGTAAAAAACACAATACACAGACACGTGCGATGTAAACAACTGTCCTACCATCGCAGCAAATCTTTCAACACATAATATTATTTTCTACTGCGCAATGACCTCGCTCAAGGTTCAGAATACTGACTTGTACCGTTCACCGTACCCAACAGAATTGTTTTGGTCATGTTCCGATTTACAGTGATGAAAATCTTCCACCCGATAAGGAGTGACCAGATTTCTTTCTTTACACCGTAAGAAAAATATGGAATCAGTAACACGATAACGTTTATAAAAAGCAATGCCTATTAAATTTTACCTAATCACATCTTAATAACGTTTCTCGAGTTTCAATACTACGTCATAGTTGGTCTTTAAGTTTTTAGATCGTGGCGGATTTCACTATTTAAATTTTGAAAACACCCGAGCGACCCTGTGACACACAAGACACCAACAAAACCCAATGTCAGGGTCGGCGAGAGCCAAACCGAGCCCTAGGGAAAATTGTGTTTTCTGTTTTGATTTTGTGTAACGTCCCGTCACGCTTAGTGACCTTGACCTACTATAGGGAATTGGAAAAAAATTCGACCTTCAACCTTCATTATACTAGGCTTTTATACTAGACGAACCCGCTTGCCTACCCCCCCCCCCCCCCCGAAAGCTAGTCAAATTCTCATAATACTAGAGAACTAGGCCTATACGAACTCGAGTGAGCCTTCGAAAGCTAGTTAGCTCAAGATATTTTATACTGGACTTACACTAGGTTTATAAAATAAGGCTACAATGAAGGCTACATTTACTATGGCAGCAGAGCATAGAATTAATATTTTGATACAATCGAGATCGATGTATCGATAGATTTATATTCAAGACATACACACGATTCGATGTTTTTCTATAAAGTGAAAGCCCTGCTCGTGAGATTACAATGTCAATTGTCACACAAGTAATCCTACTCTAAACATTTCAGGTTTAATTTCTTCTACTCCGGGAAGTCCCCTCCCCCTACCTATGCACTGCATGCATCAGCTAGTGCAGAGAGGGATGTTCTTGTGGACTTGAGTTAGCCAGCCTTCTCCACTGAAGGATCTTCTTTCATCTGTCTTCGCGCTCCAGCCACTGCCCTTTCAATTTCCCATAAATCTTGCACAGTTCGCTTCAAGTACTGCTGATCCTTTTGGCGTGTCCAATCAAGCTCCACCGGCCACCCAGCAGAAAACCAGGGGCTCATAACGTGTTTTTCTGACTCGTCACATGTGGGACTAGCGGGGCGGGCATCTCCTTGAACGCACTTTGTCTATCGGTGGATATGCCCTGAAGCAACCTTGCCCACTAAGGACCTGCGACATACCCCACCACTTTTTGCCAGACTCGGAGAATCTCTGAGTCTAGATAAGCTGACAGTGGGAGATTGTTTCTCTGGGTTGGTCTCTTAAAGAATCCCCACGGGAACGTGAGGATTGAAGGCGCGATCAACTCTAGCACCATAGGAGGTTGACCTGTAATGGCGCACGAGCCTGTATAGCCTACCTACACTCAGATTAAAGGTTCTGTGGATGCTGAATATTTCTTCTTTATTTTTCTTCTTACTGTAGAATGTAACTGCATAGAGGTAGAATGTAAACACTGTACCCCTGAGCATGGCGGTACGAGCTTTTGTGGAGTAGCCATAAACATTTTGAAACAGACTAAGAATTTTTGGCAGAGTTTTTCCAGATTTTGCTCTAGGGTAAGCAAGATGTGCCTCCTATAGTTGAGTCTCCAATCGACCTTGACTTCAAGGTACTTCCTATTATCTAAGAATTCAACGGTTGTATCTCAAATTGTCACTTGATTTTTAGCACTTGTGTCCTCAGGATTGTGCCGAGGACAATTATTTCGGTTTTGCCGGTGTTTAGGGCGAGATTCAGCTCGGTTAGGGTGTCTCTCACAATATTGATGGCCTTTGTAACTTTATGCTCAAGAGATCTTTAGTCCAATTAATTCGGTTCTCTAAAATATGACCAGAAACATCTAACGACGACATACTCAACGATTAAAACGTACGGAGTAATTTGAATAGAGCCACAGAAATGAAAAAACACCGGAGCGCTTTCGATTAAAAAACCATTGTCAACGGGGACGTGAAAGCAACTGAACCAACTCCGGCCGGCAACAAGAACTACCGAGGAGGACATGACTGAACTAGCGAGTCATCACAATGTGAATCATACTCATAAACTAATTCAATCAAACCCTCATCAGGTATGTACCTGTTAAGCACATTTAGGTTAAACGAAAAAACGAATACTCTAAAGGGAGAGTAAACAAATGCAAACCGCAGAAAATAAAAACGAAGGGAGCGCTTTCGGTTAAACAACCATCTTCAGACCTGAAATGAAAGCAACTGACGAACGAATGAGAAGGAAGAGGTATTAAGATCGTCCGAACGAGAAATCACGGTGTGAATCATAAACCTGTTCGATCAAGCCATCTTCCGGAATGTACGAGTTGAGTATAGTGATACCGTCAGTGTTGAGGTGACGCATTATCTCTATATTCTCGAGGGCGATACGCTTACGGTAGGAATTCTCCTTATGGAGGAGCTTTTCGGATCCCTCGCGGAAACTGTGGCCACTGTTAATCAAATGATCAGCGAAAGCTGACTCCCCTAAGCGTCCCTTCTTCCAAGACTTCAGGTGCTCAGCTACTCTAACTTTCATCTGGCGGCTGGTCTCACCAATATAAAAGCCTCCACAATCCTCACATTCCATCTTATAAACACCACTCCTCTCATCAACCGGTATGGGATCCTTCAGTCTCACAAACAACCTCTTAACTGTGGTATGGTTGTAAAATGCGGGTCTGAAACCAAACGGGCGAAGGGCCCGACCCAATTGCTGGGAGAAATTCCCCAGGAAAGGGAGACTGATCCAACGCAAACGGCGATCACGGATCGTGTCTCGGGGGAGGGAGGTGGTGGAATCAAGAAGGCTCCTCGTAACTTTCCTCCGAACCATCACGTCGACGTCGACATTGACTCCATTCACTCTAGCCAGGTGTTTTATCGTTATTCAGATGGCGAATAATTTCGATGTGTTCTAGCGCGGTACGTTTGAAAGCCGAGGACTCTCTATGGAGGAGGGACTCGGATCCCTCTATGAAACTATGGCCAGTGGTGATAAGATGGTCCGCAAATGCCGAATCACCCAATTTCTTCTTTTCCCACGCCTTCCTATGCTCATCTATTCTAATTTTGAGCTGACGTCCAGTCTCGCCTATATAAATTCCATTACAATCATTACACTCAATTTTGTAAACCACGCTTCTTTCGACCAGTGGGATGGGGTCCTTTAACTTAACGAACAAGCTTTTTACAGTGTTCAGATTGTAAAACACTGGCCGAAACCCAAATGGGTGGAGGACACGACCTAATTGGGAAGAAAATTTCCCCAAAAACGGAAGCCTAATCCAACGTTCCCTACTATCTGACGCTGGATTACGGGGGAGGGAGGTAGTGAAATCAAGGCATTTCCGAGTTAATTTCCTATGGACCATCAAGTCAATATCCAAGCTGATCTCGTTCACTCTGGCCAAGTGCTTTATAGTCAAGAGCTCCTGCTGAAAAGCGAGCTGACCTAATGGAATACTCGTCAACCGGTGGATATAACTATTAAAACCGGCAATTTTATGGGCAACAGGACAGAAAGATCTGCCGTGGACGGTAATATCGGTCGAGGTATCTTTTCTATATATGGCGAATTCGTGGGCACCTTCTCTATTAGAGATAGTAAGGTCCAAAAAATTTATAGATGAACCACCTACTTCTAACGTGAATTTGATGGATGGGTATAAACTGTTAAGATACCTGAGAAACTCCAAAAGGAGATCCAGTTGACCGGTCCACAAACACAACACATCGTCGACGTACCTGTGCCAATAATATATATGACCCAAAAACCCCTGACCAGAGGAAAAGAGATCAAGCTCAAATTTAGACATGAAAACCTCCGAAATGAGGGAACCCAGAGGAGAGCCAATAGGGATACCTACCTCCTCAGGAAATTCGAAAAATTTGCCTTCAAATTTGCAAAAGTTGGGAGATCAACAAATATTGAGTAAATTAAAAAATTCTGTCAACTCTTCCTGACAGATATTAGATTGGATCAAAAGGTCTCCCATATGTTGCATGGCAGTAGCTCTAGGGATACTCGGAAATAAGCCAACAACGTCAAAGGAGCATAGGGTTGAATCAGGCGGAAGAATGTCATCCTTAAGCTTATTAGCCGAAGAGACCGAATTCTTCACAGAGTAGGATGACTCAAATTCTACTCTAGATTTGAACCCACGGTCCAAAAATTTCGCCGAGAAGTACGTGGGGGAAGATACAAAAGAAACGACCGGCGGCATCGGGGTGTCCCTCTTATGAACCTTAGGTAGCCCGTACAAGAGGGGCGGCACTGGATTGGGCTCAAGAAGCATTCTTTTAAGCTTAGGGGTCTTAATAATAAATTCACAAGTGTTTATAACACGTCTAACTTCTTTAACGTGATATGGAAAGTTAAAATCCGCATTTACCCTGGCACCACACTGGTCGAGAACGTCATAGACCTTGGAGACGTAAGAGGACTTATCCATAACGACAATGGCATTCCCTTCATCAGCCTTAGTAATGGTTAAGCCCTCCTCCCTGACCTTCCTCTTGATCCTCTTAATCACCTCAAAAGTCAGATCATTTATACGAGGGAGGGGGGTATCGCGGACAAAGGCGGCACACGCTTTCTGAGTATTGACCCCAGGCCCAATTTTTATTTCGAGATCCGCAATAACATTGGCCAAAGTGTTAGCATTATTAAGAGGGGGTAACCCGAATTTTAACCCCTTCTCAAGAGATACAACTCGTCACTCTCAAACTCAACATTACTACAATTTATAATCCGCGGTTGAAACTTTTGGATAACGCTGACGTCAGTACTCAATTCCTGGACAGCGGAGGCATTCAAATTTAGGAGGGAGCTAAGCTTCTTATTTTTCTTACGTTTCAATTTAGCCTCAAAAGACCGAATTTTAAGGTTAACCGACTTGATAAACAGATCCAACTCACCCGGCGAAAGTAAAGCAGAAAGCTTAGAATGGACCAACAAGTTCAACCTTGTGGTGATATTCAGCTTCCCATGCCACCTCCGCAACTCGGTACGGATCCATTTTTCTATCAAAAATTTTTCCAGTTTCCTAGTGGTCTGAACACAATCGGAGAACAGCCGAAATTTGATAAACTTAGGTTTCACATGCAATTTTAGACACTTATTAAGAAACCAAATATGGGATGAAAACGATAACCGTTGGTTACGAAACTTCACAAAAAGAAACCGTAAATATGCCTCATCAGCGTTATTAATACAATTAATTCGAAAATTTAGCTCAAGACTCCATAGTCGTAGCGTAGCTTGAAGGTTCAAGGTCCACCTTTGCAGAGGTTCATAGCTTCATTTATTCTCCTGTTCCCTCCCCCCCCCTCCCTCTCCCACTATAAAAGCTCGAAACTCTAAATTTTTCCAGACTGTAAATTTAGTCAATATTATCATTGATGACGAAACAAAGGCAGACGCGGATGTTTCTTGAGTTTGTAACCCCATAGCTCAAGATCAGCCGAACACAGGGAAAATGTCCCTTCGGGCCTCGCCTTATGATTCCATACTTGTAACCCAGCTTAAAGGTTTGATGCTTGAAATTTTTTCACCTTTACAGAGGTCCAGAGTTGAAAATTTTTTCGAATTGCTACCTTCTTGAAGGTTCATAGCTCGAACTATGATCTCTACCAATAACGCACTTTCATGACTGGCTTCAATCTGCGATCTTGACCAGACTAACTCCAATTTTATCCAACAGCGATGGCCTTATTTAATGAGTTCTAGAAAGTTAGCTTATCTTCTGCTCGATTTACAATAGTTTTCTCTTTCCTTTCGATGACCGTGATTTCATCACCCCCCATTACTCAGATTTCCCCCAAATGTGGGGTAAATCATCGAAATACATATTTTGATCAATGCACCGAAGCGTTTTCACTTTTCAATATCAAATCCAATGAAGTACCTTTGAGGGTACACCACTCGAATGGGTAGGAAAATACGGTTCCCGCTTCGAAACGAAGGAATCTGAGGACAAACTACAAAGTCAAGGGCAGAAAGAGAGGAATTACTACGGGCAAACCTCATTTGAGGAGGTATATGTAAAGAGGGCCTCCGACCAATGTATTTCTTATGGAAAGGAGGCACTTTTTACATATACGTCCTCATTTATTGACCTCTTTATCGTAATACCGCCTTCATACTCGTCTTATTCACGAAAACTCCGAAGCAGTAATCTTCATTCCGGTAGAATTATGCAGTATAGACGTTCACAAAATAATAATTATAATATACTGTTTCGAACATTTCAAGAAACTACCAATCGCTGACCAAACCGGTTACATTTCGCATCATTATATCACATAATACCATCATCCTTCGCAAGTATTCACCTATATTTTTAATGACCGGTGTCCCCCTCCTCATCGTTTTAAACGAAATTTGAGAAAATTTTACTACCACCATCAACAATCTTGTAATTATCTCGATCTAGGTGATCATTTATGCGTACACAGTCTAAGGTTATCCCTATACGTATTTTTTTGGTTCGAACTTCTTCGCACGTTCAAATACGGTACTCGAATACCAAGAATACCACAATACTCGTGTTCATACAAGGTGATACAATACCCTATGACGTTTAGTAATAATAATGTCGTCATGACGAGTATAACGTAGTAGATTATCCTGATTACAACACATCATTCGGGTACTAACTTTCACATAGTCAAAATAAACATCGCTGCGCTACAAGGTGAAGTCAATCACCGATTACCAACTTTTTTCCCTCTCATGTGAAAGAATGAAAAATAAGTATCTCTTTTTAAAGAAATAATATTCGAGTAAATAGAATGTTATCCATCATGCTCAACAGATTTAAAATTACAAAATTTGAACCAGTACAGTAGGAAGATTGATTTTGGACGCATAACTCATTCTCGACTGGTCGATTTCAACGTCACACCGTACCATCGACATTACCTCAGTATGAAATTCATCACCTTTCTATTTATTGTGCGTCATTAGAAAATGCAGCTTAACGCTAGGTATTGAAGAATAGTACTTAGTTTTAATTTCTTCCTTCATTTAATTGTTTAACAACACCGCACTCGCTCGTTTTATGCGACGTAATACGATACACGTTTTGTATTATTACAAAATTTTCCTCATTGTCAACTCTATCGTTAATTTGATGCAACAGACAGGCACACCGAATACAGTAATGCACATTTTTATTCTCGTTACGCAAAACACTTCCTATAACAAATACAAGATGAGTCCAAAATCATTTCAAAATTTCAAGAAGTTCTCATTTTAAGAGAAAATACGTACCCTTTTTCCAATCAAATCAAGGCAGCTCAAAAGGGAGAGTAAAACATGCAAAAACCGCAGAAAAATTAAACGTCGAGCGCTTTCGGTTAATAAACCATCTTCGGGACCGAAATGAAAGACACTGACAAGACGGAGGAGAGAAACAGAATATTAAGATTGGCCAAACGAGAAGTCGCGGCATGAATCATAGGTAGACAAATTCAATCAAGCCATCTTCCGGAATGTATGAGTTCAGTTCAGTAATACAATTAGTGTTGAGGTGACGAATTATCTCTATGTGTTCAAGCGCAATACGTTTGCGGTAAGAATTCTCCTTATGGAGAAGCCTTTCCCATCCCTCACGGAAACTGTGGCCACTGAGTGTTAGAGTTGTAAAGAGTTGGTCTGAAACCTAAAGGGCGGAGAGTTCGACCCAATTGGAGGGAGAAGTTCCCGAGTAAAGGGAAACTGATTCAACGCATACGACGATCACGGATCGTGTCTCGGGGGAGGGAGGTGGTGGAATCAAGAATGCTGCTCCTAAGAATCCTCCGAACCATCACGTCAACGTCGACATTGACCCCATTCACTCTGGCCACGGAAATCAGGAGTAACGACAAGCTGATATCCTTTGATGTGACTAATATGTTTGGTACCACACCGAAGGAGGAACTTCTCACTCTACTCAAAACCAACATATACCATGGGAACCCCGATGGGTCGAAGTACGCCAACATAGTGGAGGAGATCTTGACCCAGAATTACTGCCGCTTCAATAACAGGTTCTACAGTCAGGAAAGGGGACTTGCGATGGGATCACCGCTGTCACCAATACTGGCGGAGATATTCATGAATGATAGGGAAAACAAGATATTGAAGGGCAGCAAGTTCAGAAACTCGATCAAACACTGAGCCAGATATGTAGATGATATCCTAATTGTGTGGACAGGCACTGATAGACAGGTGGATCTATTCCTTTCAGAAATGACTGCGATAAATGAGAGCATCAAATTCACAGTGGAAAAGGGCAATGAGACCATCAACTATTTGGACCTTACACTCACAATGGAGAACAATAGGATAGAATACAAAATCTACAGGAAGCCGACGCATACTGACACCATCATCCCAAATGACTCCTACCACCACCCCAGGCACAAGTTAGCGGCAATCCAGAACTACTGCTATCGGGCAATTACTATCCTTAAGAACGACGAAGAGAAGAGGAAAGAGATCGAGATAGTAAAGCAGATCGCAGAAGCCAATGGTTACCGCAGATGTGTGGTGGAGGGAGTCTTTGGGAAAATGGAAACAAAGAAAGGAGCCCATGATAGCATAGTGAGAAAGTACTCCGGATCGATACCGTATATAGGAAAGTACACAAACAAGGTGATAAAGGCGTTTAATGGCTACGATGTGAATGTGGGTATCCAGAATAACTAACCCATGGTGAAGAGAATCAGCAATGACCAGACGGAACAAAAGGACAAGGAAAGCTTGAGCGGAGTGTACAAGCTCAGTTGTGAACAGTGCGAGGGGATCTATATTGGTGAGACTGGAAGAAAGTTTGAGATCAGGAGAAAGGAGCACAAAACGTCGAGGGAGAAAGAAGATGACAAGTCCCTGTTTGGGAAACACTGTAACGAGGAAAACCACGACGGAGAGGGAATATTTGAAGTCATACACGTAGAGAATCGCACAAAGAGAAGAAAACTCTGGGACAAATGGAGATTGCAAAAGCCAAGAGGAAGAAAGCCTGCCTCTTGAACAATGTAATCACATTTGACACCGAAAAATTATTCGGCCTGGTGGACGAAAGAAGAACGAAACCAACCAATGAGACGGCAGGAATCCAGGTAGCCAATAGAAACGCAGCATTTAGAACAATAGATTGAAGCAATCACAAAGCAGTATGTTTTAGCCAATAAGAACACAATGTCATATTATTGTAAGAATAAGTTTCTAAGAAGTGAACCAATCACAACACAGCATTGTTAGAGCCAATAAGATTACAGTGTTATACTATAAAAACTCATGGTTAGGGCCTTGTTCTCCAGTTGCGACACAACTGATCATGGGATAACACCCGAAAGTACTCTTGTATAAGCAACTAATAAAGTAGATTTGTACAATTGAAAAACCCTTTTTCAATATTAGTGCTCTACTTACACCTCACTCACTCATTATGAGTTCCGATGATGGAAGATACTCCTATTTTCAAAGTAAATTTTATGGAAAGGTACCAAGGATTGAGATGCCTCAGAAACTCACCAAGGAGATCTGGGGGACCAGTCCAGGTGCACAGGACGTCATCAAGGTACCCAATTTGTTACTCATGCGAGGGAGGGGGTTGTTGCAGACTATTTCGGCACAGACTTTTTGGGTATTAAAACCAGAACCATTTATCACAGCGCGATCCGCTACGACATTCGCCAAAGTTTCACCCTTCATGAGGGGAAATAGCTTGAAATTTAAACCTTTCTCAAGGAGGACTGTTTTATCACTATTAAAAACTATCTGACTATTATTTATGAGAGGGGGAGTTGATCTTGCCTTACGTAACCTTAAAATTTGCAATGCTGATGATTATCATACGTCAATATCCTATATAGTGTACTCAAAGCTAGACGACGATAGGAAAAAGATTTTGAAAATACCTTAGCCAATAATACCGATTTCCCAAAGTATGACGTTTTGAATGATTTTTTGAAAAAACATGCTGCCAACTTCGAATCTAAATTGCAAGTCCCGAGCAGTCAGATAGTACGGGCTGTTAATCCAAAATTCTAGAGAACTGTGCATTTTGTCATAAAAGCATGCAATTTGGCGTTAAGATGTATGAAGGTGTAACAAATGATATTACCAAGACTGCCACGCAAAAAGTACATTCTTGTGCTCGTAGGGGTCCACTTTTGGGGGGGGGAGGGTTCAATTTGGAGATTATTGTTGCAGAAATTGGAAAGAAATAATAAAAAATATATTAATCATCTGATTTGTAGAAAAAATGTATTACAAAATCTTTTTCCCACACGCACCCCTCCATTAGGGGCTGTGGGCCCAAACTTTCACAAAACTGTAAATGTAATCAGAAAAACCTGAAATTTGGTATACAGGTGGAGGAAGAGGTAATGAATAATATTAACAAGAATGCCACGCAGTGAGTTCATTTTTGTGCCCCAGAGACCCATTTCTGGGGGGGGAGATGCCTATTTCGAACACTATTGTTGCAAAAAGAGGAAAAAAAATTATATAAAATATATGCATTGGGTGAGTTGTTCGAAGAAATCCTGCGAGGAATTTTTTTCGAAACATAGACCCATTCATTGGGGGCCTTGGGGCCCAAAATTTCACAAAATCATGAATTTAATCAGAGAAACTTGAAATTTAGTACACTGGTAAAGGAAGGTGTAATGAATAATATTAACAAGAATATGCTACAGAATAAGTTCATTTTTGTGCCCCTATGGGACCAGTTTTTTGGGGAGGGGGAGGGGGAAAAGGCTCCATTATTTTAAGACTTATTGTTGCAAAACTTGGAAAAAAGATTATACATTCGTTGGGTGATTTGTGTGGAAAAAGAGGTACGAGGAGTTTTTTTTATATAGACTCCTCCATTGGGGGCTCATGGGCTACAAATTTCACAAAACTCTACATTTCATCAGATACGTATGTATGTTTTTAGCCTCCATTATACTAGGCCTAATTTACACAAATTATGAGACAGAAGAAAACGCAAATTGTAAAGATCTATTGAATAAAATTATTATCATATGCCGTAATTGAGAGACAAATTCTGGATTCTGTTTTTTTCGAACATCATTTGCCAAACTTGAGTCTATAAAATAAAAGTTGTGAATATTTAATTTTATATACGTTGTATCTTAAAACAGTGAGGCCCAAATCTTGACACATTTTGTACATTACCTATTAAAACTGAAGCACCAAAAGATGCAAAAGCTAGCGCCGAATTATATTGTCTAATATTTTCTCGGAATTGCTTACTTTGAATATGAATACCACACAACAATTCTTTGATTAACAAAGGCACTTCAAAATGAAGATCAAAATTATATTCGTGATTCATTATCATCAACAGAAAACTCTTTCGTGCCATATGAATGATTTAAAAAAGAGTCAACTACGTTCATATTTTCATGGTCATTTAAATTATCGCTACGTGTGTCAACACCTAGATCATCAATATTAGAGTAACTACTGGCATAAGAATGCTCCAATAAGATATTTGGAGTATGATTTTTGACATCTGTACTGGCATAAGAATTCCGAGTAGTTATTTTTATTTCAGTTGATACTCTAATACTGGAAAGAGAAATTTCTTCGTAGGTATATAATAACGTCAACTTGATAGATCTTAGACAAAGAATAAATCTCAATGTATGCAACATCTTGATTCGATTGATATAATAATTCTCGTACTCTTTTATCAAAATCATCTGAATTTGAATTGCCAGAGTAAGTATAACGATAACCATTCATTATTATTCTGTTCATATTCACAACAATTAACTCGTAATCCATAAGAAAAAGAAGTATTCCCTAGTATGTATAATTTTTTTTCCTAAGTTTTGCAACAATACGTTTTAAAATAATGGAGCTTTTGCCCCCTTCCCACCTCGAAAAAATGGGCCCATAGGGGCTCAAAAATGAACTTATTCTGTGGCATATTCTTGTTAATATTATTCATTACACCTTCCTTTACCTGTGTACTAAATTTCAAGTTTTTCTGATAAAATTTATGATTTTTTGAAATTTCGGGCCCCAAGGCCCCCAATGAAAGGGTCTATGTTTAGAGAAAAATTCCTCGCAGGATTTCTTCGAACAACTCACCCAATGCATATATTTTATATAATTTTTTTTCCAATTTTTGCAACAATAGTGTTCGAAATAGGCATCTCCCCCCCCAAAAATGGGTCTCTGGGGCACAAAAATGAACTCACTGCGTGGCATTCTTGTTAATATTATTCATTACCTCTTCCTCCACCTGTATACCAAATTTCAGGTTTTTCTGATTACATTTAATGTTTTGTGAAATTTCGGGCCCACAGCCCCTAATGGAGGGGTGCGTGTAGGAAGAAAATTTTGTAATACATTTTCTCTGAAAATCACATGACTAACATATTTTTTATAATTTCTTTCCAATTTCTGCAACAATAATCTCCAAAATGAACCCTCCCCCCCGCCCAAAAAAAATGGGACCCCTACGGGCACAAGAATGGACTTTTTGCGTGGCACTCTTGGTAATATCATTTATTACACCTTCATACATCTCAACGCCAAATTTCATGCTTTTATGACAAAATGCACAATTCTTTCCTAGTACAAGAAGCCAAAACCCAACCAAAATATCCAAAAAAAGATAGAAGTTTCCCAACCAAAAAAAAATCGTTCGCAGTCTCTCACCGAACGAGTTGCCACGCGTGCGATGATCAACACTTGTAAATTGAACGCAAAGTATTCCGAGAAAAAACTTCAAAAAAGCGTTACAAAATTGTGAGAAGGAATTCGCTCTGGGCCAATTGTTTTAGCAAAAGTCACCGTGCCGTTGATTGTGATAGCCGAAAAACGTGCAAAAATTGTCGCCGAAAACACCACACGATTCTCCATTCAGATGGGAATAATTCATCATCAGTGCAGCGTGCACCTGTACAAGGTGCGTCTGTACAGCATCCACCCGTACAGCATGTGCAGCGTCCACCGATGCAGCATGCCAACGCCAACAACTACGGCCACGTGGAGGAATCATTAAGCAGCAATACCTGCAGCCAATCCAACCCCTCCCGTAAACTCGTCGTTTTACCTACTGATACTGCTGTGGTTCATTTACCGTATAAAAATGGTTCAGTTTTTGCTCGTATGATGTTAGATGGTTGCTCCCAACCTACCCTCGTTTCAGACGCGTTCGTACGGGAATTGAAACTGCCAACACACAAGTGTGCTGTTCCTTTCGCCGTTCAAGGCATTGGAAATCAACCCATTCTTTGTGAACAATCCTGCGCGTTCACAATAGAGTCACGACTTAGTTCCTTTTCTCTGAACATCCACGCTGACGTGGCGCCAGCCTCGTCTCTCTCCTATCGAGTTCCGGATTATCGTTCTTTCTCGCTCTACGACCGTTTGAAAGATTACCAGTTAGCCGACCAAGATATGAATGAGAGAGAAATAAATATTTTATTAGGCGCAGAATATGTTGAGATGTGCTTCCTTGACGAATCCGTTCAAATCGAAGGTCTTAAATTACGAAAGACTCACTTCGGTTGGACTACAAACGGAGGCACTGACCTTTGCTTTCAAATAAGGAATATTCCGATGACACACTGTAATTTTTCAATGCAGTCCGTTAAGAAAAGTAATGCCGTCGTAATTATGAATAAGTCCTCCTGCGTATCCGGAGTTTATGACGTGCTCAGGCAGTGTCGTGCCGAGGAAAATGCACTTTTCAATTTTCCAACTTTTATTCCTGTTTCCTATACGTGATTATACCTTTGTAAAAGATACGCAAAAAGTCATGAGAAAAAGTGGCATTTACGACATAGAATGTGGAGATTGCTTGGCGAAATACAAAGGTCGAACAGGTAGGGAGCTCGCTGATCACTTCGAGGAGGATCAACGGGCTAGGACTCAGGGCAGTCACATTTGCTTGACTGTAATCACGACCTCCAGAAAATCTCTATTCACCTTCTTTTACGAGTACATGCTATGTATCGAAAGGGAAATTAATGAACAAGCTGGAAGAATTCAAGACTTTCAGAGCGAATAATGAAGGTTACGCTCGTATGAAAGGGTGTAGACGAAAAGGAACTAACGATCCTTGAACGACTACAGGGACTTGGAAATATTGTGACTGCTCCTTGAACTTATAAATTTACAGAGACTAGAGCTACTGCGAGAGTCACTGTAATGAAAACCAAACCACACGACGGTATCAATTTGGACGAGGAGAACAGAGGCGATGGAGTCTTTAGAAAAGTTTATACATGCCGGTTAGAAGAAGGATAGGTCGAAATGAGATACATCTAGAAGCCTTATTGGAGCTAACTAAACATGGGCATTCGGTTTAAAAATGGAGGAGTCGCGTCACCTACAAATTCTCAAATCAGAGCAGAATATTTATGTTCGTTTAAATTTCTCTCCTTTCCGATATTCCACGATATTTCATAAGAGTGCCTCTTCTTTCATTTCACTGATGAGTTCTGATTTCAACTGAAACAATATCGAATATCGAAAGAATACAAACATTCGTCAGTATTAAACAAAGGTGGAAAGCATTCGCATACGAGTACAGACGAATCGTCTCATTCCCCAGACGTAAATCAGCAAAACACATGCAAAGTCAAGGATATCTTACACAAGTAACATTCCCAATCAACAAGACGATGTATATCATATCGCCCGTGTCTATAGATAATGATGAATCGAACTCATGGTAACAAAGCTGTTTTAGACTTGCAAGAAGGTAGGTGAGTTTTCAGCTGAACATTGTTTACTCGCACGACGATTTTCTATCGTTTCATCGAATTCTGTAATTCTAGAACCACAACGACTAAACGAAAATCTTCTTCGTCCGGAAATAATGAAACAACGAAAAATTTGTCTTCTGGATCAGCAGACAATGCCTTGTCGGGGACTATAGATTTACACAGATTCACGCTTGTGAAATTCATTGGAAATAAGGTTGGCCTTAAATATCGTAGTGAGGTCATGGTGCTGTCGGTCAGTATTATAGAGTTCAAACTAGGAGATAGAGAGATCAAGGTGATCGAGACAACAATATCAAAAACTACTACTCTAGTAAGACTAGCCTGACAGGAAGTTCAAAAGAGTGAATGTAGACTTGAATAGCGTCGTTATCTCCGATAGTAAGACGTTCACAATTATGTACCTCGAATATAGGCATTTATTTCAGTAGCTTTTTTTGTTCAATTGGAACAACAGCATAAACCATGCGTTGCCAAGTACTCTGAGCTCAAAAATCGCTGGCACTACAACACTCAAGGGAGGGAAACTGAAGCAAGGCTTGTAGCTATTCGAGTACAGTCCACGACTACAGATCATTCTCTCGTTTCAACACAAGTATATCATGAGGGAGCGCTACGACCATCTGCAAAAATTCCTAAGCCACAAAACTGCCCCCTAAGGATTCAAAATTGAACATCGTACGACTACAAACTTCGATTCTCTGCTCAAGGTAGTCTCGTACATCTAGACTGAAAACACATCCGGCACGATTCGTCCGTATTTTTGACAAGTTGAAATTGAAATATTTTCGCTTCGTTTAACCACAAGCTAATTAATCTTACTGACGACCATCAGCGACACTGATGGAACGCCGGTATGATACTTAGCTGTCGTACTACGAAAACATTCGATCGATTCGATAAACCAGTTTTCGTCGCACACTTTTTCGAGCATACCTATTCGTGACTCGCTGGAAAGTTCATTAACAGCGGTGGTGTGAGGTGACAAATTTTCTTTTCCTTGAAATGAACGGTAAAAAATAAACCTACTCGAGTTATAGAATATACCGAATGACATTGACCAAACGGGCTGATGAACCCGAAATCTAACCTACCTTCAAAATTATCGAATTTTCCATTAGAAGTGACATCACAAATAGAAATTTCGAAGATGGGATGCGAAAATTATTCGTACGCGCGAACCTGACGAGTAACCGATTTTCCCTGCGGTCGAAATAAGGTGACTCTCAAGGTCTTCTAGTAAATTACGATCGTGCGAATTACAAATTATCGGACGGACTAAGAATTTTTTGCGAGCGAACTGTCGAAAAATGATATTCAATATTAGACCATGAGGTTCTTTGTAAAAAGTGATAATTTTTTTTTATGTTTTCGCGATGAAGTAAACGACAAACTTGGAGTAACTTTGTGCCAGTGTTCGAATGCAATATTTTACGACGTTAATTTTTATAGTAATCTGAGAAATCGAAAAGAAACAGGTTTTCCTCGGGAGGGATCTTCGCAAAACCGAAACACACTTTACAAATAAAGTGGATAAAATTTCCTTCCTTCTTAATATGATTCGATAAAATTTTTTTCGTCGGGTGAAAATAAACTAACAGGCGGGGACAGGGAATGAGGTAGTATTTAAGAAAATTCAGCACTCTGGGATCCATTGACCAACTACAGGTACTTTGATTTCGACTCTCGAACAATATAAGATAGGAAGGAGTGGGAGGATTTAAACCATCGGCCATCAATTCAGAAAAGTACACGAAAACTTCTGATCGGTTCTAGGCAAAAATTTCGACGTTCGAGTTACATATAGAGAGACTTAGAAAAATTTTGACTTTGATGAGGGACTGTGGTTTTGAGAACGGGGCAGGAGGGGGTATCTGGGGTAGGTTAGGTTAGGTTGCAGCGCTAAGGAAGTTGAAAGATTTAGTCACGGGTCTACTCGCCGGTACAGGAGCGGTCTAGCCTCGGGTATTGGAGCAGTCTAGTCGCGGTTTAGGTGAGAGGGGGAGAAGGGGGAGGGCGCATATTTTGGCGTGTCGGATATGTCGGATAGGAAGAGGGGGAGGGATGGTTTTCAAGAGTATATCGTGTGTCGAGCATGTCGGATAGGGAGAGGAGGGGAAGGGTATCCTTTGAGTATTAGATGTGTTGGATAGGATGGGAGGAGGAAGAGGAGGAGGAAGGAGCAATTATGTGAGAATATAGGATGTGTGGGATGGAGGAGGAGCCTGGAGAAACTGCTTCTCAATCTCATTTCCGAGGGTCGCTAGCAGCTGGCTGAACTGCTGTAAACCTAGCCTCAAACAAAAGGTGCTAATCGGAATCACGCAAACTAAGCCATGGAAGCTTGGATGAACTTGGTATGGCTCCCCAGTCTAATTGCACAGAGCCTCTCGGCCTGACATGCTTTGCGCAAGGGGGATGGCAAGGAAAGCTAAGGGCGGGAGGACAGGAGGATGTTGATTCACAATGCGGTCTACATGGTCCAGTGGGATCTCCGAGTGGAAAGGAGGAGGGAAGGAAAGTCATTCAGAAATCCCAGTGTGTTGGGTAGGGGAGGAGCCTATTGTTGCATTAGCGGTTTCAATGGATGTCAGAGTAAAGTTTTCAGTGAGGGGAGGGGAGAGGAGGAGGAGGAGTTGTCAGGGGTGTGGTAAGTTCTAGGTGAGGAGAGAGGTATGAGTAAAAAGAATGATCAGAAAGCCTGGGTGTAACATGCAAGCTGATGAACTGAAGAATTATCAGAAAACCTAGGTGTGACATGCAAGCTGATGAACTGTGGGGTGGGTTGATGAAGAATTGGATACACAATGAGACCTATTGGGAATGGAATGACTTCCGAGGGGGGAGGAAGGGAGGGGCGTACTTTTCAGGAAAATTAAGTACATGGAGTAGTGGAGGAGCCTATTATTGGTGGGTTAGGTTATAGGAGCAGGTTAGGTGGAGGAGGGGGAGGAGCAGGAGGAGGAGCAGGAAGGGGGAGGAAGGAAAGGGAGTATATGTCGGAAATGTCGGGCACGTCGGATAAGAAGAATAAGAGGGGGGACTGATTTTCAAGAGTATTGAGTGTGTCAAACATGTCGGATGGGGAGAGGAGAGAGAGTATCCTTTGAGAGTATTGGATTTGTTGGATAGTATGGAAGGAAGAAAGGGAGGAAGGAGCAATTATGTGAAACGATGGGATGGGTGGGATGGGAGAGGAGCTTGTAGGAACAGTCGAGAAGCCAGAGATGTCATACAAGTCAAAAAGTTAGGAAAGGAGATGGGGAGGAATTGGATTCCCAATTAGACCTAATGGGGATGGAACAACTCCTGTGGCAGGGAGAGGAAGAGGGGAGTATTTTTGAGGAAGAACGAGGAGTTTGGCCAGGGGAGAAGCCTATTGTCTTGTCGACGGACAAAGGAGGGTAAAGGTGTAATTGCCAGTAGGGAGAGGAGTCAGAATTGTTAAGAAGCTGCGGTATTGCAAATAGGTTGCATGTAGAAGCAAAAAAAGAGGTTGGATAGGGAAGGAAGGTGGAGGAGGACCCGAACTCCTGGTGAGGTCTATTAGGTGCGGGGGTTTCTGGGTGAAGAAGAGGAAGGAGGGAGTCCCATGCAAGGATGTCAAATATGTCCGGTAGGGGGGAGCCTGTTGGTGTGGTAGTGGTCTGGATGTGGGGGAAGATGAAATTTTCGGTAGGGGGAGGGAGAGAGAAAGAATTGTAAAGATTAAGGTGATGTTTCCTTTGAGGGGAAGGGAGGGGAGAAGTTGTCAAGAAGCTACAGGATGTCATACAAGCTAGTAGAGTTAAGAGGGGGGATGAGGAGGAACTGGAGTCAGAGTGAGACCTAGTGGGCATGGGAAGGCTTTCGTGGGAGGAAGTTGGAGGGAAGTACTTTTCAAGAATACCAGGTAGGTTTGAGTCGGGCAGCGATCTATTGTCCTACCAGCAGAATTGGAGAGAGAAGTTTCTAGTAAGGGGAGGGGGGAGTAAGAATTGTCAAGAAGCTGGAGTATAGCGAGTAGGTTGGGTATAGCAGCAAGGAGAAGAAGCACACCTAGAAAAAAAAAACAACGACGGCTTCGTGGACGAAGTTGAGCATGGAATTCAGGGAACTTATTCCATGGGACGAATTGGTTTCGATATTGAGAATTGAATTCAAAATTGGAGTTTCAAACATCTTAAAATTTTTCCAGATCCCCCTTCTATCATTTACTCATATAGCTCAAAACTTAAAATTTTCCCAAGTTTCTCTCCATCACATACTCAATCCAACTTAAGAACTGCCCGCACCGGCGATGGACGCTTGTACTGCAAGAAGAAAGAGAAGATGTATCGAATATGGACGACTTCCCTTTCTTCTTGCAATACCAGCGTCTATCGGCACGGCCAGTTCTCAAGATGGATCGAGTATAGCTCGAAAGTCGGAACTTTTCAAAGTCGTCTTCCCACCTACAATAAATAGCTCGATATCCGAAATTTTTCCATGTCCAATTCCTCTATTAAGGGTAGGTCAATTTTTTCCAGACGGCGAACGAAGGGACGCCAAAATTTTCAAAAATAGTTCCATGTTCAATGGATTTCAAGGAACACACAGCAGGGAAGATTTTAAAGAAATCTGAACACAAGGAGAGAGGGTGAGTTAGTTACCTAAAAATTATTCAGACACGGTGTAGTAAGAAGTAATTCATAGCATACAATCGAGAGCAGCAGAGATCTCGGGTTCTCTGCTAGAGTTGCAATGGATGTTCCTGGTCGTTTTAGTTATGTTTTCGATAACTTGGAAGACGGTCGCTCAATCGATCGAGGACCTACCCGCTAGCTCGAGGTAGGAGCTGAGTGGAACCAAAGGAGACGTCGACCAGGATAGTGAAAGATAATCTACGTACAATGGCGCGAATCCACAGGGTCCAAAAATACAGGAAACAAAGGAAAAAGTCAAATAAAAGAAAAGTTTCATCGACTAACAATCTCCTCTTCCTCTCGCCGCATTCGGAAGGGAACACGTGTACAAAAAAGTCGAATAATTTCAATCGCACGTATTTCCCTCTTCTCTCCTTAGAAGAACGTTGATCCGCGCCTGGTACGAGCGATGTTTAATCTGTCATACAAACGTTTTATCCAGATGTGTTCTTTCTTGTCTTCGCAAAAAAGAAGACTCCTTCAGCAAGGTCATGCGGAAATTCGTATACTTCAAATTCTAACCACCTGCGAGAGTACCTGAAAAATTTATCCTCCTTTCGTCGATCGCAGTACAAACAAAGTCGTATTTTCTCTACCAGGCGAGAGTTGGTACAAAGAATGCGATTCGCACTTTTTCTGTTGTTTACACAACAACTCATCATCAGCTGTTCAATCGTGACTCATTGAGTTATCTTCAGTCTTTGGTGGAAATTCGAGACGACGCGTACACAGATGAAATCGGAGCAGGACGAATCAATTTTTTCTACAGTTATTATGGAAGATGTATTTACTATTCGTTGCTCGAGTTGAATAACCTCTTTATCTAAATCACAGTCCTCGAATGTTCGTCGAGTGCTCTCAAGAGATATCGAACAGGTTGTAAACAAACCAAGCGTACATTTCCCTCCCTATTATTTTTTTCAAATGTTGAACACTCTCACAACGAAGACTAAATTACATAATGACGGTTAACTAGTAGCAGCTAATAGGAATTACCAAACGAGTTTTGGATAGGTCACACATTATTAGCTAATACACGCGACCAAGGAAGTCTAGATTCGTAGAAGACTTCTCGCGTTCTGAATCTAACTTGGAACAGACTTATACGATTTCACGTAGTGGTAATAACGAATTCAAGAAAACGATAGGTACTCACCATGCATCTCTCCACGCGGTTTTATAAACGATGTACGGGAATCTGTAGCTACCTCCGGCGACTAGATACGCTACTGCAGCCACGAGGACCAATTGTATGAGGAACACGAAACCCATCATATACCATATACAGCCACAAAATAGGAGCACGAGACTTAGAATAAAAATCACTTTAAAGACGACATTCAGAATTCGTTTCAATTTCTGAACTCCGCTGTTTCGATGATACGGTGAACCAGGTGTACAGCTGGTCTGTCCACTTTCTAAATCTCTCGACTGAAACAAATAATGGAATAGGAAAACCGTAACACAACGTACTACAAGAGTCAATACGAATCTCACGTACGCGATAAACAATTATTTCATCGGTATTTACTCGTCAAAACACAACCTCAACCTAGTTGAACTGCATAAAGTTATTAATGAATAAGCACGCGAAAAGTGCGAAGTTCGTTCGAGGTAGGTACGACAGCTGCTATCACAAAAACAAAACTAGCACAGCGAACTGCTGTGATTACAGATGACGAAGGCCACGCGCCGAAGCGAGAAGTGGTGTGACCGCGAGAACGGCTAGAACGATTCATGAGAATCCCCCCACTGAACGTCATCGTAGCATCAACGACGTCGACACATACGCTACTAGCGTGATTGGAAAATACTAAGTGCAGTTGTATTGGAGACGTTTGGGCTGAAAACAAACAAGAGAAAAGATACGACGTACGGTGACGTAGCGAGCGTTGTTGTACGCATTCTACTGATTCGCTTTGTATCAAATCGTCACATCTACCCTTAACTGGGTTTATCTGATTGCTGTGACTGTTGCTGACAAATTGACAATAATTGAATCGTGGTAAAAGTACGAGGGATAATAATATTATTTAAAATTTTTGAAAATTCTCTTTACCTTGTGCTAAATAATCTAGGAAAATGACACCATTTAATTCGAGTTTGTTTTTACCGAGCACACGAGGATTTTCATACAAATCCAAGAACGAGAGCTAGCGAGAGACCTCAACGATGGGTTATTATGTCATTTGGAGAGAGATCACACGTGGCTCGGTACTCGAATTCCGTTGCAGTGTTGGCACGACGAGAGAACGTGGAGGAGCAAGCTGTAGTGATACAGGTTGACACCTTGCGATGAAGTAGTTGAATAATGAAAAAAAATTTTACGGTCGGCTTTTTCCGCACGGAAGAAAATATTCAGGGCATGCTCAACCTAGTCACTCCCACACACAAAATATAGGCGTATGACACGAAGTGGAGGTGTTGCGAGTGGCGATTTTTGCCCACAGATAACCCTATGAATAATACTCAGAATTTACCAAAACATCGGGTAATTATTCTTAAAGTTGAGGAGTGTATACGGCCAGGGGCGTAGCGAGGGGGGAGTGGGGGGTGTCTCACCCTTCCACAAGTTATTGCAGTCGGCAAAAAGCGGAGCAGTCGGCTTTGATTTTTGCCGCCCCTGAGCCTGAGTCGGCATTTTCATAAATTCGAGTCGGCACTTCCACACATTCACCCCCCCCCCCACATAAATGGTCCTCGCTACGCCACTGTATACGGCTAATTACTTAACAGCTCGTCAAATATTCCGAGAACTCGTCGGAAAACGTTCAAAGTTACCTCTCCAATATAGCCATATTTAAATCGTCGAATATCAATATTAATAATGAATGAAATGAGTTTGTGTAAACCAATTAGCACATATTTCCGAGCTTCATCTATAAAAATACGCAGTTTTGAGATATTTGATGCATTGTTGAATTAATTATCTTTGGGAAAAATTCGCAACACGCAGTACACCAAATTGTGAGTGTCTGTGAGTTAGTGGCTAGGTAGAGCACGCGTACCCTCAGTCTTGTAGGTAAATAATTTGCATTCCGTAGAATCAACACTTCATTAACGAGTACACATTGTAATCTTTGATCAAAAGACCTTTATTAAGTACGATTAAAGACAAATTAACAGAACACCATTAGAAAACGGCAAAAGAAGAAGAATACAAGAGAAAATTAGAAAGTGACTCAGAGCTAAGGTCCTCCGACCAATTTTCACACCGACTTGGACAGAAGAAGGGCTATAATTAGGAAAAGGAGGAAATCATCAAGGAGTGATACTAATCCAGTCCATATACAACCAGTACCGGATGTTGAAGAGAAACTCATTGCCTTAATGGAAAAATTCGGACTCAAAATATTTCATGAATCGCTCAGATGTGATCGACCTAGGGGGGAACTGATTGAGATAAGTAGAATATTGTCTTCTTGTGTACGTGTTTTTAACATGATTAAGAAAGGAAGCGGAAATCACGTGAGCGATTTCTGATTGAGATCTCAATATTGTCGTCAAATTGACAAAAATAAGGATGCAAACGAGTGTTTTAAGAGTTCAAGAAACTCGGAGGTGACTTCTTCAAGGACATGAGCCTCGGAAAGCGATTCTTCAAGGCATTTATGGTAGGATTAAGAGGAACATTTGGAAATACAGTCGATTATATCAAACGAAATGAGAGCGGAACGGACACTGACTCCATAAACAAGATCCAAAGTATCCTCGACAGAGAGAGGAGACTGGTGATCGACGATAGTACTTTTAAGCCAAACATCATAAAACTTGGAAAGTTTGAAGCAAGGAACATAATTATACGACGCGACAGAGCGAATAGAACACCCTATTTTAAGGGTCTTTGGAAGCCCACCCATATTAAGAGAAGGAGGAAGGAAGGATTCAGAACGAGGACAGATTTTCCGAGAGAGATAGCATTGGTGTAACCTATTTCTTTCTCATCTCTCAGTTCAAAGATACGTCCTCTTCAGCGTGTTTGGTTTCGAGAAACTGCTTGGGTTCAAGTAATCCTATCTGTCTATTCTGTGTACCTGTTTCCTTTCCAAATCTTTGGATACCTCTTCTAGGATCCCTCCTCCATTGGTGCTGTTGTCATTTGTTCATCAGCTCCTCAACTTTTCGCGGGATCCGGTGACGATCCTACCCCTCCTTAGTCTTGTTTCCTCTCTTTTCCTGTTATCCTTCCTTTAGTTTTCTTATCGCTTCCACTTTCTCCATCTTTCATTCTTGCTGTCCTTTATTTGTCTCCTCAACTTTTAACACGATCTGGTGTCGACTCTACTGTCTTCTCTTTTGTCTTGTCTCCTCTCTTTTTCTGTTTTCTTTTCTTGAGTACCTTTTCTGGAGCCCTACCTCCTCCTTATCCCCTTATCTTCCTCGCTGTCGTCCTTTGTTCGTCTCCTTCTCAACATTTGGCAGGATCTGGTATCGATCCTACTTCTCCTTAGACTTGTATCCTCTCTGTTCCTGTTCTTTTCCCTGAGCACCTTCTCGGGGCCCCCTTCCACCTTGTCGTCGCCACCTCCTTTGATAACCCTTGCTGTTGTCTTTTGTTCGTCTCCTTCTCAACTTTCGGCAAGATTTGGTGTCGATCCTACGTCTCCTCAGCCTTGTATCTTGTTTTCTTTCCTTAAGAACGTCCTGTAGGTCTCTCTTCCTCCTTTTCGTCGCCACCTCCACCTCCTCCACCCTTGATCATTCTTGCTGTTGCCCTTCGTTCGCCTCCTTCGTAATTTTTGGTGGGATCTGGTGTCGATCCTATCCCTTCCTAGTCTTTTATCTTCTCTTTTCCTGTTTTCCTTCCTTTATTACTTTTTCTAGGGTCCTCCCTCTTTCTTGACGCTTCCTCTTCCTGCTTCTTTCACTCTTTTTTCATCTCCTCAATATTTGGCGAGATCTGGTGTCGATCCTACTTCTCATTAGTCTTGTATCCTCGCTGTTCTAGTTCTTCTCCCTGAGTACCTTCTCAGGGCCCCCCTTGCTCCTTGTCTTCGAGACCTCCTCCCCCCTCCTCCTCCTCCTTCGATCATCATTGCTGTTGCCCTTTGTTCATCTCCTTCTCAACTTTGACGAGATCAGTTGTATATCTTACCTCTCCTGAGTCTTGTTTCCTCTCTTTCCCAATTTTCCTCCCTTCAGTACCCTTTCTAGGGTTCTCTCTCTTTGGTATTCCTTCCTCTTCCTCCGTCTTTCATTCTTGCTGTCGTCCTTTTTTCGCCTCCTTCTCAACTTTTGGTAGAATTTCGTGTCGATCCTACGTCTCTTTAGCCTTGTATCTTCGCTGTTACTGTTTTCTTTCCTTAAGAACCTCCCCTAGGCCTCTTTTTCTCCTTTTCGTCGCCACCTCCTCTCTTTTTTGCCCCTTGTTTGCCTCCTTCTTAACTTTGGGCGAAATCTGGTGTCGATCCTACTTCTCCTTAGCCTGGTATCCTCTCTTGTCCTGTTTTCTTTCCTTGAGTACCTTTTCTGGGGTTCTACCCCTTCCTTCCTATCGACCTTTGTTCGTCACCTTCTGAATTTTTGTGAAGATCGGGTGTCGATCCTACCTCTTCTTAACTTTGTACCCTCGCTGTTCCTGTTTTCTCTCTTTGAGCAGCTTCTCTGGGTACCTCTTCCTCCCTCGATCATCCTTGCTGTTGTCCTTTGTTTGTCTCATTCTCAATTTTCAACGGCTTCAAGTGTTCATAGCTTTGAGTTACTTCCTAATTCTCACTTGTTATCATTTTCTTTCACCGTCGTTTCTACTCGTTTACGGCCTGTAATTTTACTTGAAAGTTTGGGAGGGGAGGAGCCATATATCATAAAAAATACGGAAATATTATAATGTATTTTCAACTTTTTTTCTCGTTTCCTGTTATCGGAAATTCGATATTTCACTTACTCGAAAGGGGTGGAAGGACACCTGTGAAGTTCCTCCACTCCTATACCACAGTAATGGTTTGTAAAGAGTACTTCGAAAAAATTATTCAGCGGGACAGTTTCTCGTTGTCAATAGTTTGTCGTAATTGCTTTTGAATTTTAATAATTTTCCGTGCAGTAAGATTTGTATAATGATTTATAATCCAAGTGCATTCAATCCGTTAGAATGATATTCGCCGTAACGCTTTTTATGAGAATTCCGCACAACACAATTCCAATTATTTTTCAAGGACCAATACTGCCAGTAATTGATGATTATCTCAGGCAATATTGAATAAAGTAAAATTCAATTATACCAGCTGATCCTAAGCAAAATCATGATTATTTTGTTATTTTGATTTTTTCGTGTATGAAATATTTACGTTAAGTTTTGCAATTGTTTTTTTTTTTCTTTTTTACGACTGCTCACTGTGCTTAGTTCGTTTACTATATTATACTGCATTTAGTAGGATTATTATAGACCGAAAGCACATATTTGATACGAAGCTTAATGAATGTTGTGGAATGTGTCGAACGTATCGTCTAGCCATGCCCTAGTGAGAACCTCATCTGTCTATACAATGTAAATGGACAACGCTGACGACTGCATTTTTGAAACTGGTATAGAATATGAAATTAGATATTGACTAAGTACGATTGAGAAATCGTGCACCGAAGGCCAATCACCTCAAATTACAGTAGGTACATATGTTATTTTTTTCATATTTCTCGCGTGATTTGTAACAATCTAAAGTCACATCTAATAATGACATCTTTTTCGACATAAGAGGTGATACTGTACTGTAATTATGATCTCTAAGGACCTAGCTGGATGACGATGACGTAGCCTACAAATAGATATTTCGTATAAATGAATACGATTCAAGTGTTCGTAAAACCTCATTAGAATTTTATTAGTTCTGTAATGTTCTTATTTTCACATATTTTAATAAGACTATTATTTCCTACTCCCTGCATTCTTCGTAATCGCTGATTCTTTTCTAATTGATATGCGTTCGAAAAAGTTGCACATTCTACAAACAAACTTCCTCAATTAATTATGTAGTTCGATAATTCGTTCCAATAATTTTTCATTCTTTTCGTAGGTAAATTATTCGTATTTTTGTAAAATCTTGGAGATTGAAATTACGCGCGAGTAGAAATATTTGCCTACTGAAACGTGCGCAGGATTTAGTTTTTTTTTTTGTTTTCTTTTCAAACATGCGAGTGATTTATCAATTACCTACTTGAAGTACAATTAGCCAATTTTTTTTTTCTTTTCTTGTTATCAGAAATGCTGTAGAGGCTTTGGCTAAACTACGTATTGAAGAGGCTGTAAAACATAAATTACGCTGAGGTTCTGGAGGCTTAGACGTATGTGTCCTCTATCCATCATCAGCTGTTCTTCCGGAAAATTGTAGTTCGAGGGAAAGAGAGGGAGGGGTCTGACTTACTTAGAATAACTGAAAAAAATCCTGAAAATGACTCCAGTTATTCGCCGTAAGGTCAAGCTTAGGGAGTTGGACAAATTTACACTTGTGAGCTATAAGTGATTTTGAAGGTGGAGCGGGACTCCGGAGGTAACCAAGGGGCACAAAGACTGCGACCGGCTCTACGGACTTCGGAAGATTCCCAAATGTGACTGTAACCATCCATACAGTCCACCTGAGATGGCAGAAATATGTGGAATGTGGAAAATTCTGATTTCTTCTACCGATATGGGATTTCTTCCAAAGTATAACCGAGTTTTTTCAACAACACGGGGTACTGCGCAGCAAGTTGAGAGTGAGACAGCTCTGACAATACTTTGTCCTAGAAAGCTGGGTAACGCAAGTTGAAATTTACTATCAGAAAAACCTGAAATTTGGTATACAGGTAAAGGAAGAGGTAATGAATAATATTAGCAAGAATGTCATGCAGTAAGTTCGTTTTTGTGCCCCCAGGAGCCCATTTTGGGGGGGGGATGCCTATTTCGAACACCATTGTTGCAAAAATTGGAAAAAAATTATATAAAATATATGCATTGGATGAGTTGTTCGAAGAAATGCTGCGAGGAATTTTTTTCTAAACATAGACCCTTTCATTGGGGACCTTGGGGCCCAAAATTTCACAAAATCATAAATTTTATCAGAGAAATTTGAAATTTAGTACACAGGTAAAGGAAGGTGTAATGAATAATATTAACAAGAATATGCCACAGAATAAGTTCATTTTTGTGCCCCTATGAGTCCATCTTTTCGGGGAGGGGGGGGGGGCAAAGGCTCCATTATTTTAAGACTTATTGTTGCAAAACTTGGAAAAAAGATTATATATTCGTAGGGTGATTTGTGTGGAAAAAAATGGTGCGAGGAATTTTTTTTATATATACTCTTCCATTGGGGGCTCATGGGCTCCAAATTTCACAAAACTCTGAATTTCATCAGATACGTATGTATGTTTTTAGCCTTCATTAATCATTATACTAGGCCTAATTTACACAAATTATGAGACAAAAGAAAACGCATGTGCCGTAATTGAGAGACAAATTCTGGATTCTGTTTTTTTCGAACATCATTTGCCAAACTTGAGTCCACAAAATAAAAGTTGTGAATATTTAATTTTATATACGTTGTATCTTAAAACAGTGAGGCCCAAATCTTGACACATTTTGTACATTACCTATTAAAACTGAAGCACCAAAAGATGCAAAAGCTAGCGCCGAATAATATTGTCTAAAATTTTCTCGGAATTGCTCACTTTGAATATGAATACCACACAACAATTCCTTGATTAACAAAGGCACTTCAAAATCAAGATCCAAAATATATTTGTAATTCATTATCATCAACAGAAAACTCTTTCGTGCCATATGAATGATTTAAAAATGAGTCAACTACGTTCATATTTTCATGGTCATTCAAATTATCGCTACGTGTGTCAACACCTAGATCATCAATATTAGAGTAACTACTGGCATAAGAATGCTCCAATAAGATATTTGGAGTATGATTTTTGACATCTGTACTGGCATAAGAATTCCGAGTAGTTATTTTTATTTCAGTTGATACTCTAATACTGGAAAGAGAAATTTCTTCGTAGGTATATAATAACGTCAACTTGATAGATCTTAGACAAAGAATAAATCTCAATGTATGCAACATCTTGATTCGATTGATATAATAATTCTCGTACTCTTTTATCAAAATCATCTGAATTTGAATTGCCAGAGTAAGTATAACGATAGCCATTCATTATTATTCTGTTCATATTCACAACAATTAACTCGTAATCCATAAGAAAAAGAAGTATTCCCTAGTATATATAATTTTTTTTCCCAAGTTTTGCAACAATACGTTTTAAAATAATGGAGCCTTTGCCCCCTCCCCCTCCCCGAAAAAATGGGCCCACAGTGGCACAAAAATGAACTTATTCTGTGGCATATTCTTGTTAATATTATTCATTACACCATCCTTTACCTGTGTACTAAATTTCAAGTTTTTCTGATAAAATTTATGATTTTGTGAAATTTCGGGCCTCAAGGCCCCCAATGAAAGGGTCTATGTTTAGAGAAAAATTCCTCGCAGGATTTCTTCGAACAACTCATCCAATGCATATATTTTATATAATTTTTTTTCCAATTTTTGCAACAATAGTGTTCGAAATAGGCATCTCCCCCCAAAAATGGGCCCCTGGGGGCACAAATATGAACTTACTGCATGGCATTCTTGTTAATATTGTTCATTACCTCTTCCTTCACCTGTATACCAAATTTCAGATTTTTTAGATTGTATTTACAGTTTTGTAAAATTTTGGGCCCACAGCCCCTAATGGAGGGCTGCGTGTAAGAAAAAAATTTTGTAATACGTTTTTTCTAAAAATCACATGATTAATATAATATTTTTTATAATTTCTTTCCAATTTCTACAACAAAAATCTCCAAAATGAACCCTCCTCCTCAAACGTGGACCCCTACGGGCACAAGAATGGACTTTTTGCGTGGCACTCTTGGTAATATCATTTATTACACCTTCATACATCTTAACATCAAATTTCATGCTTTTATGACAAAATGCACAATTTTTTCCTTACTGCCAGTACGCTTGAAAATAATCTTTCGATCAAAAGATGTTTTATTCTGCGGTTTGAAAATAACTATTACTCGTATTATTAATATTCATATTCAATCAACTGGACAAAACCTCCCTGCTCCCCTGAAAGAACGGATTTGTACTTGACTTCCTTGCGACCCTTTTTTTTCTAGTATGTAACCAGACAATAGTAGAAGTGTTCTTCCAAAGTAGGAAAGTTGGAAATATAGATATTTTTTTGCCCTGTTAGTACCGAGATTTGAACCACGCATCTCTGTATCAGAAGTCCGCAACTCGACCACTCGATGGCTGAATATCATAATAATTAGAATAGAAATATTTCCACTCGTGAAAGAGAAATACAAAGGCCATTAGAGACTGTTGCAACGTGTATTAATCGTCTCAGAGAAGGGCTCAGAATAGCAAGGAGAGGGCAAGTTTAAAGAAATTTTAGAGAGGATATGAGAAAGACACTATAATGCTCCAGCAAGGGGCCGAAGAAAAAACTCACTTGACTTGAACACATTGCGAACGACAACGCACAATATTATGCTTTCAAACTCTTATTATGTATCTATGAAGAAAGACAATGAGATAAAAGTACCTGTCTCGAAGTTTGTAAACACTAAAATTGACATAATTTACTGAAAAATGAAAAAAGAAAAAATCCATTCTAAAATAACGTTTGTAAAAACCCAATTTTTCGGAAAGGAAAAAAAAACTCTTGTCGAGATGGACTAAGCCATAAAAATTGCGGTCTAATGACGTAGCAAAAACCACACAATAAAATATTCCGAACATAATAACCAAGCCCTGATGCGCTAATCCAGATGCAGTTCAACTATACAGATGAAGTAATAATATACGAGTCTCTACCCACGAAACTAAATCGTCTATCGACCGTGATAAGTTAAACAACTATTATCAACAAAATACATGCAAATAAAGAATCACAATGGAATTTGCGCGAATTTACCTTCATATTTTTCTCCGAATCCGCTTGAGTCATTGTGATATTATTTACAGTACTTCTTCAAACCAATTGTCAATACAGCTCCGAGTCAATATTCCATTGAGATTTAGTCGCACGTTTCGATTTCCGCGAGGTAGAAATCTTTTCCAGTACAAACTACAACGATGGAAAAACCGCTCGTATTTTCCAAGAAATCATCAATCCGGAAATGAAAAATTAATGGGCCATTTCTGAAACAGAGTAGTCTATTATTATAATTTAATTCGAAATCTTCAGTCTTTCGCAGTTATATTGAACTGGTCAACTAAGGTATTTACTTAAGATAATCTTAATTTATTCGTGCATCGTAAATGCACCAACGGAAAGAAAGGCACTCTGGACCGATGAAAACATACTGGGTCTTGATTAAAATTCTTCTACATCGTCGTTGAATAAATTGACCGCGCGTCTTGATGGAAATTCACCTGACGAAATCTAAGGCTATACATTTTATAGGTACGTTAATGACAGTTCAAATAAACACCTATCAGTCGAAAATTATTAATGGATTAGTCGAGTCATCGTGACGCTTTAGGTGTTGGTTGATAACGCGCGCGGCATTTACATGCTTAAAATGCAATAACTTGGGTAACAATAATTTTGCATGGGAAAAACGACCTCTTACGACATAGCCAGCTTGATGCCATTAGCGAAGACGCGATTGGAGGTGTTAATTCTTCGCTAGAAGGAATAATAGAATCGAAAAAATCATTTTGACCATATTATTTTTCTTTCTCTCCTCACGTTTCTACTGTGTAAACTTCGTCTTATTTTGTGATTGCGACCTTGGTAAATGGAAGATGTATGTACGTATGATGCTTCCCATTATTTGATATTGTCAGTTTGATCCTTGGAAGATGAACGGAACAAATAAATCCCATTCAAATATAACCATCAACGATGGATTGTTTTTTTTAAATGTGTTTTACTCATACTGGTATAAGTTCAATCATAATCGTTTCCAGTAATTACATATGATCATCGAGTCCTAAATCAATAGAGATTCTAATGGGACAATAATTAACTTTAAAGGGAAAAAAATAATCAATTAATAATAGGAGACAAACAAGAGGATACACCGGAGCAAATTGTACTCTCTACACGAGTTTTCCGAAGATATTTCATTAACACAATTGGAATTAACGTTCTCTAGCTCGCCTCTGGCTTCAAATTTAAACTTCCCTTCGAATTTACAGAAGTTACCCACAGATTTTCAATAGGTCAAAAAATTCACTCATTTCCTCATGGGAGGCACCGGATTTAACAAGCAAATCTCCTATCCGTTGTAAGTTAATAGCCTTAGGGATATTAGGAAAAAGCCCAACAACATCGAAGGAGCATAAAATCGAGCCCAAAGGAGGACATACATCCTTCAATTTGTCCGCTAGGATGCCCGAGTTCAAAACTGAATAGGGAGACTCCAACTCCACTCGAGATTTAAACCACCGGTCTAAGAATTTAGCGAGAGAGTAGGTCGGGGAAGAAACAAACGAGACGACCGGTCTCATTGGGATATTTTCTTTATGGACTTTGGGCAACCCACAAAGGAGGGGAGGAACCGGGTTAGGTTCCAGAATGGCCTTAACTTACAAAAACGTAGTGATTCGATATCAAATATTTTTGTCAATGGTGAGTTGGGTTACGTCACTCGTAAATGGGCCCGTGTATTTTCAAGGGTGACTTAAGTTCCCCAAACTTATAGGACACTTAAGAAAAATAACGTTGCTTGGATTTTTCAATAAAAGTTACAAAACACTTTCAGTAACGAAGACCATTAACTAAGAATAAGGAACGGGACTGCGACTGGAGCCAACAGGACGGATGAATCACCAGGTTCATATCATTCTACGGCTCTCCAACCACTCTATTTCTTCTTTGAGCGCGGAAACCGTTGTCTCATCCAGGCGGTTATTATTGGAGGAGGGGGGGCTCCCAGGAGACCGGCTTCTTCCTTCATCCGAAGTTCTAGCATTGTCAAGCCCAAAATAACGAGGTATAATTTCGTGATCAGGCAATACTCTTTAAGAGGTGCCGACAGATTTCAAAATCCTCCAAAGCTTTCTTCCAGCGAGAACGACTGAGAGGATCAACTGAATTCCCCGCCTTGATGAGGTGCTCCGCAAGGTTCGACTTCTTTCTTTAAACGACTTCATGCTCCTTGACGCGTGTGGAAAAACTCCTCTCAGTCTTCCCCTTATGAAGCGCCGGACAATCAGGACACGAAAGTTTAGAAACTTCACATTTCCCCGATAATAAGGCGAAATCCTTGGGAGGAGCCAACTGGGTTCCCAAAGTTCGGAGTTTATAGAACTAGCCTGGCCTAAATTTTTAAGACTTGAGAACCGGAGCTCACTCATATTCTCCAGGTAGTGGAGGTGGATCGACTTTGTGCTCTCAGATTAGGACAAGGAGGAAGGAGGATGGAAAGTCAGCCGACAAAGGTCCATGGACACGATTTTCTTCTAGACTAAACGATCAATATTCAGGTGAATGCCATTCGGGGTAGTGAGGGCTTCATGGTGTCAAGCTCATTCTAGAAGGTGGCTCGAGAGGGAAGGAGGGAGGGAAGGACACAAGACGATGGACTATAGCCATGTACGATGCCTGTTTGTGTCGGGGATGGCAATAGGAAGAAGACTCAATATATAAACCACAGGAGGTGGGTTTTCTATAAATACCAAACCTGTGTCCTTGCTCCGTGAGGGAAATATGGAGGTCCAAGAAATTGATTGTAGTCCATTCCAGTTCCAACGTGAATCTCACACTCGGGTAGCGGGTATTGAGGAAGGATGGAAATTCTAAATTTTGAAGGCTTGAGAACCTAAGCCCACTCGTAAGTGAGTTGGATCGATTTTTTCCTCTCAGATTAGGACAAGGAGGAAGGGGGAGGGAAAGTCAGCCGGCTAAGATCCGTGGATACGATTTTCTTCTGGACCAAACGATCAATATCTAAATGAATGCCATTCGGAGTGGTGAGGTATGGTGTTAAGTTCACTCTGGAAGGATGCTCGCTCGAGAAAGAGGGACACAAGGCGGTGGATCATAGCCATGTACGATGCCTCTTTGTGTCGGTGATGGGAGAAGACTTAATGTATAAATCACAGAAGGTGGGTTTTCTGTAAATACCAAACCTGTGTCCTTGCTCCGTGAGGCAAATGTGGAGGTCCAAGAAATTTATCCCAGTCCTCCCCACTTCCAACTTGAATTTCACGTTCGGATAGCGGGCATTTCGTGCAGTGCAGTTTCCGGATCGTCCCAGAGGCAGAGTACATCATCCACATGACGGTACCAGTAAGTGCCGTGCCTCGCGAGAGGGTGCCTTACATCAAGAATCGCAGCCTCTAATAGGTCCATACGAAGGGGGACCTAAAGGCGACCCTATAGAGACCGCCACCTCCTCCCGGAACTTTGCACTATCGCCTTCTTCCGAATCATCATCAAAAGCGGAAGTTATCGCTCACGTGGGCCTGCACGAGTATGTAAAAGATAACGTTATCAGATACTCTTCCAATCCAAGAAAGAATCCAAGGTACTGAAAAGTCTTCGCAAGAAACTCGCCTTCAACAAAGCTGTGGTGGTGAAGGCAGATAAAGGCAAAATGATAATCGTGGTGTTCACGACAGAAAAATGTACAATAACCTGTCGTCAAGCGGGGCCACAAGGATCGCATTAGTAACCTCCGTGAGGTAAGGAAAAATGATAACAGCTCCCACCTCATATTGCCCCGGACTAAGGATAAAAAGTCTGTGCTTGTCCCTAACTCGGTACCTCCCGGCTCTACAGACTCCCTAACCTACACAAGTCGGGGATACCGGTGAGGCCTATCATCTCCACTATATCAGCCCTCTACCCACCGGTTGGTGGGATTTTTGAACGACTGATTCAAGGCTACCACCTCATTCATACCTGAGCGTTCTGTTTCTGGCTCGCTTGAACTTGCTAGTAAGGTTTTTAGCGTTGACTTAGATTTATCTAGCGCTCAGATCACCTCCTTCCACGTCGTAGGACTATTTCCTAACATTTTTCTCGAACCAACCATACAGTATGGTCTACGGAAAATCGCTGACGTGAATTTTATCCTCCCTAGCCTCCTCATAAATACGAAGCGCAATGATCGAAATTTTTGTTAAGTTTCTCCCTCTCACATAAATGGCACGAATTACGATATTTTGCAAGTCCTCATCCTAATGTACAGCTAAATGCTTGTACTTTCTTCTCATCACTCTATATATACACATCGGAAATGAAAATCTTTCTATGCCTCTCTACCCTCATTTATATCACTTGAAAGTCAAGTACCCCCCCCCCCAATCCATACGTATAACTCGATAGTCCGAATTTTCCCAATTCGCTCAGAAGTTGAAATTTTTCGAGACTTTGAAAGTAGGTCAAGCCCTCTCTCCTCCTCCTCCTCTTAATCCTCCTCAGGACCACTATTTGTCGGAAAGATGGCAATTGAAAAACGCCCTCTAGCCTTTCGAAACTTGGGGACTTCATCTCACGCGAGCTTTCAAAATGGTGACCACTTCTACTCAATCTATTACACTAGTTCCGCCGTCGCTTTATATTTTGTAGAACATAATTATTTTATAGAATTGGCACAGCTTCTACTTTGTCTGTCGACAACTGTGTAATCACCCTACTCAGAAAACGAAACTAAGCAACTCTAATGCCGGCATCTTTCCTTTCAAAACACCACAGATTTCTCTTGATCACCTCTCGGTTGTATCATTATACTCTAGATATTTCTCATCGACGTAAAGAAGATGAAACTGATAAAAAGTCAAAAGTGGTAACAGAACTCATGAATCTTACCGAATCATAGAATCAGATATTCAAATTTCATATTTTACAACTATGAAGTACGATATCAACCATTAACGTGTAAATCATAAAACCAAACTCACCTTGATGATTTTGATTCACACGGGGAATTCTTTATTTTTTTATTTTATCGCCATATGATTCAAGTACTAGATTACTATAGAATTAGTTCTATTTCATAAAAAATTTCCACAATCCAGGACACTCAATGAGTGTGAGACAATTTTCTTGAAACTTTTTTGATGTTTGAAAATTTTCCACAAAATTACGCTTCTTGAAACTCTTTTTCGCAAATTCCCAGAACAACCAATGAAAAGAAATAATATCATTCACGAGGAAATTTTTAATCTAAGAAAAAACGTTCTAAAAATAATACTCTCAGATTTTAATATTTCGTATGGGCTACCCTCGTCAGAATTAAAAATTCCATTGATTCCATTGATTAGTTCTACAGTGACCGTTCGGAAGAACGTGATAGTGAAATTGTTTCTACGAGTATTAATATTTTGGAGATTTCGACTACTCACCTCGTTCCAGCGCCAGTGGATTGATTTAAATAGCATAACTTTTGATCTTAGTTCTTTTTAATCGACCGTCACTTGCAATTTGACAGCAGTTTCTCTCTCTCTCTCTCTCTCTCTCTCTCTCTCTCTCTCTCTCTCTCTCTCTCTCTCTCTCTCTCTCTCTCTCTCTCTCTCTCTCTCTCTCTCTCTCTCTCTCTCTCTCTCTCTCTCTCAAAAAAAAAAAAAAAAAAAAAAAAAAAAAAAAAAAAGCTCGGACACTTATGAAACATAACACGAGTAAAAGAGTTTTACGTATCATGTACAGTGCAGCATTGCAGCATAGTGTGTCCAACCTTAAACACTTGTAAAGCAAATCGGCCCTCGTGTGAATATCCAGAAAAACTCATAACAACCATCTCCAAAAACTTAAGAAATGCCTCCCATTCATTCAGCTAAGATCGAAAGCCTTCCCCTGTGGAGACATTAGCCAACGTTCAACATAAAAATCGGCCCTGGTGTGGATATTGAGAAGAAATGTGCCGAAACGGTTCATAATACTCCTTTTCCCATAACGCAGGGAGTGACTTGATCAAAGGTCTGAGAAGGAAGATTAGGGAGGAGAGGTTAATCATTACAAAAGCTGAAAAAAGGTAATGTCGTCGTGGTTATGGAAGTCTACGATGTGCTTGGCCAATGTGGGGCTAAGGAAAATACCATTTTCAACTTTCCAAAATTTCTCAAAGAGGCTAGACAACTTATTACGAGCTGTAGTGAGATCATCATTACGAGCCCTTTAACAGAAAAAAACATTTTGAAACCTAATCCTGTTTCTTCCCTCCTTTACGGTTTGCCTAAAGTGCACAAAGAAAATGTGCCATTGCGGCTGGTCTTCTCGTTTGTCTCCTCCCCGACCTACTCCCTCGCTAAATTCCTAGATAGATGGTTCAAAGCTCGTGTGGAGGTTGAGTCTCCCTATTCACTTTAGAACTCGGGTGCCTGGCTGACGAATTGAAGGACAATGCCTTCCCCAGGATCAATTTTATGCTCATTTGATGTTGTTGGGGTTTAACAGGGAACCTGTTTTATCACCTCCCTCCCCCGAGAGTCGCACCTTGAAAAATAGGAAACGGTGGATTGGGCTGCCGTTTCTGGGTAAGTTTTCTTCGGAGTTGAGCCGTATCCTCCATCCCTTTGGTCTTCGGGCGGCTTTTTAGAGTACTAATACTGTTAGGAGCTTATTGGTTAAATTAAAGAACCCTATTCCGATGCCCGAGGGGTGTTTATAGGGTAGCTTGTAGGGATTGGCCCAGTGCATATGTAGGTGTGACCAGCCGTAAACTCCACATTAGAGTTGATGAATACAGGAAAAAGGAAAAGTGGGCGATTTGGCCTTTGCTGACCACTCAATCTAAAGTGGTCATAGCTTCGGAGAGGGGTCCGGGGTTGTCCCCCACAGAGAAAATCCATATTGGACACGATTAGCTCTGGAGGAAATCGAAATTTTTCGACACCGGAATAACAACGACATCACCGCGTTGAACAGGTATATTCCCGAGGCGGGATTGATTGAATTAGTCTATGACAATGATTCACATTTTGATGACTCGTTGGTTCAGTCATGACCTCTTCGATGTCACTTGTTTTCCTTGGTGTTGGGTTCAGTCGCTTTCTACACCCTGTCTATACCTGAAGAATTGCTGTTTAGCCTAAAGCGCTAGGTCAGTCCAATTTATTGTGGTCTTTGTATTTGTTTGATTACTTTTTTCCAGTATAGCTTATTATTCCAACTGTTTCTCTTATCTCCTCTTCTTGTTTTTCCTTTTGAAAACGTTGGCAAATTGGTCAATTTTTGGCATATTTTGGTCCATAAGTCGGCCCAGACAAGTCGTACAAAGTTCAGTTTAGGTTCAGATTGTGGATGAAATTGCGATACAATTTCCCTACGTCTGCAGTTCTGAAATATACATCCAACGTTTCACGTTTTTGGGCTAGCTCGAAATATTTGTACCATTCAATTGTTGACCTCATTTTGGCTAGGAGGTGGACTTGAAAAAATTTCGACTTCTGTCTTTCAAGCTTTATATAGTAGGAGGGGGATTAAATTTGACCCACAAAACAGGTCCCCTGCGCTCCTTGTTTATTTCCATTAAGGAAACAATCGTTTTTTGACAGATGCCTCCAGACTCTAGAGAGGGCTTTATGAAGGTCAAACGATGTACTTTGAGAGGGAGGTTTTCTTAACTTCGATTTGAAGATTAAGAAGGGTTTGGGTAGTATTGCAGTCTTTTCTGGAGCCGTATTGGAACTGCGAAAGGATATTATTCGATTCGAGAAACCATGAGGATGTTTTGTGTTAGCTTTCCGAGAACGCTGGATAGAGCGATGGGTTGGTAAAACGAGGGCAGTTGTAGATCTACGTCTGGTCTTAGGGTGAGGCGGGTGAACGCATTGCTAGAAGATTTTGTCAAATAAAGATAGGAGATAGGAGGAGGAATTTGAATGCAGATTTTGAAGTACTGGTGCATGAAAATTGTCTACGCCCCGAGAATCGTTTTTTAGATTTTTATTGATGGTGGAATAAAGCATAATTATCTTCGGTGATGGAGAGATTGTAGGGAAATGAGGCCCTTAGAGAAACACCAAAATAGAGAGTATTTCGTGGGGGAGGAAGGTGGAGTTTGACAAGGAAAGTTGAGCCTTGCTAATTAATTCTCAAGAGGTCTTTTTGGCTCCATTTTTTGCCGTGCGACATCTTTTCGATAACGTTTGAGAGAATGTAAATTTTTATATCGCAAGCTGAAATGTCGGGAAATTATTTTGAATTTTCACACACGACCTTGCACTTTTAAAGTTTATCGATGAATGTTATAAAAGTGCGAAGCTGTCACCAATTTGGAATACCAATACTATAACATTATGATCTTTATTGGATTTTTATTTCTCGGCGTGAAGGTTCAAGATTAAGCATTCCCTGATACCGACTTCATTTTACGAGTCCACCTAAATCTTCTTGCAAACATTCTAATTTTCTCATCGTTTTCTGATTCGATTAGGTTTTTCTATACAGAAGTATCTTAATGGTATCCAAATAAAGAAGGACCTATGACCAATGATTTGGCCAAAATTTTGTTCTGAAAATGATATCCGCCATAGCATTTTGTAAGGATCCTGTTTTATTCATTCCATATTTCTCGATTGTTTTGTCTTGTTTTTTTTTACCGTTCTCTAGAATTTATTTTACTGCAAGAGTTTTCCTGTCTGAATGAGTGCTCGTATATATGACATGATGATGTTAACAGAATTATTTATCGAGTGTAACTGTGTTACGGTATTCAATTCTTATCGGCTGTTCCGTCGAAGTCTCCTGCTGCTTCACCAAGATCTGTTTCGACTTACTAGCATTGTCAAAATTTTTCCTGACTGCCCTTGAGTAGGTATTTATTAATGGTGCAATTACTTCACGTACTTACGTGTTATCGTCCTCGTTCATTTCTTTCATTTTCTTCTTCAATGCTAAATGTGAAACGGGTCAATTTTAATGAGATGTTTTATAGACCCAAGAAAATTAACCCTATTGTTATGATTTATTGGAAAAGATGTATAGCGTTATAGCCCACTTAAATACCAATAAGAAATTAGTCAACCGTGAAAATTGATGAATCTCTAGCTGTAATTGAAGGGTCTATCCTCGAATGATTTGTCGCTCTTAATTGTTTTTATTTTCATAATGAATAATTTGGAGAACTCGAATATCATTAGCGGAGGTAATGCTCGATATACGCATACTTCAAATACCTCGTATACACCACAAATTTGAACTTCAAATTTCTACGTCTCTCGTTATCCTTTTTCATGTCTAACGATGCCGGAAATACGTTGACCTTATAATTGAAATCGACTGCTGAAAATCGTACAATATTTTTGAGTTCGAGAATGTAAATTTAGGTACCAAATTATTACCGCATTTACCTCTGTATGTAGGTACGTAGTTACAGTCGACATTAAAAGTGTCTGCTAAGAAGTTCATTGGAATTTAAAACTCGAATAGGCTTTGCTGGCATAAGTATCGGTAGGTAAAAAAAAAAAAAAAAAAAAAAAACGTACTATATTATACTCGCATTACGCGCGTAGAAAATTTCTCGAAAGTAGTCCACAACGAAGGCTGTTGATAAACAAATTTAGCGCAACCTAATTTTACACAATCTAATTTTGTAGAAATCGCGTAGGTAATGATTGAAGTTGAGATTGAAAAAAAAATTTTTTAACAAATGGGAAGAAAAAAATTGGACGTAGGAGCGAAAGTCAGTTGTCTAGAGAGATCGACATATCGTGTCATTGTCGTTTTATGACATACTGTTGGAAGATGACGTTCACGATTATCGATTTTGTCGAACAGCAATTAACATAATAATTTATACGACATCGATTCATAAATTAAGATTGACAACGAGTATCGACGAAATTTATTCGTCCTGATGTGAACCATTCGGACATTTATCGTTTGGCAACTAAAATCTCGCCAACGAGCCCATTATTTAAAATTTTTACCACCCATTTAGAAAATTTCCTCCTACTTCGCAGACGCTCGTAAAAGTTGCTGCATCAATTTCCAGCCAAAATATTAGCTATTTAAATTTAGAATTTTCTATAATTCACGGACATTGAAACGAATTCGAGCCAATGTACACACATACCGTATGTACTAAAGTTCAATTTAATTCTTGAATTAAAGTAATATTATTACCGTGATGTAGTAAGTTATTTAAATTCTGGTTCCTCGACACCTTGCAACTCGTTATGAAACGTTATGTCAGAAGTTAACGCACTGTGGAAGGTTAGTTTGCATCTCATTTGCATGGAAAATTTACACTTTCGATGAAATCTATGCAGTCCTAATGAAGTCGAGTCTAGATTTGCTTACTTCAAAACAAAAGGGTTTACTGTACACAGAGATTCCAGGTCGTTTTGAAAAAGCTTCCAGAGAACACGGATAGGTATCTAAATTTGCTCTAGGGGATCGTACAATTCTTCTTGAGCAATGAAAATCAATAAATAAATAATTTGCTAAACCGTAAGTTAAAAAAGTTTACTAAGGCGAACGCGTTTTTGATACATTTATCATTATCAAGTTTTAGAGGCAAACTGAAAGAATACAGGCTAAAGCGACAAAGTAAAATAGGTAAATCACAGTCAAAGGTAGGGAAGAGGAGGAAAAGGAAGAAAAACTAGATGCCATTGCAGGAGTGTAAAAGTAGCGGGGAACCCACTGTCCCGAGAATTTTTCCAAATCCCCCTCCTATCATATAAAGCTTAGAGCCTGAAGTTTTTCCAAGTTCCGAAAATTATGACGTGTTAACTTGAACGCGCTACAATTTCAAGGAAGCCGTCGGTACCTAAGTCCCCCTTCTGTCATATAGTTCAACAGTGGGAATTTTTCCAAGTCCCCCTCCTATCATATACAACTCGAGAGTCAACATTTTAACAGGGAATCGAACCTGTTCTATGGGGGTTTTTTTGAGAAATTGGCCACGCGCCATGCGCCGTCCGGCAAAAAACTCGGAAAAATTTTGACTCCTATCATACATAGCTCAAGGGTCGAAATTTTTCCAACTCCCTCCCTCTTCGTGACGTCATCAACATCGGACCGCTCACGGACGAAAATTTCCTGAAAGCACCCCCAATAAAAGGGATAGCCTAGTGGGTTTTCCGCTGAGAAAAAAAAAAACAATTGAAACGACAAGAATATCTGATAATCACTGTCTATAGAGGTAAGGAAATGAGATCGGATTGAGGAAAGAACAGGGAGCAAGAAGAAGGGACGTGGAAGGAGGGGAAGGAAAGGATACTAACGAGGCTACCAGAGGAAGGAGACGACATCCTTACAGTAGGGTCCTACCTTGAAAAATGCTTTGTATTTCAGGGATGGTAAAATAATTTTCGGAAGGAAGGTAGAAATTATGACGGAACAGGCCCGGACTTCAGAGCTATATACATATAATAAAAGGGACCTTGAAAAAAATTGACTTATGACGTCATGGAACTGTGACGTCACTGGCTCTGCCCCAAGCTATATATGATAGAACGGGGACTTAGGGAAAAAAACAATCCATGACGTCATCAGATGGTGACGTCACAGGCCCCGCCTCCGAACTATATATGCTAGGATGGGGACCTTACAACAATTTCGACCTCCGAGATATATTGAAAAATTTTTGGGCTCCGAACTTTGCCGGCCGGCCAGACGGCAGACGGCGAAAAATTCTCCGTTAAAACAGGTTGCCTGTTACAGGAATGAGAAATAACAGCTTTTTCTCGTTTCTCTGAATTTACTCTTCATTGCACTTCTATACCTTGGAAGAGGAGGTGGAAGTACCCCGGAGTTCCCCCATCAATCGAGCCCTGTGACTTCATTTTAAGCTTCTTTCTTTTTATGCCTTTCCATAATTTTGAAAATGGAAAGTATAACATTCCAGCTTGGAATCCGCAATTTCTGGTCCTATCAACAGCCTCAGCTAACCTCTCTTTCATGCTCTTGTGTCGAGATTTTACCATCTTTCACGCCCTTCTTGACCCTCTTTCGGATTTCGACGCTAGCCGTGACCTTACGAAGACGAAGTCTCTTCTCCCTGACGAGTGGTTCCCAAGGTGCGAAGGTTGACCTATGACTTTGACCTACTTTGGGGACTTGGACAAATTTGAGCTCACCTATCCCTGATCCAGCTTTCTGACTCCATCAGTCATCTCGGAATATTTATGAATACTCTGAAAGAGGAAATCTTCTTAGAAAAAAGGAACACACTTATTCGTGCAAGGTTTTTCAGTTATTGGGCTATGTCGACACACATGGAAATTGGTCTACCTAAAATGGGGCACTGGTACAGGTGTGATTGATAAGGAACGTACTGAACCGGTTTCGAGCAGCGTACGAAACTGATCTATCTGAATTGTAATTCTACCTCGCCAGAATTAAAAAAAAATACTTAAGAAACGACTCATCTGGTTTTTAGAATCCAGCAATCTCTTAAACAATTCACAATATGGATGCCGTAAAGCAACCACGGCATTAGGCGAACTTGATACCCTTATCCATCAAGCCAAATCCAATAAATCAAACCAATTTTCAGTTTTTATTTTTTGATTTAGAAAACCTTTTCCCTTCACCCTTCCCAAATGCAGTTTCCGCGGTGTGTCCACAACTTTTAGAAAACTATCTGCCAAACCGTTCCTTCCAAGTCACAGTATCAAATCGATTCTCTTCTGTTCACATCCAGTCTAGAGGAGTCTCACAAGGGTGACCCCTCAGTGGAACACTTTTCATAATCGCAATAACTGACATCTTCAGTAACATCGTTTTCCGTGTTAAACCAAATTTATATGCCAATGACCTGAGCATCCATAATTATGCAAAAGATAATCAACTTCGTACCACAGAATCCCACAACGTTCAATTTTATACACCCTTAACTTGCTATCATACCGCGGATTCCGAATACCCTCCTTCAAGTCCTAAATCGGGATTTTCGACAAAAAATGAGCTAAAATCTTATTTCCTCCACTCCTTCTCAATTCTATCCTTACCGCAATTAATGATATAGTAGGAGTCCTCGTCAAACTTTCATGGGTACTACATATTAAAGAAATCAAAGCCAAAAGCCTCAGATTTTTTTAAACTTCTTAAAATACCTATCCCATCCTTCAACAGCCCTGCCTATGCCTATTTTCTGTCGGCATAAAAATCTGATACTAGGAGTCAATTCTCATTTTACTCCTCGATTTTGATATACGTACTTGAAATCGATTGCAAGTATAATCGACTTAAAATCGATTACTGGGAAACGAATCAATTTCGACGTCGACAATGAGTCGGTGGCAAAAAGGAGTAGTAAATTTAGAGTCGACTTCTGGTCGAAACAGCAAAATATTTAGAGTAGACATGGTTCATATCGGTCCCCCTTTTGGGGAGCGCATCAGTGGGGTCCTGATGCGTTTTCAAGTGTTTCCACAACCTTGACGTGGTGAGGGGGCTTAAGATCACAAGGATCGACTAATAGTGGAAATGCTCACATGGACTTCACCCCATGTACGACTGTCACAATCCTATATCGCCCATCCTTCCTTCACACATCCGCAGGGAAGCAGTCACACTTACCCTGTATCCTCTCCTAAATTTCCCATTCTTCTGTCGTGGGCTGCGGGACAACTCACTATCCCGCAGATGTCTTGTCGCGCCCTCCTGTAGCCCAAGCGGGAAACAAAGATCTCGATCACCAGGGAATGATGAACTGTGGTTACGTACCGCTTGCAGCCTTCACGTCCACCAAAGGGTTAAGTACAGCCGGTCACCTAGGCCTCTCTTGACGGAGACTGGCTGAAAAAGGCCAGCCTTCACTTCCTGAAGTGGGTTGCGTACACGTCCTAGTCCAACATCTCTCACTCACTCTTCACCAAAAGTCGCCGGGAGAGTCACCCCTCGGCGCAGTCTTCTGGGATCTCTACTGGGATACCCCTTGCTCCTGTATCTTCACGTCAATCCCACGGTACCTGGCCAGGGGATGCATGACTGAGACTTATGTCAGTCCACAGGGAAACTGCAGATACCTCCCGACCTCTGCAGTATATAGGGCCATCCAAGTACGACGCATTGCCTGGGGAGAGATTGATTCGTTCGTTCTCGTGGGAACATCTATGGATTTCAAGACACAAAACCCTCCGATCTCTCTCACCGGTTCATCGACCAAGAACCTGAATGCGGCTGCCATCCAGACGAATTCTCCGCAAGGAAACCGACTCTACTTGCCGCTACAAGCAGGATCACACCACGTCTCACCAATGCCCGGTCTTCCAATCAGCAAAAAATATGTCATCAAGCAATCAACCTCCAAACTCGCTGGAGCCAAACACCCACCATCTGAAAACAAAACGGCAAAGAAGCACCTGCAACGCCTTGAAGCCCTAGATTACTCCTGCTTTGGAGACACCAACGTAGTATACTGGGAACCGAAACGCGATAATGAAACCTCGTCGCCAGAAAGAATGCATAGCAATGGACATCTTCCTGGCTCGCGAAAGCTCTATCGCCCACACCATAAAACAGAGATCTAGATCTCTATCACTTAACACTGCCGAAAAGTCACCATCGGACAGCGCTACAACAGTCATTGACCTATCTGATGACAACAACCACTCCAACATCCTGCTTACCCCAGGAAAACGCTCAGCCATGGAGGAATCGGAAAAGATAGCAAAACACCGCAAACACTCCGACCATCACAAACACCACTGCACTTCTTTATTAAAACTACTTATTTGTGGCTTGCTCTTTAGTGTCACTTGACATCGTGTGACTCAGCGGCATTAATCATCAATTATCTACAGAGATAATATAAATTCTGATAACATTCTGACTACAGATGGCAGATCAAGTAGGACAAGATGGAGGTGTAGCCGCGGTAGAAGTAGCAGAAGCGGCAGTTCAGATTCCTCCGATTCCCCCTGGCATGGTTCCCCTCGGTTGGACGGTTGATTGCATGGAACAATTGTTTCAGACGGACATTTTACTGCAGGGTCTGTCTCTGAGCTCTATGGGGGATTCTTGTTTGAGAACTGATCACGGCCATTACTGCGATGGGTTTAATGTCATACACGTAGCCCATTTTTATAGCCAAGGGCGGGCTAGGAGGGCTGAGAATAACACTATGGCCCAAGCGGATGTCATGACTGTGGGGGAAGTGCTTGCGTACAGCCTGCCTGTCGATTACATGAATGGCGCCAAGGATGCTCTGGCCTTAGTCAGAAATGTGTTGCTCGATGGACTGCGAGTGGCCGGTAGAGTGGGATACTCCAGGATAACGCCTGAGGGTTATGTGGATATGACATTACCGCCTGCTCCTGCTGTGGATGGTAGGCCTGTCCCGGAGGACCTGCGACCGTGGTTTGCGCGAGGTATGCCTGGGACACTTGATCTGCTAGTTGCTGCAATACCCAATTACGGATCTGGGGACCTAGCCAAAACACTAGTGTTGCTTTCACAATTCTCGGTAACTAATGTCATTCCCACATCCATCAGAGTTGTATGTACGTACATAGCAGCAGTGTGCAAGTTGGGCAATTGTACCGAAGCCTTTGCCACTAAAATTATAGCAGGCATGCAAGACGAAACAGGGCAGCAAATAGATTTGCAACCGGAGGTAATTCTGCGAGTGTGGTCTGCCTACGGTAAATTCCTCCGTCCGGACACTGCCCAGGTATTGATCAACCACATTACCGGAATATTACCAGACATTGCACTCAGGTTAAAGCTCACGCTGCAACAAAAAAGAGGAGTCGGATTGACTGCAATGACACTCATCACTCAAGCAGTGAGGAAATTCCCGGGATTCCAGTGGGCAAGAGTCGCCCAAATATTAGACCCGGAGTGGACGAACTATGCCCTTGCAGTACAGGCGGTCAATGACAATCCCTATTATGGGTATAGTGAGGACTTGGGTGCTGCAAAGAGCACCAACTTTAAAAATCTTGCCTGGGTGGGTAAGGAGCTCCTTGTAAGAAAGGCGGGTCTTGGTACTTTAAAGAGGTATGCTGGGCTCCCTAGGAACCCCAGAGAGTCAGATGCATTGCGCGAAACTATTGACGATTTCTGTGATATGGAGAATCAATTGGGACAACCAGTTCCTGAGGAGGTACAAGCTGCTGTCCAGGCAGTGCAAAGTACTGTAAATAGTTGGGTAAATCTTATTGGCTAATCATCTGCATAGATCTTGGCGCGTGGCAATGTGTTCTTTAGGTTTATAATTATACACTAAATACTCCCTATTATCTTAAGTAGCCTTAGACTATTCGATATCCATGACAATTTGACGATCTCTATTCTAGTGCAAACTATTATATAAGAGTCATACGGGAATGGTTCCTCTTCCTATCTTTATAAAACTATTTAACCGAAGATACACCAATCAAAATCTATTCTTTAAAAAAAAAAAAAAAAAAGAATCTGCCGTTCCTCTCGTACTGGGCAGGATTACTATCGCAACGACTGACCGCGATCGTACGCGATCCCTCCACGAAGAACTTGAACTCGAACGAGCAGAAAGAAAAACTGTTAAGCAAGAAAATAACCACTCTATCACACCAGGTATCGTCGCTTGAGACAATGGTCAAAAAACTGACCAACGGAACGAGCACAAAACGACACCCAACAAGGACCCCACCAACACCAACTCCCAAGATGAAACATGGAGAATGGTACAAGAAATTCTTGACCCGGTTATAAAAGACCTCACCGCTACTGAAACCAACAAAAAGAAGACCTCAACTGCAACCCAGAATCACTCAACGGAAGCTGAACCAACCACACAAAAATCCTACAGTCAGATAATAGGTAACGGCCCTGCATCTGAACACATTAGAAGAATGATGAACAACCAACCAATATCTGGATCTGTTGCACCAGCACCACCAAACGCTGACCTCACTGTCCCACAAGGAAAAGAACAATCTCAACCAACACCTTCACAACCAGCACAGGAGAATAAGGATGTCAAGATAGAAAAACTACGCCGCCTCCCTAAAACAGTAATAGTTAAACCTTCCACAGTCCTACTCCTGTCAAATGAAGACACCCCAAATGTCCTTCAAAAACTCCAGAACCTCCCAGTTGCAGATCCCAGAGAACTAGGCATAAAACGACATGTACCATTCTCCTCAGGCGTCTCTTGATAACCTGCGCCACAGATGAACAGATCAGTTGTCTCAAATGCGGGGATTCAAGAAAAAGAGCGCACACTGAGAAAACCAGAATTCAAGATTCACAACATCCCAAACCACACAACGACTCTACAGCTAAGACAAGACATCCAAACCCACCTTGGCGATATCGAAGCAGAAATCCAACTTTTTCCCTATCACGATGAAAGATACAAAGACGAAATCTTTGCTGTTAACAGAACCAACCTCGAAGACATGAAAAAATTGAGAAACACAAGAACAATCAGAGTAGGATGGGCAATCTGCCGCATTCAACGCTTAGTCTTAACTTCCCAATAAGTAGTTCGATAAACGTTTTATGACCTTCGTTCGATTTAACGTCACTCACCTTTCCAGTAACCTCGAGCGTCCTCAAAATCCTCACCCGTGCTCAGCTTCAATTTTAAACTTACTAATATTACCTCACTATGAGTTCGGTGAAAAATTCCACTCATACGTGATGATAGACTACCGAGACCTAAGTATAGCTACTTAGTAAGTTTCTTTCTCCATAAATCGATGTTAATATTCAAATCAAGAATATGATAGCGATAGCACGATGCGCTCATAAAACACGTAAAACAATATTTTAAATTAATATTTCTTGTAACTTTGCTTGAATAATTGTTACCAACTCAATAGGCTCAGCCTACATGACGGTACAACTCATCGTACGATCGTGCACTTAAATGCATTATGTCATGGGAAGTGATCGTAAAAGTTGATCGCAATGAGAACTTCTCAAATATTCAACAACATTGATGTCTACCTGAGTTTTATTTAAATACAATTTATTCTTTTTAACGAAAGAACGTCGTCTATTCTTTGAACATGTGTACCGTTCGATAGAGTGAAAATTTCGCTGTATTACCGATATATATAGGCTAACCGGTTTCATTGTACCTAGCGTACGAACGTATGATGTGAGCGGGTTTGTATGTACATAGAAAATATGAGTTGCGTTTTGGACGACGAAATTATCAAGAAGCCGTATTTATCACGACAGATTTCGTAATCCTAATTATCGGGCAGAAGCGTTGTAATTAACGAAAATATACGACGACGATCATTCATTTCGTATTAGAAATCAGACTTTTAACGCCCGTCTTCTTCTTGTTAATGAGCAGCTCTTAAAAATTTTTAAGTACCTAGTCATTGGGTTGTCGAAAGTGTAGGTGAACATTAGGGACGTTAGATACGTTAGTACTTACTGCATTCTGAATATGGGAAAATCGTATCTCAACTGAATGTAAGGAAGGATTAAGAAAGTGAAAGTACGCTATAAGAAAGCCGGTACAGTGTAGCAATAACGCTGCATGGGTGTAACGATCCTTATCATACGCGAAGTCGGACCTTAGACAAACATTTCGTTCCAGATTACGAGTTTCATGTTTTATAGTGAAAACATTTATGACGCTCATTTTATCATCAACCTCGGCAATCATTTGTATCTTCTCGTTACCCATTTTATTGGTTGCACTCGTTGCGCTGTGATTTCATGCCAACATTCAGATACTCGTACTTACGACTACGAAGAACTCAGAGGTGTAAAATTTTATTTCTATAGGTATCTCAAGCTAGATCTGAAATACCTTTGATGAGAATATTAATCATTTTAAGAAACCCTGAATGTAATTTCTCACTATTTATTCTACCTGCATCGTATATTTGATGGTTTCATTTTTCTTTTGACTCCATTTGTTATACGCGGATCACACTCCATAGCCATTCTCATACACCCCCCTTCCCTTTCAGAACCATGAAATTCATCTCCGTAATTTCTTAAAATTTCTCGGGTTAATTCTTGACCCTCTCACATCAATTCAGAGGTATTGTGACCTCTTCGAGTCACTAAAGAACCCCCCTCAAAAAAAGAAAAAGAACAGCAAAACAATTCAAAATTGGCAAATTGATTAATATTACAGCCAAGAAAAAGAGAAACCAACGTCCCTTCACAAGATTAGACGAAAAAATTCAGGAACTTGCTCGCTCTATGAGATGAATTTGGTTCCGATATTGGAATTAAATTCAAAATTAGAATCCCGAAAATTCTCCCGAGCCCCCTCTTGTCATACGAAGCTCGATATTAAAAATTTTTTCAAGTCCCTCCCCCCTTCTAGCATATAAGTATAGCACAACATTTTTCAAGTCTCACTTCCGATGCCAAAAAAGCAAGGAAAAAAACGACGGCTTCCTTAACGAAGTTAAACGAGGAACGCAGGGAACCTGTTATTTGAGTCAAATGAGATTTGGTATTGAAAATTCAAGGGAGCCTAGACCTAGATAAAGCTAGTATAAAGAAGGCCTAGACCTACTATAAGCCAGGTATGATATAGTTTGACAGTCTAAATTTTTCTCGAATCTCCAGCTATTTATGATAGCTCGAGAGTCGAAATTTTTGCAAATTTCAAAAAGCCCCCCATAAAACAGGTTCCCTGTTAAAATGTTGACTTCCAGGGGGAGTGGTAGGAGGGAGACTTGAAGAAAAAAAAAGTTCTTGTGTAGCCAAATGAATAAAGATCATGTCTCATGGTAACATACTAGTTTGTCTTTGTCGATCCACCATACCATCAGACTGTCGGTAAAGGGGTGTGGTATAAGTTCTTCTAAATCCCAATATTCTTGAAACTTCTCCAAATACTCTTGATTCAAAATTCCGGCCATGGTCGGTACGTAGTTAGTGTGGCGTATACAAGAGCGCGATGGGGTCAACAGGATAATGCGTGGATGGCGGGGAATCGGAGGGGGGACAGGAAGGATAGATTGTATGGTTCAGCCGCCGTCTGGAACATCGGGGAAGTGTCTGGAATGGTGTCCGCGGATATGTACGCGCGGAAAATGGCCCAAACAACGACCAGCATTGAATCATCAGTTGTTGTTTCTTTTCTCATACTCTTCGTTTTTTCGTTAGTCAGTCGTTTGAAAATTGAGATTGAAAATATTATTTGATTACAAAAAATTAAAAAAACGAAAGAGTACGTTGAGATTGGTAATGATGAAGAATCTAGTGATGACCAAAAGAAACGTCGCAGTTTCTCACCCGTGATGGATGAAGAAATAATTTGGTGAAATTTTACTATCCACTGGATCAATATACAAATGAAATTTTCATTCGTGCCAAAAATCTTACGAATGACCGAGTGCACAAGTTGAAGAAGATCTTTGAATCATATCCCACTTCTGACACCAATGTGACGTTCCACCAGTCACCGGATACAAACGATAAAGAACAGTTACGAAAAACCGAACTTTATTACTTGTACCAAAAATTCACAATACTTCTAGGCACACGTTAAATACGCGAACACCGTATGCAATCACAGTTAATGCGAGAGCACAATAATCACAAAAATTTCTAATTCAATACTGATCATCATTCCGGCCATTTCCCGCGCTCATATACCCGCGGACACCATTCCAGACACTTCCCCAAAGTTCCAGACGGCGGCTGAACCATACAACCTATCCCTCCCATCCCCGTCCCCCCGATTCCCCCTGTTGACCGCATGCGCTCTCGTGACCGCGCATTCGTATACGCCACAATAGCAATACTGCTCGAGTCTCCCTTATACTAGGATTCCGATGACGTCATGCTTGCAGATTTCAAAATTAGGGTACTACTCCTTAACCACTATTATACTGGACTATACAGTATACTCAACATACTAGACCTTCTATTAGCCTTCATGAAACCAGGCCTAACATAAGCCTCGCAGATTTCAGCATCAGGCCATGTTTATGACGTCACCAGCTGATAACATCTTAGTTTATTACAAATGAAGAGAAGAGATAGAGTATACAGGATTATTAAGGGCGGGGGAGCAACTCGCGAGGTTGATGTCAGCTCAAGAATTTTGGAATTAGAAGCTAGGATTCACGACTCGCAGAATTCGCAGATTTTCAGAATCATATCTAGGGTTCTTTTCCGGATGTGAACTCACGAATTTTGGAATTAGGAGCTAGGATACAGGAACCTCCAGGAAAGACAAAAAAAGTGTCAAAAAATTCCAAAAAGAAGACAATACTGATTCATTGAACTAATCAATATCGTTTTCCTATATCAATGCGGCTTCTGCAAAGTTAGTCACACTCTCCACGCCATATTTGATTTAAATCTCCAGCTCGAAAAAGCCCGGTGTCGTTACACCTCGTCCAAATTATATGACATGGCTTTCCGCGATAATTCATCCGAACTTCAACGATCCTCCCTTCATGAAAGATCGCTGACGGTATTTTCAAGTTACCTCAAGGAAATATAAGGCCTATCTAGAAATGGTGGATCATACACCCAACCAACTTATTTCTAGTGGAAAACCACTACAATACTCGAAAGAGTAAACTGAAGGAAAGCTGCAAAAGTCACGCAGAAAAATGTACGAGTCGCGAGTACTTTCGGTTGAAGAACCATCCTCAAAGGAAGACGAAAAGCGACGGCTTTTGCAGCTTTCTTTCAGTTTACTCTTTCGAGTATTGTGGAGTGTTTTTCCATTATGTCTAGCCGTATAACTGAGTGGACCAAATCATACTAAAAGTGTCATGAGAATAGCTGCTATACATTTTGATACTCTTCTGTGGACTCTTCTAGAACAGACAGGTGTGTAAGACCAAACTCTTTAGAAAATCAAAAAGAGGGTCCTCCTTGGCCCCACATTGGTCAAGCACATCGTAAACCTTAGAGACCTTGTCCATAACTACGACAGCATTCCCTTTGTCAGCTTTAGTAATAACTAACCTTTCCTCCGTAATCTTCCTCCTCAAACCTATGATCAATTCACTCCCTGCATCACTTATGCGAGGGAGGGGAGGGGGTATTACGAACCATTTCGGCACATTTTTTCTGGGTATTTACACCAGGGCCGATTTTTATCGCTAAATCAGCCACAACGTTTGCTAAAGTCTCCTGATTTTTTAGAGGTGCCAGAATTTCAATCCCTTCTCCAGAAGTGTCAACTCATCACGGTTAAACTCAGTTTTGCTGTGATTTATGACACGTGGCTGAAATTGTTGAATGATACCATCGTCACCACGATCTAATTCGCCATCCCTAACCTCAGAGCTAGGAAGGGAGGTAAGTTTCCGATTTTTCCTTTCTTTTAATTTCAGCACAAAGTCCCGACAAACATCATTTATGGAATGAATAAATGGATCGAATTCACCGTGATGGAGTAGGCTAAAGAGTTGAGAGTGCTTTAGGAGGTAAGCCTAGTAGTTAGCTTGAGTAAACCATACCACCTCCTCAACTCAGTACGAATCCATTTCTTTGTCATGAAAGTTTCCAACTTCTTAGTTGTTGAATCACAATCGGAATAAAAACGGAATTTCACAAAATTTGGCCTCAAATCGAACTGGAGGCATTTACGAAGGAACCAAATATGAGACGAATAAGAAAAACGTTGGGTTCGGAACTTTCTGAACGAAAACGTTAAATATGCCGTATCAGCACCATTAATAGAATGAATTCGTTTTTTAATTTTACGGTTGTCCATTATGAAGAAGTATACTCACGAAGAGTAAAGAAGCCAAGTACAAAAACCGTGATAAAATCACGATTACGTTTTTTGTACTTGGCTTTTAACAGAGAACCTGTTCTATGGGGAGCTTTTTCAGAAATTTGCCGTGCGCTGTGTGCCGTCCGCCGTCCGGCAAAAAACTTAGAAAAATTTCAACTCTCGAGCCATATATGATAGAGGAGGGAATTAGAAAAATTTCGACTAGCCATATATGAGGACCTATCTGTAAAAATGGCGTCCGTGAAGAAAAATTCATTACAGAAAAATCAGTTTGAAGTTTCAGTTCAAAATATCTCCGCAACAACGAGTTCAATCAAAAAAATGGTAAGGATGAAAATTAAAGAGCAACTCTTCTTCTATAAGAAACGATAATCACATTTTGAATACATCCAGAAACGAACAAAGTAGAGATCATTGAAAATATGACAACGGACGCCCTTCTTGCTAAGATGGAAAAAATTGTGGGTTAAAAAAAAAAAAAAAAAATTGTAAAAGATAGTTCATGATCTGAAACGCACAAAAATCGAGGTCTCGGCAAAAAGGGCGTCTGTCCGACGGACGCCCTTTATACAGATAGGTCCTCATATGATAGGAGGGGGACTTCGAAAAAATTTGGACTATCGAGCCATATATGATAGGAGGGGGACTTTGAAAAATTTCGACTCTCGAGCTATATGATAGGAAAGGGATCAAACGACGACATACTCAAAGGAGTAAAACAGACGGAGTAATTTAATTAAAGCCACAGAAATACAAAATACACCGGAGCGCTTTCGATTAAAGAACCATTGTCAACGGGTGACATGAAAGCAACTGAACCAACACCGGCCGGCAACAAACACTGCCGAGGAAATCATGACTGAACTAGCGAGTCACCACAATGTGAATCATACTCATAAACTAGTTCAAATCAACCCCTCATCAGGTATGTACCTGTTGAGCACATTTAGGTCGTCGTTATTCAGATGGCGAATAATTTCAATATGTTCTAACGCGGTACGCTTGAAAACCGAGGACTCTCTATGGAGGAGGGACCCGGATCCCTCTTTGAAACTATGGCCAGTGGTGATAAGATGGTCCGCAAATGCCGAATCACCCAATTTCTTCTTTTCCCACGCCTTCCTATGCTCATCTATTCTAATTTTGAGCTGACGTCCAGTCTCACCTATGTAGATTCCATTACAGTCATTACACTCCATTTTGTAAACCCCACTTCTTTCGACCAGTGGGATGGGGTCCTTCAGCTTAATGAACAGACTTTTTACAGTGTTAAGATTGTAATACACTGGGCGAAACCTAAATGGGCGGAGGAAACGACCTAACTGGGAAGAGCATTTTCCCAATTAGGGGAGCCTGATCCAACGTTTTCTACTGTCAGACGCCGGATTGCGGGGGAGGGAGGTAGTGGAATCAAGGCTTTTACGAGTCAATTTTCTATGGACCATCAAGTCAATATCTAAGCTGACCTCATTCACTCTGGCCAAGTGCTTTATAGTCAAAAGCTCCTGTTGAAAAGCGAGGTGACCCAATGGAATACTAGTCAACCGGTGGATATAACTATTAAAACCGGCAATTTTGTGGGCAACAGGACAGAAAGATCTACCGTGGACAGTAATATCGGTCGAAGTATCTTTTCTATATATGGCGAATTCATGGGCACCTTCTCTATTAGAGATAGTAAGGTCCAAAAAATTTATAGGTAAACCGCCTACTTCCAACGTGAATTTGTTGGAAGGATACAAACTGTTGAGATACCTAAGAAACTCCAAAAGGAGATCTCGGTGACCGGTCCACATGCACAAGATATCATCAACATACCTGTGCCAATAATGTATATGACTCAAAAGCCTCTGCCCAGAGGAAAAAAGATCGAGCTCAAATTTAGACATGAAAACCTCCGAAATGAGGGAACCCAGAGGAGAGCCAATAGGGATACCTACCTCCTCTGGAAATTCGAAAAATTTCCCTTCAAATTTGCAAAAAATTGGGAGACCAACAAATATTGAGTAAATTGAAAAATTCTGCCAGTTCTTCGTGACAGATATTAGGTTGGACCAAGAGGTCTCCCATATGCTGCATGGCAGTAGCCCTAGGGATACTCGGAAATAAGCCGACTACGTCAAAAGAGCATACGGTAGAATCAGGCGGAAGAATGTCATCTTTGAGCTTATCAGCCAGAGAGACCGAATTCTTCACAGAGTAGGATGACTCAAAATCTACTCTAGATTTAAACCAACGGTCCAAAAATTTTGCCAAGAAGTACGTGGGGGAAGACACAAAGGCAACGACCGGCCGCATCGGAGTGTCCTTCTTATGAACCTTAGGCAGCCCGTACAATAAGGGCGGCACAGGGTTGGGCTCAAGGAGAAATCTTTCAAGCGAAGGGGTTTTGATAATAAATTCACTGTTGTTTATAACACGTCTAACTTCTTTAACATGATTTGGAAAGTTAAAATCCGCATTTACCCTGGCACCACACTGGTCGAGAACGTCATAGACCTTGGAGACATAGGAGGACTTCTCCATAACTACAATGGCATTCCCTTTATCAGCCTTAGTAATGGGTAAGCCCTCCTCTCTGACCTTCCTCTTAATCCTCTTAATCACCTCCAAAGCAAGATCATTTATCCGAGGGAGGATAGTTTCAAAGGGGGATCCGAATCCCTCCTCCATAGAGAGTCCTCGATTTTTAAGCGTACCGCGTTAGAACATATTGAAATTATTCGCCATGTGAATAACGACAACCTAAATGTGCTCAATAGGTACATACTTGATGAGGGGTTGATTGAACTGTCTTTGGTCATAATTTGGAGAACCGAATTAATTCTATAGGAAAGGGACTTAGAAAAAATTTCGACTCTCGAGCCATATACGATAAGGGGGAACTTGGAAAAATTTCGACTCTCGAGCTATATATGATAGGAAAGGGACTTGGAAAAAATTTTGATTCTCGAGCTATATATGATAGGAATAAGAGGAGGCTTATAGTAGGTCTAAGCCTTCTTTATACTAGCTTTATCTAGGTCTAGGTTTCCTTGAATTTTCAATACCAAATCCCATTTGTCTCATAAAACAGGTTCTCTGCGTTCCTCATTTAACTTCGTTAAGGAAGCCGTCATTTTTTACTCTTCGTGTGTATACTTCTTCATACCCTCATTCTACCTATCCTCTCGTCCAACGAATCCTGACGCTTCAACTCCATCTAGGCAATCACCTCGAACTAGCTTCTTACATCCTATTTCTCCATCCTCTCTATCTGACATCTGTCTCGATCCTACTGAAATATCCAAATAGCTAACACATCAACAAAATCATTTCAAATTTTCACTCCCACCCCTCTTCTGCGAGGACGAGTCCAAATTTGGATTCAGAACCGGATATGCAGTCTCCATCATCCTTCCGTATAAGAAATTCCTCCTCCATATTCACTGCTGAACTCACCGCTATATCTACCCACCTCTCTCTTCTTACCGCAAATTCGTTGTAAGTAACATCTAATAAATTCTCTATAATTCTTACTTGCTGTTCAAGACCTTGATTCTACCAATCCTATCGTGTGACGAATCCTCATCTTCATCGTCGAGCTCTTCCTCGTCCTGAATCTCTTTTCTATGGATACCGATACACATCGAGTTTATGAAACATGACTCGGGAGACCTTTCCGCAAAGCAGTCATTGCGTTCACCTGCCATTATTGGTTCCTCCTCTTTCATCCTCATATGATCTTAATTTTATTACTGTCCTTCTGCCATGATTTCTGGTCCTTCTCAAGCTCCGACTCCTTGGTCTACTTCTGACCGTCCACACCCGTCTCACACCTCTCACCTCCTCCATGCATTTTGAATAGCTAAAATATGCCAAAAATATGCTTTTTCTCTCCAAAATATATGCAATTTCAATATGGGTGTCAAACGACGGCATTTTCACTTCTGAAGTGGAAAATGATTAAATGAACCATTTTACAGTGTTGTACTTGTCAGGAATCACATTCTACCTTGTTTTCTCATTATTTTAAGCCAGTTCTCTAACGAGAATTCTAATTGTTATAAAAATTTAAAACACAAATTCACATGCAGAATGATCATGGAGCTCTGTCGGAAGTTCTACCCTCCGAGTGGAATATCTCGGAACATTACAGTCTCCGATATATTTGTAGACGGAATGAAGATGAATTGACATTGTCGAACAGAATGATGGGCAATAACATCATTTTTGATTTCGTGGTAAGAAAAGTGAGCACTAACCATTCAACACTTCTTCTCTCACTCAGCGCTAGAAAACATCCGGCTTTACCCTTCAAATTCTCTCTCAAATAATAACGAGAAAATCATTAGTACCTACGATAAACTATCATTCTCCGATGCACCTATTTCTACAAATACGACGCCCTGCGTAATTCATATTCCTCCTCATTTTCCCCATCTGCCCTCCCCGAGCCCATAACCCTAAGATTTTCGAAGCCCGCGTTAATTTAACGAAAGAAAAAAAAACGAAAATTTTTGAAGCTTACAAAAGACTATAAGTTAGCGAATTAGTACTTAAGAACTGGTTTTTTCGAAAACACGTCCACGGTCTACGAGTTTTTATTGATCAGTGCACGATACCGTAAAACAACTGAGAGTTGCCCTAACACGAAGTATAAATTCTAAGTAGACAAATCTCGTATTAAGGTATCGGTGTGGTGCTACACGTACGTAATTGTCAGTTACTGAACAGGGTTACGAGTACGTAGAAGTTACTTTCGTTTTCACCCAAGTTCGTTGAAACCTACGAAGAATTATTCCGTAATATCGGTAAATGTAAATTTAGACCACGAGGGAAGACCAATTACCGCACGTTAAACGTCACAACATACGCACAGCCACAAGTGTGTCTAGGCAACGCGTATATGATGACAATTCTTTCTCAGTGAGCCGCTGTTGGAGAAGCAAACTTACGAATCTAGAAACAGACGAGCTGTAAAACAACTCCATCGAGGCTATTTTGCTCACGAAGAATGAAAGCGAAAACAACGGTCATCTTACAATCAGATTTCTAGTGAATTTTTCAGAGTTATGTCGTTGGCACTAGCTTGCCTGTCTTACTGAATGAAGATAAGATACGTGAGCGTGATCTCGGAGGAAAATCTGAAGAAGCGCTTACAGGCAGTTATCGGAATAATAATTTTAAAAAAATGCCTCGAAACATTCGTCGGTCTCCATAAGGGGAAACCCACTCTACCCACAAGTCCGAGTGCGAGCATTCAACTTGCAGGAAATTTCCGCAAACGGGTTTTCAAATCACTGCCTTCAATCACTGCTCGACTATTTTTAGTGTGTAAATACACAATTCGCATACGTACAAGGAAGTAGAAACTTATACTACAAGTATTTTTTTTCTGACGTCGGAAAATTGCGGTCGTATATAGTCGTAGATTTTTTGCAGAGCGTTCTACTCGCTCTAATTACGTGGCAGGAATCACGTACATCCAACGATGAGTATTCTCGCAAAGAAAAAAATTATTATGTTCGTAAAATCTAGGCCCTTTTTGTACGAATAGAAAAACGAAATTTTACGTGGCTATGAACTTCATGAGAAAATTGTAATATCCGAATCTAAACCTATAATTGATAGCTCAACTATATCAATTAATATCTTTGAAGTAATTGAAATACATTCACAGCCCATGAAACCACTTTTTCTCCGATACAGTGTTGTGCATTTGTTTTGTTTTTTTCCCCCTCTTTAGACAGTTAGGAGGCTTGGCTGTGTTGTAGATGGAACTCGAAATCTTGCACTCAAAACCCCAAGAAAATTTCGTCTTCTTTCTCGCGAAAAAGATTTGAAACGAAAGAATCCCCCCCCCCTTCTCTCTAAATGTACACCTAGAAGCGTGCGAAGACTAGAAAAAATTTCGTTCTCTGAGCCATACAAATGAAGAAAGGCACGTGGTAAATGATGAGCATTGAGGTCCTTTAAACGTTAAACTTGAAAAAATTTGAACATCTAAACCTTATGCTGGAGGAAGAAGGACTTGGACGAATTTCCCCCTATACCTATACACCTGAAAAATTTCGAGCTATGGACTCGGGAGATATCGAAAAATTTTGAACCCTGGTACATATACATGCAAGTTGAGACAATTTTCTTCAACGATGCAATGAATTTATTGACGAATCGATGAGCGAACAAAAATTCTTAATTTCTTTATCACCGTTAACGTGTAACTCAACTGCTCATTCACATCGTGCATGCCTTATCGTAATATGACCGATAAGCTATACCTTCTAACGAACAAGTTTGAGCTTGGCGAAGGAACATCAATGACGAGAGAAGCAAAAAGAAGAAGAAAATCGATTCGAATTTCTCACACACTTGAATAATACTCGAAAATAAAAACCGCCCAGGTCGAATATTTTTTTCTAAGGGCATATTCTCTGATTCTCGTGATATGATGGTAGTGCAGCGAGTTTTTCCAGTTCGCTTTCGGTCTACAGGCTTATCTTTATAGGAATATTTGAAACTAGACGGAAGTTGATACACAATTCTGTCCCATTGTGATTATTCGGTTAGGGCACATATTGATTGAATCGTTACGATTCGCCTTCATTTTATTAAATTACGATAAAGATTCAAAGCATAATAAACGAAGTTCAATGAAAAGGAGAACAAGAGGTTGGGTAGAAAATAGAGTGAAGCAGCTAAAAAATAACATTAGAGAAAAATATGAATCACGACGGAGAATAATTTCTCGATCAGGCTGTTTCCGGTATGTAGCCGTTAAGCACAATGACTCATGTATGTGACGATGAATTTCAAAGCTCTCGAAAGCTAAACGTTATTGATAGGAATTTCCGAAGTAGAGTTAGAGAACACACTCATCATCGGAACTGTGGCCCTTTTCAATTAAATGTTCAGCAAGAGCTGAGATCAGATTCGAATACTTCCTTATGCTTATGAAATTTTATTTTTCAATTCTTTCATCGGCAGGAGGGGGAGGGGTTTCGGAAAAAATGCCCGCCGTCTCGTCGTCCGGCAACTTCGAGGTCGTTTAGAGTTTGATCTCGTGTCATATTATATAACTCGAAGGTCAAAAATTTTTCCAAATCGCCCCCCCCCCCCCTCCTTGTAGCTCAGAGATCGAAAATTTCAACAGGGTAGAATCAATACATTTTTGAACCTTTTGGTCTGCTGGTCGCCTAACTTCTACAAATTTGATGGAAAATTCCCTTGGACTCTCTCATCTCAGAAGTCTTCATGTCCAAATTCGAGCTTGACCTATTCTCTTCGGACCGGGTGTTCTTGAATCACGTCTTCTATTGGCAAAGGTACGTGGATGACATTTTGTGCGCGTGGACCGGTCCTGCGAAGCTCTTTAATGAGTTTCTCGCTCATTTCAATAGCCTATACCCTTCCATCAAATTTACTTTGGAAGTTGGTGCCCCCTCCATAAACTTACTGGACTTTACCATCCCTTGTCACAGACGGTGTCCACGAATTCGGTGTATTTACCGTAAAAGGACCTCGATATCGATGGGTCGTCCTTCGTACCTGTCGCCCACAAATTATTTAGAAAAGAAATCAGAGACAAGGCTTTTCCCACACGGAGTTTTATTTGAATATTTTCAACGTTTCGGCCAATTCGTCTTGATAAAGGCCGCCAGTTTGGCCGAAACGTTGAAAATGTTCAAATAAAACTCTGTGAGGGAAAAGACTTGTCTCTACTTTCTTTTCTAATTAATTAATATTCTTGCACGCGAAAAAATTCTCTCTTCGCCCACAAATGAAATACATTCAATACCTCTAAGTGAGGCTGCTTTCCAAAAAGAACTTGTGACGATGAAGCACCTGGCTAGAGTGAATCAGAGCATGGACCTCGTGGTTCGTAGTAGACTTACAAGGACATGTCTCGATTCTACGACCTCCCTCCCCCGAGAGTCGCACCTTGATAGTAGGCTGTCGTTTCTGGGTGAGTTTTCTTAGGAGTTGAGCCTTGTCCTACGTACCTTTGGTTTTCGGACGGTTTTTTAGAGTACTAACAGTGGTGAGGAGCTTATTGGTTAAATTAAAGGACTCTATTCCGATGGCCGAGAGGGGGCGGGGTTGTTTACAGGGCAGCTTGTAGGGATTGCCTCAGTGTATATCTATATAGGTATGATCAGCTGATGTAACCGTAAGTATTTTCTGATCTTACAATGAATTTTCTTTTTTATTCTTAATATTCTCAAAATTTTATCCTAATCTCGTTTTGGTTAAATATTTGGGGAAGTCTCGAATTGACCCAGTTAAAATGGAAGCGAAAACAAGTTGAAAAAAAATGCCGTATTCAGGTTAGAATTGGGTTGTCATTGTTCCGTCGTTGCTCAAAACTGAACTCTATGAAACACCCTTAGATATTCCAAATAAATTACTCGAAATCTAAAATCAAATATATCGTACTCAATGAGAAAAAAAAACATAAAAACTTGAAAATTAAATTGTATAAGTGCAATTTTCCTGTCAATGTCTTACGCATTATATGGAAAAGATTTGAATGCGACCTAATTTTTTTCTTTTTTGACATGTTTCATGTCTTTTCTCTCGCCGGACCCCGATTTTGGAATTCATGAGTACACCCCCTCCTCCCCTCCCCGTCAAGAGAGACCGTGCGCGTGCGCGTGCAAATCTCTACCCGATACTCGATTAAGAAATTTTCGAGTACATCCCGCGTGCGCGTGCGCGTGCGTGTGTGCGTGCGCGTGCACATCTCTATCCCGTGGGTGATTTAGAAATTTGCGAGTGCACCCCGCGTCCGCGTGCATCTGTGTTCTATTTCAAGATGACTGATAAAATATAAAAGACATGAAACATGATCTTCATTTATTTGGCTATGCCAGAAAATTTTTACCAGGTATTACGGGGTATTGATCCGTTGTTCCGTACCCCTTCCTAAAACTCACCTGCTCTTCTGGTTGGTTGGAGTCTAACTGATGTCGCGGAAGGCGAGTTTACTTCAAGTTCACTTTACTTTACACCACATACAATCGTGTAACACTGCCACTTGCAGCCAAAGTGTGCAGCTGAAGCTTACATAATATACTAGTTCTTTGCACTCAATAAATTTTCTTTTATTTACCGTATGATTTACCTTCTTTATTCGAAGAAAGAAATAGTTACAGTAAACTCCGCTTATTGGAATCGAGTTGGGACCAGAGCAATGTAATTCAATTAACCGAACAATTCTTATAAGCGAAAATGGAAAAAAAAACTACACTTTTTTCTCGATATATTGAATCAAAATGATTGAGATTACAAAATAATATGTTGATTTACCTCAACTAAAAGTAGTAGTCGAATCTTTTTTTTACCTAAATTTTTTTTTTTTCATTTGTTTTTGGTACTTGTCAAGCTCATGCTTCTTATTTTTGGTTATTTTTTATAAGTTTTGGTCAATTTCGGTCGTGATTGGTCATTTTTGGGTCATTATTTTCTCAATTTCGGCCATTAATTGGTTGTCTTTCAACGTTTTACGTCGATTTTTGTGGAAATCTCAATTCGATTAAACGGGCTTATACAGTCCACTCTCGATTTAACGAACGTCGATTTAACGAAAAACGCGATTTAACAAAATAAAACTCTGTTCCCTTGAGAAAAACTCATTATAACGAAAAATTTGTACTCGATTTAACGAAATTTAATGTGCAAGCAATTTTGACGAATTTTGACAGAAATCTAACAAAATTTGAAGAAAATTCGATCAATTTTTACTAAATTGCGATCAAGTTGGAGAAAAATTCAACCATTTTTTCTTGGAAGCCAAGTAATAAAAGTACAAAACTTCAACCATGACGAATTTGACAAAAATCCGAATCAATTGAAAGAAAATTGAATCAATTTTGACGAGAAAAAAACGAATATTTTGAAGAAATTTTAACTAAATTCATAAAAAATTGCGTTTGAAGTACAAAATGTCAACTTTGACGAATTGGGAAATTCCATTTAACTCAATTTATCCAATTTTCTTTTCTCTTTTCAAATTAACAAAATTTTGTTTTAACAAAAACTCGATTTAACGAATTTTTTCCTTGCTCCCTTGGCCTTCGTTAAATCGAGAGTGGACTGTAATTACAATAATTGGTAAATTTTACATGGTAAAGGATAAATCCGTTCGGTTCTAGCCGAATTCAATTCAATTAGCCGGATTATTCTGCTAAGAGGGATTCCAATAAGCGGAGTTTACTGTATTTTCTTTACACACATACAATAACGCCGTTTATCCTACTCGATTTACGGGAACAAAGCGCTTCGTTTTGCAGGCAAGCCGACACTCCGTGAATGCGCGCGTCGTTGTAGCGTCAAAATCAGTACTGCGTATGTGCAAAGGGTAGATATGAATTGGTGAGAAATGAATATACGCGGGTAACAAAACTACTACGCTTTTTCATCGCGTAAAGAAAAACGTTATATGTATGTGCAACACGGTCGAAAAAGCATTTCTCAACTCTGTGCAAATATCAACCCTTGCCTTTGGCTCGGGTTGCTAACTTTGCACTCGATGAGAAATGGCTCATTTTTCTCCCTTGTTGCACAAAGTATATTTCTTATCTTTCTCAACATGGCGCCCGAACTCAATTAACTGAACTTTTTCCCAATTATTCTTTTCTTTTCTTTTTATTTCCTTTTTTTTTGCGGTAAGCAAATAGCAGCGACGAGCTCCGTTTGAGGTTTCTTACCTCTTTTTTTTTTTTTTTTTTCGTTTTCTCTTTCGTTCGGTAAGTAAACGCTTGAGGTTTCTTATCTCTTTCTTTTCTCTCTCTTTTTTTTTTTAGGTGGACAAACGTCAGCGCCGAGTGTGCTAGAAGTTGTTTCACCTCCTTCTCTTCTCTCCTATCCTTTTCTAACACCTTTCAAAAAGTCAGCGACAAGTTCGCTAGAATCTTGAAGGATTTCTTTTTTTTTTTTTTTTTTTTTTTTTATTTAAACATGCTTTAATCACCACATTTCAAATTTACCACTCGAAGCGACGTTTCGATACCGCCGGGTATCATCTACGGGCACATACTAAAGTCAGAATACTACGGTAGAAAGTCCATAGGACCTCTTAAGAAATATCTTAGAACTAGAATAGACATAAGTTATCAAAATTTGTCTTTCGAACAAGCTTCTATTCATTATGATAAGATTACGAAATCGTTGAAACGATTAATTGATCAGCAGCAAGAATTAGGTAATATGAATAACCAGGAAGATGAGGAATTCTCTGAAGAGAATGAGACGTTCATCATCCAAATTAATGAATATTTATATTTCTTATCTTTCTCGACAACTGATTGTATACTCTATTCTTTAACACTTTCATGAATAGCTTACGTATATATTTGAGGTGAGACTAATTGGTCTGTAGTAATCACATATTAGAAAAAGCTAGGGAGTACAAAATAGAACTTCATTTGATGTTTGTGGATTTGAGAAAGGAATTTGATAACGTAAAACACGATAAAATATGGGGAGGTTTAAGGAATCAGGGGATACCAAGGAAATATTGATGGACATATATGGAAAGGCAAAAGCGTATATGTGAAGCTGGAAGGGAAGGGACCCATATTTAAAATGAAGAATGGTATAAAACAGGGCGACCCAATGTCCTCAAATATATTTAATTGCGTATTGGAAGAAATTTTCAGGCAGTTGAAATGGGAGGGAAAGGGTATAAAAATGGGAGGTACATATCTAAGATTCGCAGATGATATAGTTCTAGTAAGTGAAAAGCGAGAAGAATTGCAAAATATGGCAACGGAACTGGAAAAAGAAAGCAGGAAGGGAGGTCTGGAAATAAACATAGGAAAGCCGAAATATATATCTAATATGGAAGGAGAGGGAATAAGGTTAGAGGGGGGGGAGGTAATGAAAGTGGATGAATATATTTACTTAATTCAAACAATCTCAGTAAAGGAAGGGATTGACAGAGAAATAAAATCAAGAAAACAAAAAGTATGGCGAAAATTCTGGAGTTTGAAAGGAGTTTTCAAAAGTAGAATGGCGATCAAATCAAAAATAAAAATATTGGTGAGCTGCGTTATGCCGGTTCTTTGCTATGGGGCTGAAACGTGGGGTGGTTTACAGAAAACTCAGAGAGTTATGGAGAGGAGCATTTTAGGGGTTAAGTTAAGCGAAAGGAAGAGAAATGAAGAAGTGAGAAGGAGAACACGAACAATCGATGTGGGTTACAAGATAAAAAAGCAAAAATTAAATATGCGGGTCACGTAATAACGGTTAAAAATGAAAAATGGGCGAAAATAGCGACTGAATGGTCACCGTATGATAGAAAGAGAGCAAGGGGGAGACCAAAAACATGGTGGGAGGATGAAATAAGGTACAGAGTTGGGATAAATTGGGAAAGAGAGGTATGGAATAGGGAAAAATGGAGACGAAAAGGGGAGGCCTATGCCCGACAGTGGGTCACTTGCTAAGATTGTAAAATATTAGTTGTATGTAGATACTTGTTACAGCAAATAAAGGCTGATTATTATTATTATTATTATTACGGGGTATTGGCGGAGTACATGGACAAAAGTGAAATACGACCGTATTTTGGTTACGTGTTCAAATGTATGTGCCGTTAAGTCGTTGAGTGCACCGGTAGCTTAAATAAATCACGAGTAGATATGGATACACGGGCACACGTAACAATGAAATTTTTAATCCGAGAAGGGAGAGACCTTCTTGCGGAAATGGTAAGTATTTTTTGATCTTACAATGAATGTTCTTTTAATATTTTCAAAATTTTATCCTAACCTCGTTTTGGTTAAATATTTGGGGAAGTCGCGAATTAATCAAGTTACAATGGAAGCAAATAACAAAGTTGCGCCGTGAGGTTGTCCGTCCGTACAGTTGTTAAGTTACGTGAAAAGAGAAATATAATCGCCCCAAGAAAATGTGCTCCGTATGACGACCGGTAATTTTACTAAAACTCAGAATCCGAGAGGCACAAGACCCTCTCGATGTACCCTTGAGTATTTTTTTAACTTACAATGAATGTTCTTTTTTATTCTTAATATTCTCAAAATTTTATCCTAATCTTGTTTTGGTTAAATATTTGGGCAAGTCTCGAATTGACCCAGTTAAAATGAAAGCGAAATAAAGTTGGAAAAAACTGCCATATTTACGTTCAGTTTAGAATTGGGTATTCAATGTTCCGTCGTTGCCCAGAACTGACTTCTATAAAACACCCGTAGACATGAATCATGTGTTGCGTTCGTTCTTGTAACTTTTTTCTCAATCGTTGGTTCTTCTCGATAAATAACTTGGATATTATGTTCAGTTTACAGCTTCAAGTAAGGATCCGTTATTTTTTTATTATATATACATATTTTTTTAATATGATGGAATTTACAGGTTCTTGACGGTTATCTTTTCTCAACCCTACCCCTTTTTACATTGGTTTAGACTATCATTCAGCTACTGAGAGAAATCTTCCCCTTCATTGACGATGGTGTGACTAAGAAAAAAATGGGTTTGGTGAAACATTTTTCAAAGTTCTCATTCGTTCATCATTTCTTTTTTCTCCCTCCTTGCAGAATCGCATTCGAAATTCGTCTTGAGCGGAAGGTTTTGTACATTTTTGAAATTTTATTTGCATATTAGTAACTGGTTTTTATTTAAATGCTGAAGTCTTTCAATCTATTTCGATCCTTTTAGGTCAAATACATCTTTCCTCTACGTTGATATTTCTCCAGGCTTCCTTAAATATTTTCATCTTCTGAACATAATTCAATCCTCTACTGCTGGGAAATTTTTTTTCCAAGGTAATTTAAAGCTGTGTTGATTTCTTACCTTCTTTGTGTTCTTGATCCCTCCCCCAACTCTAGAATTCTCAAGAAGATAGCAATAGATAAAAATGTCCGTGGTGCCATCTGGAACAATGGATGGAAACTAAAGACAAAATGGCCCACTGGCAAGGTCATACAAAAATAGATTTTAAAGCCCTGGGCCGATACAAGTGCCCCCCGCAATGCTCCACGCCATCCGGACATTAGGACTCGCCTGATCATGGCTTGATTAACAAATGTAATTAGAACACACAACAATTTGATTGTAAAGAGCTTTTCTAGGGGCACAGCTAGCATGACGTCATAGGTAGAACGTACAACTTGGCGTCACGAGGGAGGACACAACTTGGTTCTCGGGTACAGAGAGAGATCACAGTGGGAGGTGATCTCGCACGTCTGTGACATGTGTCATAGGTAGCTCACTTCACTTGAAAGACAAGTTAATATATAGGTAGCTCACTTCACTTGAAAGACAAGTTAATATGAGGATGAGAATTTTCTTTTCCGAGCACCCAAACATTGAAATATTGAAATTCATTTTGAATCAGTCAAGACAAGCCAAAATACTCTTTACCTTTTAAAACATCAACTATGTATTGATTTTGCCACCTATCTGATTAATCAGCTCAACTTCAGACGGATAAGAAATAATGACCATTTGTAAATATGAAAAAATATGTTCAGTTTCAAACTAATATCTACACTGGCCGTTCTTGTTGGGTAATCTCGCTTCAGCTTTCGCGCCGTTAAGTCGTTGAGTGCACCGGTAGCTTGAACAAATCACGAGTAGATATGGATAGACGGGCACACGTAATAATGAAATTTTTAATCCGAGAAGGGAGAGACCTTCTCGCGGAAATGGTAAGTATATTTTGATCTTACAAACAATTTTCTTTTAATATTTTCAAAATTTTATCCTATACTCGTTTTGATATTTGGAGAAGTCTCGAAACCGCCCACTTAAAATGGAAGTAAAAAAAAGTTGGGAAAAAATGCCGTATTCCACTGTCATTGTTCCGTTGTTGCTCAAAACAGACTTCTATGAAACACCCTAAGCCAGCTAAGAAGAAAGCAATTAAAAAGGTGGTGGATATTGGAAGGGGAGAAATATTCAAAGTAGGTTCCCTGACTGATCAAGTCAAACGAAGAGAGAATTTAGAAGAAAGGAAATGGCTGCAATGACAAATGGGGTGGTGTTTTTTGCATCAAAGTTTTGTAATACATATCACGCTTGTAAAATTTGTCTTCCGTTTGAACTCGCGTCGTGAAGTTGTCCGTTCCGTGAAGTTTTCTCTAAAGTTTATAGACGACTTGCAATTTCATTGAAATTTTTGATCCAGGAGGAGTAAGACCCGTCCTTCCTTACTGACCAAATCATAATATATGGAAACGAGAAAAAAATGGAAAAAAATCAGGTCATAATTGGGTAGTCATTGTTCTGTTCTTGCCCGAATCTGACTCCTATAAAACACCCTTAGCCAGCTAAGAAGAAAGAAACTAATTTGAACCATAGAAGAGGAGCGAAAAGGTACTCTCCATCTTTTACAGCTTCAACTATAAGTATTGATTTTGCCACCCATCTGACTAATCAGCTCGGTCGCGTCGTCAAGTTGTATAGTGCGTTCAAACGAAATCAAAATGAAAATAAAAATTCCAAGTGAAGGTGGACGAATTTTTCGCGTGCAAGGATAAATAATTAATATTAAAATACCGTTCTTTTAATTATTTATCCTTGCACGCGAAAAATTCGTCCACCTTCACTTGAAATTATGGCGACAATTTTTAATTTATTACCTCATCTTCAGTCTCGTTTGATAAAGGCCACTAGCTGGGCCGAAACGTCACGGAATTTTAATAAAAAACAGTGCGGGAAAAGCCTTGTTGTTTCTTTTAAAAATTCCAAGTTATGCCGCGACTCCGACGCCCAAAGGTTGTTTTAAACTTCGTAATCCGAGAAGGGCGAGACCTTCTAGTTTTTCTCTCATGTCACATTAAAAAGTTTCTCATCTTCTTTGTGTTCTTGATCTTCCCCTCTAGCGTTCTCAAGAACATAGCAGAAGACATCCCATCAAAGACCGCTCCGCAGACCGCATCGTAGACTGACCGGCAGATCGCGTCATGTAACCCGAAGCCCGTGGTACCACCCAGAACGATGGTGGGAACTAAAAAAAGAATGGTCCTTTGGTAAGGTCATGTGTCAGCTCGTGACACAACAATAGATTTTAAAGACCTGGGTAAATACAAGTGCCCGCTGCAATGCCCCATGCCATCTGGCATGAAGACTCGCCTGATCATGGTATAATTAATGAACGTAAGTAGAAAAAACGCATTTTGATTGTCATGAAATTGTGTGTGTTCTACTTACTGTTCCGTTGTTGCTCAAAACTGACTTCTATGAAACACCCTAAACCAGCTAAGAAGAAAGAAATTAAAAAGGTGGTGGACATTGGAGGGGACAAATATTCAAAGTAGGTTCCCTGACTGATCAATTCAAACGAAGAGAGAATTTAGAAGAAAGGAAATGGCTGCAATGACAAATGGGGTGGTGTTTGTTGCATCAAAGTTTTGTAATAAATAACACGCTTGTAAATTTTGTCTTCCGTTTGAATTCGCGCCGTGAAGTTGTCCGTTCCGTGAAGTTGCAATTTCATTGAAATTCTTGATCCAGAAGGAGTAAGACCCGTCCTTCCTTACTGACCAAATCATAATATATGGAAACGAGAAAAAAATGGAAAAAAATCAGGTCATAATTGGGTAGTCATTGTTCTGTTCTTGCCCGAATCTGACTCCTATAAAACACCCTTAGCCAGCTAATAAGAAAGAAACTAATTTGAACCATAGAAGAGGAGCGACAAGGTACTCTCCATCTTTTACAGCTTCAACTAGGTATAAGTATTGATTTTGCCACCCATCTGACTAATCAGCTCGACTTCAAACAGATAAGAAATAATGACCATTTATAAACATGAAAAAATTTGTTCGGTTTCAAACGAATATCTACACTGGCCGTTCTTGTTGGGTTGTCTCACTTCAGCTTTTGCGCCGGTAAGTCGTCAGTGCGGTAGTTTGAAAAGATCGCAAGTATGGGCCGACGGGCGAAAAAGAATTTCCGATTAACAATACTGGAGGACCTCGCTTTCTACGAGGAAACGGTAAGTATTTTTTGATCTTACAATGAATGATCTTTTTTATTCTTAATATTCTCAAAATTTTATCCTAATCTCGTTTTAACGCTTAGCCACAACTTGGTACTTGAATGAGGACGGGAACGATTCCTGACTTTTACCTCAATACGATAACCTGAAAACCGTTTGCCTGAATTAAAAATCACTGACAGTCAAATGCCTGAATAATATGAACCTGAAAAATTTTGCCCTGTTTGTAGGGGTTGCATTATCCTCGTGTTGCGTGCGTCGTAATTTTTAAGTATATGTTTTTATTTGTTCCTCGTCTTTGCTCGAGTTCTAAGTCACCGTACGTGTATAAAACGAGTGCATACAACAAATGCAAGAATAATGAACCGACGGAAGCAGATTCAATTAAAATTTTTAATTCGGGAAGTGCGAGACCATCTCATCACAACACAACTTTGCCGAGCTCAGAGTCCTGAAGGCAGGCCGCCAGCAGCTCGTCAATTGAAAGAAAAATTTAAATTTAAAAAAAAAAGCAAAAAATTTTATTCCTCCGTTTGATGAACGTTGACAAACGGTTAATGATTCCTTGTATCTTTTCCTTAGCGAGTGTATAGAATTCACTCTCTGAGAATTCAAATGAACGAGTATAGAAACAACAGATATTTGAAAAAAGTTAAGAGCATTAAAATACTTTTATCCATACGCCTATTTCTGTTCCTCTAATAAGACGAAGAAGCGACCGTCTCGGTGTGCAATCATTAATAAAAGTGATCAATAAACTTGGGTACGAATTGAAACTACATCGAATGAAAATGACATTTTCCTCGTGAGTATGAGTATTCGAGATCATTATTAACAGTGTAGTCACAGTGTGACTACACTGTTAATAATGAAACTACATCATTTTGTGTAATTCCTAATGTATGCAAATTTATACTTGTTAAAATGATGCAAAAAATTATAGGAACGAACACGAATTTGGAAAAAATTTTATTAGGAGAATTCCTATATCTTTGAAGGGACTCATCATTTCGACTTCAGGTGGTAAAAAAAACGTATCAAAATTTATCTCCGGTCAGGGAAGTCCGAAAGCGAAAATTGTCGAGAGCGACAAACTAGGCTATAAACCTGCACACGAAAGCACATTTTTTTTCCCTGTCAACTTGATTCTGAATAAATTAAAATTGGAGACACGAGAAGACAAAAATGAGCGACGTTTTTAATTATCAAATTCTCGTGCGGAGAGGACATAATCAAATTCGATTTTATCAACTCTGCACATGCCGAAATAGGCTATACAGGTGGGCCACTATAATTCCGAGGAAATTGAAGCTCGAGTGATAAAAGAAAAAGAACACCAGACGGAGACGAGACCAAATTCAGTTTTATAAACTGTCTATTTCCGCTATCTGGGATTTTTCAAACAAGACACTACGATTTGCACAAAATTTTGTCCGCGTCAGAAAATTTCCTATGGGTCAACAGCACAGAGATGAAAATCTTAATTTTATGCAAGAATATGATGATGCATTTTGCTACAAAAAGGATCGTATCACGTTTGCTTAACCTTAGAATTACGAGTATCATAATTCAACCCTCTACCACTGGAAAAATTTTTTTCGAAGTCATATTAAAGTTGTGTTTTAGGTGTCGTTGTGTCTTAGGTATCGTACGTGTCTGAGATTCACACAAGAAAATGAAGCGCTATCAAGAAAAACGACCCGCTATTTTATTGAAATCTTTGATTCGGTACCCAAACTGCAGACCCATTTGTCTCCTTAGAACAAATATTAGGCTCGTTTGCCCAGGCCCAACGCGGATTGTGATCCAGCCTGAGATTACTAATCTACAAACTAAGAGTAGGATTAACTAGTGGTTGGGAAGCCATCGATTCCATACATCTTCTTGTATAGGACGTAAGTATTACTCATGAAATAACATGTGAGAAGAACTCGTACGTCCAGCTATGAAAAGACAACATTCCACTGGACCATCAGGTTTACCAAAAAAGAACTGTCAGTGTTAGTGTCGGGTAACTAGTTTTTCTCTCATGTCATCCTGAATAGTTTCTTACCTTCTTTGTGTTCTTGATCCCCTCCCCTAGCGTTCTCAAGAAGATAGCAATAGATATAAATGCCCGTGGTGCTATCTGGACCAATGGGTGGAAACTACCTAAAAACAAAATGGTCCAATGGCAAGGTCATGTGTCAGCTCGTGACAAAAGAATGGATTTTAAAGCCCTGGGAAAATACAAGTGCCCGCTGCAACGCCCCACGCCATCCGGGCATGAAGATTCGCCTGATCATGGTATAGTTAACAAATATAAGTAGAACATACAACAATTTGATCTAAAGAGCTTTTCTAGGGGCACAGTTAGCATGACGTCACAGGTAGGACGTACAACTTGGCGTCACGAAGGAGGGCACAACGTGGGTCTCGAGTGCAGCGAGAGACCACAGTGGGAGGTGATCTCGCACATCTGTGACAGGTGTGATAGCTAGCGCATTTCACTTGGAAGAGAAGTTGATAAAAGGTTGAGAATTTTCTTTTCCGAGTACCTAAATATTGAAAATTATTTTGAACCAGTGACAAGCGAAAATACTCTGCACCTTTTACAACTTCAACTATGTATTGATTTTTATTACTCATCTGACGAATAAAGAAACAATGAGCATTTGTAAAAATGAAAAAATTCGTTCAGTTTTACAGTTTGTCTTGAATAAGCATTTGCGCCGTGCGAACGTTTTTTTGTGCTACTCGTATCAAAAATCCATCTAAATACCCATAAGATGAATCTGGTCTAGGAAAGACGACACAAATTCCTGCCACAAGGTTGTGTTCTGACGCATCATTGAAGAATCCACAACGTCTCAGAAAAAATGAACAGATTTCGAGAACAAAGAAGCACTATTGAACTCAAATTTAAAATCAGGATGGAGTGAGCCCCATCCTTCTACTTAGTAAGTGTGGTACCATCTGGACCAATGAATGGAAACTAAAAACAAAATGGCCCACTGGCAAGGTCATGTGTCAGCTCGTGACAAAAAAATATATTTTAAAGCCCTGGGCAAATACAAGTACCCGCTGCAAGCCATCTGGGTTGGTTTGTCTTTCGCACAAACTCGCGCCGTGAAGTTGTCCGTAAAGTTTTTACCGTACGTGTAATAAAATCGCCACAAGAAATTAATGACGCGCTAAGATAGGCGACCTGTAATTTTATTTAAAAAATAGGAATCCGGGAGGAGCAAGACCCGTCCTTCCTTACCGACCATATCATGATGGAAACGGAAAAACAAAAAAAAAGGAGATCGAACAGTTTGTAAAACGTCTCATGAGACAATTCCATAACATAATAATCCTCAACTGAAGGAATTTCTCCTGAAATGTCGAAGTTGTTTAAGGTTATTTTCAAGAAGGGAAGATCAGCGATTGTCGCTGCATCCTTTGAAGAACTACGGGAAAAATCCAAAAATACGTTCAATATCGCTTCCGAGGTTACAATGTTGGTGTACTTGGAAGATTACACTGAAATGGACGAAGAAAGTTTTTCATTGCTGAAAGAGGAGACCGTTCTAAGAATCATTCTCGAAAATGAAATCGAAGAAGAGGAATTGGTGGTTAACGAATCGACTCTAGTAAGCATCCATAACCTGGGAGAAAATTGGATAAATTGACGACAGGAGTAGAAAAGTTGGCCGAACGATTGGCGGAGTAGTACATAAAATATAAAGAAGTAATTTTGTAAATTATTTTGTTGCACAAATGGAATACATTTTTTTAAAATAAAAATCCCCATCTCGGCAGCTTCACTTGAAAAATTACTCCTTGACTGAGACCCTTTAACTTTCGGTCCGCATTTTATGTAAACACCACCCGAAGTATCTTTTCTAAAGTCAAGGTCCTATCTCAGAAGAGAAGCAGAGCGGTGTTTATAGACTCCAGTGCAGTGATTGCCCCACAATTTACATGGGACAAACTGGTCCGGAACTAAAAGAAAGAGTTTCGAAACATGATCGAGCTACTCGAATACAGTACTCTAAGCCAAAGACCCCCCTCCCCCTTTTGCCGCTCATTTTGTGACATCAGGGAATACCTTTGACAAAGTCACTGGTGTCCGTCTTTTGCACGAGGAAGACTCTGAAAAGAAACGCACTGCACTAAAGAACCTACAAATAAAAAAGGCCATTTTCAATAAAAACTTCCGTACTGTAAACGAAAACATCCCCTCTTTCATACTCGTCGATTTGATTTGCGGTAATAATTGTAATAATAATGACAATGCGATAATGACGCATAATTTTGACAAATCCTTTTCTCTTTTCCCTTTTTTTAATAGTAATATATTTAGTTGATGAAAACATTCCTTTTTGTATTATCATTAAATTTTGCTACTCAAGTATTTTTGTTTTTTTGTGTTTTATATTTTAATTTACATCCAACGTATTCAAGCTCATAACCCGAAAGCAGTTATTAGAGCTTGTAAAATGAAAGAAAAAAATGTTCCAGAGGGAGGAGGCTTGAAAAAATCTTGAGAAGAGGGACTCGACCCTGAACTTACACTGTTGTTTCTGACGTAATTCATCAACCATAACAGTGCTTCCTCAACTACAAGCCAAATTACCCGCAATCGAGAAAGAATTAGTCTGTCTTCTTTAGTGATTTTTTTCGCCTGAAGAGGAAGCCACGAGAAATTTAAAAATCCTCTTAATATTATTTAAATGAAATAAAAGAAGAAAGTACCAGAAAAATATCGTATTTTCGTTGGCGATCAAATTTTTACGAAAATAATTACATTGTTCGGTCGGTTCCCGGTACAACACCAATTATCAGGAGTATTGCATCAAAGTAATTCATTATTATTCTCGTTTATTTAAAAAAAATTAAATCTGAAGGATATAAAGAGGTCGAACGATCGAGTGTAATAGCGTGAGTATTAAAATTGAAAGGAAAAAAAAAAAAAAATTTAAAGCTACAAGACTGATAACTTTACACTGATACAAAAAGCACTTATATTCCAGAGTCGTCTACATTGTTTACGGCTAGCGTGAAAATGATTGTTCCCGAGGAATTTAAAAATAAAATTCAACTCTCATCCTCGCGCTGTAATTTTGGTCAATTGTAAGTAGCGTGGAAAAACTCGCCTCGTATATATACGGTTTCTCCATCAGAAGTTCGTTTAATTTGAGCCATGTAGCACGCGCTTTGATAAAAATAATAATTTCAAACCTCGAACAAGCCTATACTTACTCGTTACGTACAGTATGTATTCCGTGCATTAAGCTCAAGGACAGCGGAGGAAACAATTAGCCTACTACTCGAGTGTATCATGAGTACACACAACATAATTTGGAATCATCGTCTCCTACTGAGTTGATATTACTCTTATCAAGGTGCCCTCTTTCCAGAGCAAAAATGTTGAACAGGTTAAAAGTTGAATGACAGGTTTAAATTTGGAATATTGTATTTAAATTCAACACACGGTAAGAAAGCCTACATAATTCTAATCGATGCGGAAATTTCGACAAAGACGACGCCTTTCTTTCCCTCTGCCGTAGACGACGATCTGAGTTCCGGCAATAGTTCATTTGCACTTTTTTCCTTCGTCTCGGAAAATTTACGAAAATCTCACCATACCATGATCAGAAAGTACAGACGAAGCATCTTACCTTTGAAAAAAAGTGGGATACGATGTGAGAGAAGGGAACAGCAAACTACACACCGACGAACAATCAAATTGAAAATGTCGAACACGCGAAGAAATTCACGGCCACGCGGTACCAAAATAGTTTACCGGTTACGTCAATTTGTTTTTCAAAAGAAAATCACATCCAACTCTCGGTACGCGAGTACACAATTATGATAAAAATGAGGAAATGAAACAGTCAGTAAATTTTCAAGACGGATATTGTTCGCGGTATCGAATTTTTCTCCGCGATTACGAGCGTAACCCCTACCCAGAGTTTACTCGAACAATCGACTGTCGTGAACAAAAATTTTATTACTTCAACGAACCGGTTCGATCGAAAACATACTGTACGTTAATTAGGATACAATAAGTACACGTAGGCACATAATTTATTGATATAAATAAAAAGATCCTAGGAGGAGGAAAATATTTAGAAGTTTTTGTCACTTTCAGGGTAAGAACTAAAATGTTTGAATAGCTTTCATTTTTCGACAATACGGAATGATTGTTACGACCTTCAACAATCGTAAGAACTATTTTGAAAACAAGGAAATTCAACCGACGAGCGATGAAGGAAGGATACTCAAACTTCTAGGCCTGGATTTGTGAAGAAATCTAGGAGAGAAGAAGATGTGGTACAGAGAACAAAGGTTTTTTCGTCTTTGGCTCAGTTTGGCTCTTGGTATTTTTATAACTTGCTCTGACTTTTTACAACTCCGCTGAATCACCTTCCGATGTTTCTGGATTTTGATATCAGAGACTCCCATGAGGCAACAAAAAGAGTTGCAATTTTGTATGTTCTATAATTTTTACAATAGTTTTTCATATTAGGAAAAAGTATTTTACGGTTTCAAAGACAGGGGGCGTAGAAGAGAATTCTACATAGCTCACCCAGAAGCTAGGAATGAACTTTTGACAGAAGGGATATCATTTATAGATGGTCTCATAGGATTAGCGAAGGAGGAAGAGTCTGGACTCAGTGACATACATGATGTGTTGCTTACAGGAGAAACATTAAACAACTAGTCCTGCCTCTATTGAAAAAATTGTTTGTGAAATTCCAAGAGTGAAGATCAATTTTCATATATCATGGGAAAGGGAATAGCCTGACTTCGGTCGATCAACTCCTCTCAGCCCTTTCCCTATTCCTATTTTGGGCGACCAAGTTCTATATTCATGTATGTCTAAGTCAAGTTTAAGAGTTTAGCTTTTTTTCGAAGTTCATTGTAGGTCAAGTAATTAGGTTCGCTCGAGAGGGAGAAAGGAGGAAGTGCCATCTCCTCGGCCAAGACTTCCGAAGATGGTAAAGGAGGTGTGAAAATGAAGGCATTTTGAAAAATTTACAAATAGCGACAGAATTTTGTGGGCTATCCGATGTGGGCTACACAATAATGGAAATGTATCAATTGACAACCTTGAATACTGACACTAAAGGAAAATCTTGTTTTACTGTATTGGAAAGATATTCTCCAATCACAAGCTAGTTCATTGAGTGTATATAAAAAAAGGGAGGGGTACTAGAGGAGCAAATAATTGTAGGTATGATGAACTATGCTGTACACACAAACAGCCCATACGTCTCGCAGATAAGAGATCGCAAATCTTGGAATTAGGAGTTTGAGCAAAGACAAGAACATAATTATTGAAAGTTATTTAGTGGGTTTCTGTAAGCGATTCAGTAGATCACACAGATATGAATTTAGGCTTCTGATAAGTTGATTCAAAGTTTTCAACTTCTCCGCTCGGACGAAGGATTTGAAAGAACTATGGCTGTGAACCAGAAAAAAAGTGAAATACTGTAGTATTATTTCGCTACAAGGGAACGAATTAAGCGATTTCTGAACGAGCGCTTTGGTGAACTCACCCGTGGCATGGGCCACCATGCAACGTGACTTCATCTCGTTCTCAACGCTATTTTCCGGTTCCCATAATGTTCCACGTGCATATCAATATTTTTCACGCACGCAATGCGCATGCGTGTGTCTTCCCTCCCTAAAGAACGAAACGTGATATTTCGCTCTACAGAAAATGCCGATGAACCATTTCAACGTCGATTTTGAAACGCCCGATATTGATCACAAATCGACCCAAAATGACTACATATGTAAAAGTCGACTCAAAATCGACCGCTCCTTTTTACCCTCAACTCGTCGACGTCGAAATTGAGTCGACTGATACGATTTATTGAGACGGTGGTTACAGTGACGTCGGTCGGATTAAATTATAAAGCGACGGGGGGGGAGGGGTATTTCTGATACTGGAGTTGTTTCCTTCATGGTCTAGGGAAGAACTACCAAAATGACTGAAAATCATTCACGTGGGAAAAAAAATTACATGTAGCAGATTTGCAAACTCGGGAAATGTTTTTGCAAACTGGGAAGCAGGTCAAATATATTTGAGGAAGGGCTTTGGTCTACTAGTTAAGCTAGCCGAACGGATGGTTTGAAAAATGTGCAATCCCGATGAATCAAGTCGACTCCAAATCAACGTCAAATCGATTCGACCAATAATCAAGTCAGATCAATGTCGATTTCAATGGTCTTTGATTCCGTCCAACGTCAACCTCAAATCGACCCAAAATGATTGAGAACCCCCTCAAATCCGACCGTTTCTTTCTACCATCGACTCTTTGTCGATATCGAAATTGTAGCTCGATGTTCCCCGAAAGCAAAGTCGGTTTCGGATCGATATTTACGTCACTCATTGGCTAATGACTCGCAATCGACGTCGGAATTTTGTGGATTTCAGCCGCACAATATTTGAGAAATTCAAAGCTGAGGTCAAAAATGAGTCGATACTTTGTATTAGATTGCAAGGTCGACTGAAAATCGACGTCAATATTGCGTCAATTTGACGATTACTGCACTGGTCTAGCATTCCCAATATAGCTGTTGGCCCTCACCACACAATTAGGTCTTCACATCCTGTCTGCAACGAAGGAGACAGAACGCTGCTACAAAGCGATGACTGTACGTCGACTCTAGATCGAAGTCGATTTGTGGTCGATCTATAAAAGTCCTCCAGATCAATGTCGATTTGATTTGAAAATGAACTATCTAGGTCGACTAGGGATGGACGTAACTGAGCGATCGATTTCAGGTCGATAAAAATTTTTAAAAAGTTCACTTAAAATCGACTTTACATCGACATTGATTTTATTCAACGTTGAAGTACAGATTGACTTTAGATGGACTTCGGTCGATGAGAAATTTTGAGAAGTTGACTCTAAATCAATGTCGACTTACGCAACAGAACAATCGATTTTTGGTCGATGACAAAATTTGGAAAAGTCAGCTAGAAATCGACCCCAGATCGACTTTGATTTGATTAGGAGTCGAAACTACAGATCGACAGAGGTAGATTTAGGGTCATATAAAATTTGGAGAAGTCGACTCAAAGTCGGCTCTAGATCGATATTGATTTGATATAAAGTCGAATAACAGATCGATTTTCAGTGGACTGAACTGAGCGGTCGGTCGATAAAAAATTTGAAGAAGTCGACTCGAAATCAAAGTCAATTCGAGGTCGATTCATGAAAATCGACCAGCATACAATTTTTAGCGCCAAAATACGTTCTCAGAAAACTAAGAACTCACTGTTGATCGACGTAAAAGAGCACTCGGTATCAGGTCGATGAGAAAATTTGGAAAAGTCGACTCGAGATCGACGTCGACTTCATTCAAAGTTGAACTACAGATTCACTTAGAGATGGACTTAGGTCGATAAGCTTCCCTATTCCCATTTCGAGCGACCGAATTCTATATTTATGTAGATCCAGGTCAAGTTTAAAAGTTTAGCTTTTTTTCGAAGTTCATTGTGGGTTAAGTAATTAGGTTCGCTCGAGAGGGAGGAAGGAGGAGGAGAAAGCGTCATCTCCTCGGCCAAGACTTCCAAAGAGAGTAAAGAAGGTGTGAAAATGGAGGTATTTTGAAAAATTTACAAATTGCAACAGAATTTTGTGGGCTATCCGATGTGGGCTACACAATAATGGAAATCTTTGAATAGACGGCCTTGAATACTGACGTTAAAGGAAAATCTTGTTTTACAAATTTTGGAAAGTCGACTCAAGATCGACGTTAAAGTCGAACTACAAATCGACGCAACTAAGCGGTGCGATTCTACTCGTAGGTCGATCACAAAATTTGAAAAAGTCGACTCGAAAGCGATCTGAAATAGAAGGCGCAAATGAGTTGAAATGGAATTGACATTTTTCAGCCTCATATCGATCTAAGGCATATGGACGTCGACGTGAGGTCGATTTCAACAATATATCGACGCAATTTATAAGAAATTGAATTCCCTCTTCCAATTTCCCTCAGCTCGAGGTGGAAAAAAATTTAAAAGAATTATTCCGCAAACTTGTTGCAAAATTTATACAAATTTCATGTTTTATTATCTACTGATTCAAGTTCTTCTTCTTATTTAAAATTTTTGGTTCAACGGAGAAATTTTTTGAAGTCCCAATATTGGCAGCTGTGAAACTGATAGCCGTAGATCTACTGAAAAGGTTCAGATACTTGGGATGCTACATCACAGGAAACCTGGATCCAGAAGTGGAGATAAAAAGAAGATGCGGTTACATTCGCGCATTCTTTGAGAAAATGAAAAAGCTCTACAGCAATGAATCTCTGAACTTGAAGATTGAGAAGAGGCTTATGAGGTGCTGTGTCTTGCAGCTATAAATTATATGGAGGCATGCGAAATGTGAATTTATGGCAGATTGTTGAAAATTCCATGAACGGGGATGAGGAATAATGAAAGTCAAATACCTTAATCTCGTCACGAACTCGTGCGTCTTATCCTGCAGGAAAACCGAGAACGGCGGTTCGTGAAAAAATACGAGTCAACAAGGCTACAGTTGAAAGAATTTTCTAAAATTTTGTGAATAAGGAATATTCGGAAATAGACCGGTATATAAACAATTAGCCGAACAATTTAATTCACGCAGTATCGCATTTCGATGGTGATAATGACAGTTCTAAGTAATCCTTCTCATCATATCGGTTTAGAATAGCAGCAAAATATTTCGAGTCCCCCTATTCAGTATTCATATTAAAATTATTTCAAAACCCTAACTAGATCGCAGCTTCCTCTTCCTCGAATATTCATAGTCTCCTTCAGATATTTTCCCCACTCCCTCTCATCTTCGGATAGCAAAGGCCGGAAGAAAATTGATAACCAAATTTTTGACAGTTAGAAAGATTTAAATGGTTGTAACTGAATTGCGAATGAAAATGATGTACTCATAATCTTAAATTTCCTCTGGCTGTTAACGTAAAACATGAAAGGGCTCATAGATTTCAAGGCTTTGGGATGATAGGCGAGAAATTTTGGAACTTTACATACTTCGATCTCCAACTGGGAAGAAGAACAAACAAATTCATCGAAGCTTGACCTCTGTAAGAAAAATTACTTTCCATGGTAAGATCAAGGTGATACGTTTAATGAATGTAACTAAGGTGAGGTACACGTTTTTCTCATTAATTTTATCTTCCAAAATTGACATTAATCACTGCTCTTACTCCTTCATTTTTATTTCTGATCTTCATTAAAAGAAGGCGCAGCTTTTTCTATGGATTATGGACTAAAGTGGCTTATTTCGTGTGAATTTTATTGGTTCATTCACTTTGCTAGCGCGGGTGTCAGAACCTCTCTTTAGGACGGATTGCAAAAAAATTCGGCGAATGAAAGTACGTTCGAATACCGAACATGTGTCATAATCTTAGATTATTATCAGTCTAATACCGTCGAGAAGTGCGGCAACTGACTCAATATTTTATCGAGGAAAGGTTACTACTAACCTGAGGCTGTGATTAGCGTTCTTTACTATGAAGTCGAAACTGATAATTTTTCGACTAACCTCTCGGTTGCTTCATCGATGATGGTCCATAAACAAGGTGGATAATAAAACCACGCAAGTGTCCGAACAAATACCGTATAAAATAATATAATAGAAGATCGACACACAATAGATGCGATCGGACGGTACAAAATACGTACACACTCTGACGATTTGATAAGCCCGATATCGCAAGAAAGCGTGAAAAAGTGAGCTCGCCACTCTCACCGCGGAAAGTCTTTCAAATTCAAAAAATTTCCGCGCAAACTTTGTTACACATTCACATGACGCGGGAAAATTTTTCCGAACGAAAAATAATTTCAGCAAGAAGAAAGTACACACTGTTCAAGCAGTGAATTAAAACTTGGTAGTAAATTGTGAATGAAAATTAGTTCACTACACGTGCACCTGGTGAAGTCACAAGATCGAACTTGTAAACAATACGACGGTAAAGGGAAAGGGTTACGATGCGAGTACGTGAATAGGCTATAAACCACGAAGGAATTAAACTCGCACACGGACGATCGCGTACGATGCAGCTTCGTTGAGGTGAGAATACTGAATACGCAAGAAGTATCGTTATTATACAACAATATTTTAGAGGAGCAAGTTTTATGCCCTTCTATCGGTTATAGAGTGAACGCGAGTCGTCTATCTGTGATGTTCGAGTTTGCACTATAAGCGATCATTCACGCTCACAATGCTACCCATCTCTTTTTTCTCCCAAATATAGTTCGATGACCATCCAGTCAGTAGAGACGCCACGATGGTCACGCCCAAGCTCTAAGTAGGAAGTAGGCGACAGTAGTTTGAAATTTAAAAAATTCGAGGCGAAGAAATTGTTGTGGAAATATTGAGCTTTGTTTCATTAAAAAACATCTTGTTCCTGCTTCTTTTCACTCTTTTATGCAAATGTCTTGGAACCAAGCCTATCATCATGGGAATATCTTGTTACAAAATTACAGCGCTTGTAACTAATTTCTTTTTAATATGGTATTGAGAAGGAAGTACCAACCAAGCTTCACTCAGCGTCACTGACATTAATATTATGTTCCTTCCTCTGCAAAATTCTCCCCTATTTGCCCCACAAAAGATATTCAAAATTCAAAAACAACACAAAATTCCGGAAACAAACGGTCGTCTTATTCGTCGCACATTAGGTTTCTCCACAAGTGCCTTCAGCTACGGTTGAAACCTAGTTTTGTGAAGTTCCGGTTCTATTCAGACTGCAAAAATACACCACTAAAAAACTGGAAAAATACATAACTGAGAAATGGATCAGACCTGAGCTCCGGAGATAGTATGGCCAACTTAATGTTCTTATTTCTCCCGAAAAAAACAACTGAGGAAAAAACCCCGGTTTCTCTTCAAGTATTAAAGTTTATTTTGAACCAGTAAGACAAGCGAGAAAATGCACTCTCCATCTTTCCAACATAACTCAAAACCTACCTCTTTTCATCATTTTGGGTAATAGCGTGTATTGCGGAGTCTAAGTAAATTCTCGGAAGTGTGTGTCCTAACTCAAAATTTATAAAATTAATGATCATTATCTGTAGCAAAATTAAACGCAAAAGTATCCTAATCAAGCTCGCAGCCAGGAGGAGATTGAGGAGGTCTACTCACCAGAAGAGATGGTGCGTGTTCATTTTGATCTCATACCGTAATTTAATGCATTAGAAAGATTTTTAAGGGAAGTAGCTTGCCAATACTGCGAAGCATTATCGAGCCGAACCTTCCTCTTGCATGACTTTGGACCAAGAGATAAGGATCCAGACATAGAAAACAACAATAAAGAATATATCCTTAGCAGAGTGCTTGAGTTTACAGCCATAAGGAATCTTAAACTGCTGTGCGCTAGGAATACGTCATGGTTTCTAGTCGGCACGCTATCCCAATTTTCATAGTGCTAAGACTGCGGAAGAGAAATGTTGACCAGGGGGAAGGGGAGGGGAGTTTCGTCGTTTGTTTATGCCTTCCTAGCGAGGAGGACACAATGTGCATCACAAAGAGGTCCTAAGAACTATAAGGGTACAGTAGAAGAATCTCAAGTCCAGGATTGTGTACCTATAAGGCTACAAATATCATGAGTGATTTTAAAGCAGGCATAATCTACGCATGCGTCCAAGTCTTCCCAATTCTACTCGACCTCTGCCCCTTTTTTTCTATCTTGGAAAAAGCGCAAACTGCAGAGTCCAAGATTTGAAAGTGCAATACACCGCACCAGATTACCACAGCGTCATAAAGTCTATTCATGCATTTGTTCGCTACAGCATTTGTTCTCATTGCCAATATTCCAAGCACCTTTGACTTACTTCTTGCCGGGTATCCACGAAACCTTAAACAGGTCGTGGATTGCTTTGGAAAATTCAACAAGTAGCTGCGCTAGAAGATGGAGCCGTGGTCCAGCTCCGTGTCGTGTACAAAAATTATTGAGCCAGTATGAGGTCAAAATCAATTCGAATTAGAGGGCCGACGTTAGGACAAGACTATTTAGCTCATTGAAAGAGAGAGAGAGAGAGAGAGAGAGAGGGAAGGGGTGGGAGAGAGACTGCATTTCACTCCTCGTTGGCTAGTCGCCTACAAAAATTCGCACCGTAAACTATGAATATAATAAAGAGAACGTTTGAAAATATTTAATAAGTACAGTAAACAAAAGACATACGACAAATTAATTTGAAGATAATATAAGAAGAGGGAAGATGAAGGAAAGATTTCTACCAACGGTCAACGTCGGATTTTGAGTTTTTTGGTCATATGCGGCGCGGCTCAGAACCCCCGGAGAGCTCGGTACCGCAGGGAAAGGTTCTAGGCGCAAGAGGACGAGGACGCTCACCTAAGAGATACATCGACCAGATCCCACAGCTAACAAGAATGGGATTCATCGAGTGTCTGCGAATTACAGAAGATCGAGAGAAATGGCGGGAATTATCCTGGAAGTGATCATCACATGGTCCACAACGCTTGAATCCAAGCAGCACGACGAAAAAGAAGATCTATTAAAAACAAATGTATAATAAGAACTCTTTCCGTATCAGAACTTCTGCAATTTTTTCCAGGGAGATAATCAGTTTGAGAAAGTTTAAAATATTTCTACTAGGGTAAATTTTTTTCCCTCTATTTTTTTCCTTCATAGTAATGTATGACCACACTGAGAGAAGTGAGGTGGGTGTGGTCGATTCTTGATTTCCTTATATCAGACGGTTCGATTAGAAGAAGTCTCACGGACCAAGTTTTCTTTTAATTGAATAAGGTTTCCTGAGATCCCTTAAAAGTGAGAACTCCAGGAAAAAAGCTATTTAAAGACCGAGAAGAAATTTGAAACGATCGGTTTTGGATGAGATGTCATATAAATCTTGAGCAAAGGACATTCAAGAGAAGACAAAGGAAATACGAGAAGAAAAATGGTTTATGACACAATGAATGACTAACGGAATGAACCGTGACGACTTCAAATCAACTATGTAGTTGAGAAAATTGACTCCTGGCATGAGAAGTTGATGTCGACGGCTCGATTATAGATCATTTATCGGCAAAAGATTCGCAAATCACGTCGATGTTGCGCACAGATCTCAAGAGCTCACAAAAAGATAGAGATGAAGAACCGAGGTCAAAATAATTTTCGTCATATTGGTTATCGACCTGCTTTCTGTACTTTGTACAACTTACGTTTACCTGCCCCTCGTTAAGAATAAGGGTGGCGGGATTTTGGACTAATTTTGTGAATAATTCCCAGAAGTAATGCTCAACAAAATTTTGCCAAAAAGTGCAATGTGTAGAACCAAAAAAAAAAGTTTCCAATAATAATAATTCGACTTGTATTACCCTAATCCCTTGTCTCCCCTTCTGCGTCTATCCGTTCTTGAAATTATCAAACTCAATTTAATATCTTTATGATTTTTCACATGTTAGAAAACATGTAAGTAACTTGTAGTGGGGTCCTATATTTCAGATGAACAACGAAGAACCAACAAAGCGCTATCTATCGTCACGCCCAGCCAGCCTCCACGTTTACGAGCGCTACACCATCGAGAAAGCCTACGCGAAGTGCGAGACGGGGCACATTCATCAGATTACCCTCTCCGCTTCACTCGAATTCAGGCAAAAACGTCGAACCGCTGGAGCTGAAAGCCTGATTCTTACGTTGGAAACCGAACGACCACTTCGTCCCCCCATTGTGCAACTGGACCATCAGGGTGCCGGAAAGCCGTTACTTATTACCTTGGACTCCGGCTGCCCGATTGAGTATAAAGCACGTCGCCCCTGCAGCCGGGAGATTCGCTCCTTTTTCGCACTGCCCGGATGCAAAGCCGCCCTTCAGGCGAAAATTGAAGAGCTCAGAATGAAGGATATCGCTCGGGGTGCTGCCGAGTGGGCGAAGAAAGAGCCCACCCTCTCTCCTTTAGCATATACCCGTCGCTATCCGCCCGTCAATCACGAGAACTTTCCGCCATGGAGAACTTTCCGCCATGGGGATATCATCAATCATATTTCATGGTGGAATCAATTGAGCGCGATTCGGAAATATCAGATTGGGCATTTCGGAAACCGGAGCTTCCCTTTGTCATTGCCGAGGCCCACCCAATAGAATTCAGTCTCTCACAGTGGCTGAATGATAAATTGGTAGCCGATACCACAATCGGCGATCTAAGTCAATGGACAGGCGATGGCATTGATGACGTCTTACCAACAGGATACAGTTTTGGCCCTAAGCCAGAGGACTTTACCGGCGATTCTGAGTGGGTGAGGTCATATGACACTAAAGATCGCCTACACGTTGGCCACAATCACCATGAGCCGGACGACAATGATTTTGAGCTGATTTGGGATAACCCTATCCCTCATTACCAAGATGGTCGCTTTCCTGAAGCATGCGAGCAACTCAATGGCGACCAGGGTCACGTCGCACGTATGAGGGACAACAGGTGGACCCATATGGTAACCTTTTGGTTCCTCTCACATTTGAAAAGTAAAAAGGGTCACCAACTAACCAGGTGGGAGACGACTTACAGAATTCCCCGGGGGGGGGGGGAAGTTCCAAAGGATAGCAAGCGACCGGCTAGAATGGTTAAGACTACAGGAGACCTTTGCTCTCTGTGGGCCAAGCGTGCATGACAATCTGCGACCTAAATTTAAAAAAATTTAAACTTGAATCACAATACACCTGGACCAAACAGCTTTTAGAAAAATGCCGCACCAAGAAATGGCTCGATACCGAGATACAACGGTGGTACGGCTGAAAAGACCTCTTCATCCAACTTAATATGCTACCGTACTGGAAATGACGAAGCTCGTTCACAATGTAAAATCTTGTTACAATAAGCTCCTCCGCTGTTTAAGTACCACAAAAGATAATAACATTGATAAACCCATTCCCAAATCCATCCTCAACTCTGAGTTTCATCCACCACAAGTTGACTTAGGCACTAAGAAAGTCATCACCACACCACCCTTCGGCAAAATTTCCCCACATGAAAATGACGCCGTCATCGACAGGAAATTCAACAAGAACGACTACCGCTAAGATACCAAGGCTGTTATCGAAAAATCAAAAATTTGTATACCTATACGCTCCCGAAAATACCTCAATGATTGTTCCGGGAACTCCTCTGTCGCACAACTTTATGGTTCAATAAAAGTTTGTAAGGTTGGCAATCCCATTCGGCCCATCGTCTCATATTATTCCAGCCCAATTTATCGATTATCCAAATACCTTGACAAGCTTCGGCTTACAAGCCGAAATTCTTTCTCACGAATTTGTATGACCTGATAGAGCGACTACGTGAGATCAAACATCTTCCACCAGGTGCCACCCTAATCTCCTTCGACGTTGTGGCCATGTACAGGAATATTCCAGTATACGTAGCTATAAAACGTGTATCCGAAATATTATCTGAATCTGGATTTGACTACGACACCATTTGAGGCGAATCGATGTTGTCTTTACCACGACAAGGTGGGATCTGTTAGAAAGACTCACTCTATACCTCCACCTCTTATATAATTAGGATTAGGCTACGGGTGGCGGGATTTTAGACTAATTTGTGCATAATGCCCAAAAGTAATCCCTAACATAATTTTACCAAAAAGTGCAATGTGTAGAACCCTCCCCCCCCTCAAAAAAAAAAAAAAAAAAAAAAAAAAAAAAAAAACTGGAGAAATTCCGCGCCGTATTTCGATTAGGGTCCACAGATTGTTGGATGATAGTGAATTTTGAATTAAATTTTGAACACGAGTTAACCATAATATGACTAATATTTATATCTACGGTCTTGTCCGGAGAAAAGTTACAAAGGTAGCTCTCCAACGGACAACCAACTTCACTCACTCCCCCAGGACAGTTCGAAGGAAATCTTCTATCCTAATTCTTCATTTCCCTAAACTCGCATCTCTGATTGGGGATGTAATCAAAACCTGCAGTAGGATTCCCTTGTTCTACTCTTATGACCGTTAGATGGTACCAAAAATGCTCTCCAAAGGAAGAGAGTAAAGCCCACCCCTACGCTTCCATTTTTTTAAATCATAGGGATGGATAAGAGATTCGTAAATCGCGCATCTCATGAGTAACCGAACCAACTTGTCACATGTCAAATTTCTTCGTGAACGCGCGTCTATTTCTTTGAGACGTACCTGTGCTATTCTTCGCCTCACTTAACACGGCTAAGTACACTATAGTACTGGCAGTAAGGAAAGAATTGTGTATTTTGTCATAAAACCATGAAATTTGGTGTTAAGATGTATGAAGGTGTAATAAATGATATTACCAAGAGTGCCACGCAAAAAGTCCATTCTTGCACCCGTAGGGGTCAACTTTTGGGGGGGAGGGTTCATTTTGGAGATTTTTGTTGCAGAAATTGGAAAGAAATTATAAAAAATATATTAATCATGTGATTTTTAGAAAAAATGTATTACAAAATTTTTTTCCTACACGCACCCCTCCATTGGGGGCTGTGGGCCCAAAATTTCACAAAACTGTAAAAGTATTCAGAAAAACCTGAAATTTGGTATACAGGTGAAGGAACAGGTAATGAATAATATTAACAAGAATGCCATGCAGTAAGTTCATTTTTGTACCCCCAGGGGACCATTTTTGGGGGGGAGATGCCTATTTCGAACACTATTGTTGCAAAAATTAGGAAAAAAATTATATAAAATATATGCATTGGGTGAGTTGTTCGAAGAAATGCTGCGAGGAATTTTTTTCTAAACATAGAGCCTTTCATTGGGGGCCTTGGGGCCCGAAATTTCACAAAATCATAAATTTTATCAGAAAAACTTGAAATTTAGTACACAGGTAAAGGAAGGTGTAATGAATAATATTAACAAGAATATGCCACAGAATAAGTTCATTTTTGTGCCCCTAAGGGCCCATTTTTTCGAGATGGGGAGGGGGCAAAGGCTCCATTATTTTAAGACTTATTGTTGCAAAACATGGAAAAAAAATTATACATACTAGGAAATACTTCTTTTTCTCATGGATTACGAGTTAATGGTTGTGAATATGAACAGAATAATAATGAATGGTTATCGTTATACTCTGACAATTCAAATTCAGATGATTTTGATAAAAGAGTACGAGAATTATATCAATCGAATCAAGATGTTGCATACATTGAGATTTATTCTTTGTCTAAAATCTATCAAGTTGACGTTATTATATACCTACGAAAAATTTCTCTCTCCAGTATTAGAGTATCAACTGAAATAAAAATAACTACTCGGAATTCTTATGCCAGTACAGATGTCAAAAATCATACTCCAAATATCTCATTGGAGCATTCTTATGCCAGGTGTTGACACACGTAGCGATAATTTGAATGACCATGAAAATATGAACGTAGTTGACTCATTTTTAAATCATTCATATGGTACGAAAGAGTTTTCTGTTGATGATAATGGATTACAAATATATTTTTGATCTTGATTTTGAAGTGCCTTTGTTAATCAAGGAATTGTTGTGTGGTATTCATATTCAAAGTGGGCAATTCCGAGAAAATTTTAGACAATATAATTCGGCGCTAGCTTTTGCATCTTTTGGTGCTTCAGTTTTAATAGGTAATGTAGATTTGGGCCTCACTGTTTTAAGATACAACGTATATAAAATTAAATATTCACAACTTTTATTCTATAGACTCAAGTTTGGCAAATTATGTTCGAAAAAAACAGAATCCAGAATTTGTCTCTCAATTACGGCACATGATAATAATTTTATTCAATAGATCTTCACAATTTGCGTTTTCTTTTGTCTCATAATTTGTGTAAATTAGGCCTAGTATAATGATTAATGAAGGCTAAAAACATACATACGTATCTGATGAAATTCAGAGTTTTGTGAAATTTGGAGCCCATGAGCCCCCAATGGAAGAGTATAGATAAAAAAAATTCCTCGCACCATTTTTTCCCACACAAATCACCCAACGAATAGATAATCTTTTTTCCATGTTTTGCAACAATAAGTCTTAAAATAATGAAGCCTTTGCCCCCTCCCCACCTCGAAAAAATGGGCCCATAGGGGCACAAAAATGAACTTATTCTGTGGCATATTCTTGTTAATATTATTCATTACACCTTCCTTTACCTGTGTACTAAATTTCATGTTTTTCTGATAAAATTTATGATTTCGTGAAATTTCGGGCCCCAAGGCCCCCAATGAAAGGCTCTATGTTTAGAAAAAAATTCCTCGCTGCATTTCTCCGAACAACTCACCCAATGCATATATTTTATATAATTTTTTCCAATTTTTGCAACAATAGTGTTCGAAATAGCCATCACCTCCCCAAAATGGGCCCTGGGGGCACAAAAGTGAACTTACTGCATGGCATTCTTGTTAATATTATTCATCACCTGTTGCTTCAACTGTATACCAAATTTCAAGTTTTTCTGATTACATTTACAGTTTTGTAAAATTTTGGGCCCACAGCCCCTAATGGAGGGGTGCGTGTAGGAAAAAAATTTTATAATACATTTTTTCTACAAATCACATGATTAAAATATTTTTTATAATTTCTTTCCAATTTCTGCAACAAAAATCTCCAAAATGAAACCCCCCCCCCAAAAAAAAAAGGACCCCTACGAGCACAAAAATGGACTTTTTACGTGGCACTCTTGGTAATATCATTTATTACACCTTCATACATCTAACGCCAAATTTCATGCTTTTATGACAAAATGCGCAATTCTCTAGAATTTTGGATTAACAGCCCATACTACTAGACTGATAACAGTGAGACAAGTTTTTGGCTGTAAGGTAGGAGAACGTTTCACGCAGCGGCAGCGTCGGTGAAACAGCGAGTAATGTCGGTATACACTCGCTGTCCCACGATGCTACACGGAACATGTTTGTACCTTATTACCAAAAAAGTTGTTTCACTCCTATCAGTCCAGCGTACCTATCGTAATATAGTGCCTTAACACGGCTATCATCGTCGTGCCTCGTTTCGTACGCATAATATGACTATGGCGTTCTAAATTTTGCTCATTTTAAGCAACTTCTTTTGACGATTTCTCAGCGAAAAAATCATTTACTCAGGTTAATACGAGTATATTTTTAAAATCGTCTTTTCACATAGATTATTTTGAAAAAAAAAAAAAAAAAAAAAAAAATATAGGATTCGAAGGTAGTAGGATTCTTTACCGTAACCGACATGGCAAAAACACCCACCCGAAAGAGGGGAAATGTTGACGTCTCAATGATACGCGCTTCCAAGGGAAGAAACTCATTATCTATAGAAAGGGACCCTACGGACAAAGATCGCACTTGTAGTTCAGCACTACAACTAGTGCTACAACCTTTGGCAATAACTGGATGAGACGAAATGTTAAATGTAAGACGAATAATATGATTATTATTACCATAAAAATTATACATGTACGTTACCGTTATCCCATAATACTAGTTATCAGAAGATAGTTCTAGGCGACGACGCGACGTCCAAGGCATCTTCCAGAAAGATTCGATGTAAGTCACCAATGATGTAAGTCACCAATTTCGACGATTACAGTCCTATCGGCTACACTTTGGTGTGGAGCGGCACTCCTCTATCCTCATCCATCATCCATACCACCAGATTATCTGTTTTTTCCAGTAGGTTTACCAATGGCTACGTGAGCTTTTCTATCTTCGCTCGTTAGACACTGCGTAATAATTCGACGCACTTGGCCAGTCCCTCTGAATGGACATTTCACCACACGAATTCACTTGCGCGCTACGAAATTTTATTTGTCGCGTTTCGACTACAACGAACGAATAGGGGCAAACGCAAATCGTAAAGACCAAAACCGAACAGGAGTTACACATGGCTACGTGAACGATGGGTTCGCCATTCCACTAAACACACAGCTTATCCATCAAACTGCTAGAAATAACTCGCATCAAAACGAGCGCAAAACGCTCACGTCAAAACGAAGGATCAGTGGACAGAACGTTATCGCATTTCCTACCGGTCGAATCATGAGGGAATTCAGACCGATGAGTTTTATCGAAAGACATCACGCCACTCGATGAATCAAGGTGGGAGAATACCGATAACCAAATAGGACGGGATAAAATCGGAAATTTTAGATAATCTTACGCTCTATCGAGCGAGCTCGTACAGGCGGAGGAAGACGAAAGAGGAAAACGAAAGTAAAAATTCGAAAGACGAAACGAGAAACGTAGAACAATTCGTAGGGAAGAAAAACGACATTCACTCATATACACACACACACACACACACACACACACACACACACACACACACACACACACACACACACACACACACACACACACACACACACACACACACACACACACACACACACACACACACACACACACACACATGCACACGCATATATCGGTAGATCGATAATTGTCGGGACTTGGTTATCTGGCCAACTTATGGGGACTTCGAAACTAACAGCACTACAAGATGCAGCGATGACTCCTCTATACCGTGGTATATTCTGTTGTCTTGTACACTCCTTTTAAATGTTGATTTTTCTAGAAAAATATGAGTGGGAACGTCCTCAAAGTATAAAACACATACTCCTTGTAAAGTACTGCGCGGGTGTTGTGTGTTGTCCCCGCAATAATGAAGGGCCCATAAGGAGTGTTAAGTGGGTGTATCAAGATGATAGTAATTATTAGAGTAAAATGACAATGAGCGTATTCTCAATACTTGGAGAGATTTTTTCATATACCTGGGTTTAAACCGTGTACTTTTAAGCGATAAAATAATAATAATGAGAAGTAGTGGTGCTGTACTTGTAAATAATGTTTGACATTCTACAGATAAATCTCTTTGCATCGAATCAAACCATATGACGTAAAGCTTGTACATGTGACGGAACCTTTTTGCTTGCGTCATTTCAACTTCATTCCACATTGAATCGATTCGTTCCTGAAAGTTACGGCCCGACATATTGAGAACGACAATTACCACAATGAGTAAGTGAACGACAACCGACAAATACTACAAAGAGTAATACGTTTGAGACCAAATTTTGTCAAGTTCAAATTTTATTCGGATTGTCCCCACACTACTCGGAAATTGGAGAATTGTATTACCAATAAATGGATCAGGTCCGAGCTCCGAAGGTGGTACGGCCGTCTCAACGTCACGACTAGACTGAACCTGCTGGTACACAGGAGGTTGTCCAGTCTGCTACACCCACGTGAGTTGGAAAAATTTACTCAGTCTGTTAATGTTGATTGTTGTAAGTTTGAGGCTGACCTTAAAGAGGGAAAAAACAAAAAGATTTCCTCCCTATTGGACTTGAGGGCCCAAGCCCTCGGGGATGCCCATGATGAGGTTGAGTTGGTCCAAGAATTTCACCCCCGTGTTATAAATAACAGTCAGATGAAATTCAGTAAAGATGAGCTGAATCTGTTAGAGAAGGGTTTGAAGTTCAGTTTACCCCCTCTCGATAATGCCGATGCCCTAGCTAATGTGGTCGCTGATTTAACCGTGAAGATTGGTCCCGGTATCAATACCCAAAAAACCTGCGCCGATTTAGTCCGAAACACCCCCCTTCCGCGCATAAATAACACTGCAAAAGGGTTGATTACAGGATTGAGGAGGAGGCTGAGGAAGGATTAGACGGTACTTACAAAGGCCGACAAAAGGAATTCTATCGTTGCGATGGATAAGACCACTTACCACTTTAAGGTGGAACAGGTCCTAAGCCAGTGCGGGGCCACAGAAAACCCCCTTTTTAATTTCCCTCACTATGTCAAGGAGGTTCGGAGTGCTATTAATAAAAGCTCCGTTATCATTACTAAACCCTCAGTGAAAAAACGCTTGCTCGAACCTAACCCTGTACCCCCTCTGTTGTACGGGTCGCCTAAAGTTCATAAGGCCAATACTCCCATGCGACCTGTTGTATCCTACGTCTCCTCCCCTGCCTACTCGCTCGCGAAATACCTGGACCGTTGGTTTAAGTTTCAGATCGAATACGAGTCTCCTTACTCCGTCAAAAATTCAGTCTCCTTGGCCAATAGGCTCAAAGACGAAATGCTCCCTCCAGGTACTATTTTATGCTCCTTCGATGTGGTCGGTCTGTTTCCACACATCCCAAAAGCGGCCACTTTCCAATATTTAGGCGACCTTCTTGTTAAATTTAATACTCCTCATGAAGAGGTACAGGAGTTTTTCGACATCCTTACCTTTTGCTGGTCTCCTAACTTTTGTAAATTTAACGATAAATATTTTGAATTCCCGGAGGAAGTGGGCATTCCCATTGGATCCCCGTTGGGTTCCCTCGTTTCGGAGGTCTTTATGTCGAGATTCGAGGCTGACCTCTTTTCCTCGGGCCAGTCTTTCTTAAATCATGTTCACTATTGGCACAGACATGTAGATGACGTGCTATGTGCGTGGACAGGTTCCCAAGAACTCCTTGGTGAGTTTTTTAAGTATCTAAATGCTCAGTTCCCTTCCATAAAGTTTACTTTGAAGGTCGGTAATTCTACTATCAACTTCTTGGACCTTACCATCTCCGAAAGAGATGGGGCCCATGAGTTCGCAATATACAGAAAAGACATTTCGACCGATATTTTTGTCCACGGCGCGTCATTCTGCCCTGTCGGCTACAAAATAGCTGCTTTTAATAGTTTCATCCATTGACTCACTAATATCCCTTTGAGTCAAGCAGCCTTCCAGAAAGAACTACGTACTATCAAGTACTTGGCTCGGGTAAACGAGGTCAACTTGGACACTGACCTGATGGTCCGTAGGAAAATCACGCGGCAATGCCTCGATTCTACTACCTCCCTCCCTCGGGAGAGGAGTCGTGAAGGCAGAAAGCGGTGGATTAAGCTCCCCTTCCTGGGTCAGTTTTCGTCGAATTTGAGTCGCGTCCTTCGGCCCTTTGGGTTCCGGCCGGTTTTCTATAATTTTAACCTATTAAAAGGCCTGTTCGTTAGATTGAAAGACCCTATACCACCTTTACAGAGGAGTGGGATTTATAGTATAAGGTACAATGACTGTGACGGAATCTACATAGGTGAGACCAGTCGCCAGCTCCAAATAAGAGTGGCTGAGCACTTGAAAGCCTGGAAAAAGGGCAAATTGGGGGGATCGGCCTTCGCGGACCATTTGATCACCTGTGGCCACAGTTTCAGAGAGGGGTCAGAGACCCTCCTCCATGGAGAAAGATCGTATTTAAAAAGAATGGCGTTAGAATCGAAATCATTCGCCACCTGAACAGCGATAACGTAACCGTACTTAACAGGTATATTCCGGACGAGGGATTCGTTGAACTAATTTACGAGTATGACTCACATCGCGAGGAGTCCTTAGTTCAAACATGACCTCACCGTTGTTTTGTGTCGTCGACTGTTCCTCTGTCAGTCGCTTTCTATTCTCCGCCCGTTGATGACTTCTTAGCCGAAAGTGCTTGCGGTATCTTGTTTGTTTTATTTTTGCGGCTTTTTGCAAATTCTCTTCGCATATTTACTCTTTGTAGTATTTGTCGGTTGTCGTTCACTTACTCATTGTGGTAATTTTCTAGTTCTCCTTGAAAGACGCTGTAAGAACTAGAAAAAAGAGGATGCATTATTTTGAACTCGAACTGTTAAAGACTTCTTATTGAGAAAGCTTTTTAAAATATGAAGGGGAGGCCGAATTCGAGGAGTTTCTTGACTGTAAAGTGCCTCCAAATGTCGGAAAAACTTTTTACATGTCGAAAAATAATAAGAATAGACCGGAATCTGAAAGCAAGGCTCGAAGTGAGCTTGGGCCTCCTACTTATAATTAAAATAAGGCGAGAAATTCACATACATTTGGAGTGATCTTGAAGACATCAACGTTATCAAAAGTCACTTAACCTAGGATCATCTCTTTCGAATTAAAGTTCAAAAGGTACACGTTGAAAAAATAAGAAAAGAGACAATCAGTTTTAAAAGTCAACACCACAAAAATTATTTTATAATTTATTGTTTTATAGATTAGTTTTCCTGAAAGCCACCATCATGGAAGTGCAACGAAAATAGGTACCTAAGATTAGTGAAAAACACAATAATGAGCTTGAAAGCACTGTCGTCTTAAAAATTTTTTTTATTACTTATACGACGATCGACGTTTCGAACGTACACACGTTCTTCTTCAGGATCGATAAATACTACAATGAAACGTCGATCGTCGTATAAGTAATAAAAAAAATTTTTAAGACGACAGTGCTTTCAAGCTCATTATTGTGTTTATGATATATTCGTCTGGACAAGTCCTTTTATTAATTAGTGAAAAAGTTCGTATGGGAGAAGGGCTGGTGACTCCATAATTTCTCGGTAAAAATTTGACCGAGTCACAATTCTTATTGGCATTATCTCTTTTCTGAGAACTGATAATATTACGATACCTAATAACTAATGGACAGAATTACTAGGTGAGGATAAAATGACTTTGCAGTGCGAAGTGCAAGCATAGTAGAGATAGTCACTATACTACGGCCTTGACTAATTAAAAGTAATATTTTTTTTTAACTGGTCAACAGGATACGTTTATCCCACCAAGTTTATGGAGTCTTCATATGAACGAGAAGTATTGGAAGGATCCAAAAATATTTCGTCCCGATCGTTTTATCCAAGATGGAGAAATTATAAAGAAAGCATATATTTCTTACCTTTTGGAGTGGGCAAGTCAGGGGAGGCGTTCAATTGCTCATCCAAGTCATTTTTTCCAAAGGAACTTTATTTGAAGTCAACCTCAGATTATTTTCAAATGTTCTAAAGATAACTTAATAATTGCTATCGTCAGCCACCTTGTCTTCCATACTCTTTCTTTGATCAAAATTTTAACAATCAACCGTTGCTTGCGTTTATTTTGTCAACAAATTTTAAGAATTCTCACTACATTTCTCAGAGTATTGTCTAAATCTACGATCTTACATAATATAGGAAGAAATATTTCTTAATTCTTTTTACCCAATGCTTAAACATATGACATTACAAAAATAAAAATTTTCTACTACGACTTGATTCGTGTACGTAATTTTTCGAGATACATTGTTGAGCAAAATTTTAATGATCTATCTTATTTAATAGGAAGAAGAAAATGTATAGAAGAAACATTGGCCAAGAGAAATATCTTCCTATTTCTTCGTGTGATTTTGGAGTCATTTCGTGTAGAGCCAACGTCACCAGATGAGCAAGTCGAAACGCTAGGTGGATTTACTCAGGTCCCAGCTCCATTCGAAGCGAAATTCATACCTCGGCGTTGATGGTAACCATACACGATTCAGTTCTTTCAAAAACTATTCTCCAGCATGATATTGCTCAATTCATTTAGAATTAGGAATTACATTACTTAATAAAAATATAATATTCACTACTTGTCTTTCCACATCATTAGCGGTGAACCCAAACTAACATAAGATCTAAGTACGATAGAATTATTGGGTATAGAAATAAATGATCTACGGTAGAATTCTTAAAAAAGAAATCCGAAATTGACACGACGGTGCATTAACGAGATTTCAACGATACAGTGTACGGTTGCGGAGTCAAAAGAATTCCAGCTTTAGGTTTCTGAGATGAGGGCTCCTTACCCTCGGGAAACGAAATCTGGTATTTTTGGAAAAGGGCAGTGAAAGCCAAAAAGAGAAAACTTTTCGCCAAAACTTCGCCGGGGCAACGCCTTTTACCTGAAATTTCACCTTCATTAGTCTTGACTGAAATATTAGGAATTGCAAGACTTGGAGAGATGGAATAAAATTTACCGATGCCAAATGGGCATAAACCTTCGTCGGGGATCATTTCTCCATTCGGTGTTAGGAATCTTTCGGGCTTGAATTCATCGACATCGTCAAAGCGTTCTCTGTCGTAGTGAACGGATCGCAGACTCATGAGCATAATGGTATCCTAGGAAATACATAAAGTGAAGTTAAAAAATTTTCTATGGCTAAGAAATAGACCTTACCCACGTTTTATGTGTGTTGCAGTCTTCATAATTGATAAGTAATTCGGTTGTTGCTTAAGGAAGGAGGAGGGGTGAAAAGCCTTCATCCTTTGGTAGCAACATAACACTTTCAATCTCGTTTTTTTCTCAACCGACGAATACACACAGTTTATTTTGAGTATCTTTAATGAAGAGGAAGGTGTTACTGAATTTTTTGATCCGTCGGTGGCTGACTTCGACATTTATCAAGTTTCCGAAGTAGGTCAAGGTCATTAATCTTCTTATTCTACCCCCTTATGTATGAATCGTGTCATACATGCTCCGTTCGTAAAGGTTTACCTTTGAGCTCCATAGGCCCTGCCATTCCTCGGCCTAATCGTGGATCCAATGATGATGATAAGAACTACGCACCACCTAGTTCCGAAAGGAAATGTGAAGATCTACTACAGCAGCGGTTTTCAAAGTGTGGGTCGCGACCCACTGGTGGGTCACGAAGTAGTTCCAAGTGGGTCGCGAAGTAATGAAAAATTTACATGAAATAATTTTTTTCCCCCTTTGAGGACAATAATAAACATAAAGTAAAGTAAAATTGATAAAATTACAAGAATGGCGCGAACAATTCCGCAATTAAAAATTGAAGAAATATTCGGACTAAACAAAAAGGGCAGATCCGTGGGAAACAGATTCGGAAGTCGTATTTTAGTGGGATTCTTCATCATCAGTGGGTCGCGAGATTTTTTTGGTTTAAAACTGGGTCATAGCACAAGAAAGTTTGAAAACCACTGTACTACAGAAAGAAGCTCGAAACCTGTTCCCCTCCCCCTCCACGGAAAATAACTCGCGAGCTGTGAATGAAAATACGAGCTGAAAGAAAGCTCTAGAGTGCCTAATGTGGCCGCTATCCAACACTTGGAAATGTTTGATGCTTTGATTTTGGGAAAGGATTCGATTTTTTTTATGAAGAAGAGCCTAGCTTGACTTTCTCGTTTTGTTGTACTGACTTCTTCCTTTTGAAATTTGTCCGGAATATCCTCCTTTCTTGACTAAAAATTGTTGTCACGTTTTTCAATTCGGGAGGGGAGGGGGGGACTTGTGAACACAGTCTTTTGATAATAACGCGGGAGACACACACGGGAGGTGTACGGAAATCTGGGCTTGATATTGTAAGATTTGTTCATTATCCTCGATGATACTCCACTATACTGCTGACAGAACTTTCTCTTGCTTCATTTCAAAGCTCAACTATGTATAAAAATCTTTACCTCCTATCATACTATCCACTGTTCCATGGCCAACTCCTTCCCTAGATATTCGTAAATTTGAGCTAGCTAACATTCTCAAAATTTCCAATATAATATACGGACATTTCATTACAGATATCAGCTCTCCCGAATTTTCGACTCGCCAGCTCTGCTTTACCAACGGCCCGAAACTAGTACGGGATACTCGATCCAAGGCGTCATAGGCAATCACTAATTGAGAAATTCTGGCCCATTTTCAACGGCGGAATTAACGCCACGTAATCTTCTTTCTCATTTCACTCTCCTCTCCACTCAGCTCAAATTCCTAATGTTGATTGACTTACTTTCATCTATCCTGGTAATGCTAGATCCTCTCTGTAATCATTTACTTCTGCAAACATTATCATCACTCCAAGGCCAGCTTCCTTCCTCTTGATTCTTGCCCATATCAACCTCCCCGAACATGACGTAGTTGACCTGACCGTCAAAGGTTTCTTTCTCTCCCACAAAATCCCTCTCATCTCATTCTCCTTACTTCTCAGCTCAAATTCTCATTGTTAAGTGATTCCTTCTCACCATCTCTCTTGGCTATGCAGGATCCTTGCTCAACTAGTCCTTTAGTACAACGTTTTCACTTACTTCTGCAAACCTCAACACCAGCCTCCGTCCTCTGGATTCCCGACCGAAACATAACGCGGTTGACCTTACCGCTAAAGGCTTCCTTACCTCCTATAAAATTTCTGACTTTATACTCACTTTTCTCCATGACCTCAAAAACTATCAGCGATCCCCAATTCTCAACGACCTCTGGAAAACTCGGTGTTCAAACAAACTTAGGACAACCAAAAAGAAACCGGCTTTCTGGACTCCTTCCAATCAAAGTCCTCACCTTGAAGAAATCATTCTCATTCACCTCAGAACCGGTCAGACACGTCTCTCTTACTCCTATCTTTCTCTACGTCTATTGTCTTCTCTCTTTGGCCAATACTGCTAACATCGCGTCCCGCTCTTGAAAATATCCGCCTCTCTCACTCCGTTTCTTCAGGTTTTCCATCTGCCCTTCGCAACAATTACGATACGATCACTAAATGCGCTCCACTTATTCCCGACAAGTTTCACAAATTCCTCACCATTACCTAAAGCTGATCACTCTTGCAGAAGTTGTAAGACTCGCATGAAAAAATCATCTCCAAGACTCAACTCGGAACTTCTATTCGTTTAAAAATTCTTTTAAATCCTTCCGTACCTGCGAAGCTAAATTCTTTAAATCTTTTCACAATTTTTCTCACTACTAAAAGGCGAAGACGTCGCAAGGTGCTCTTAGCTCAGATAATCTTCACTGAAATTTTGGGGACTTGTATCCTAGTTGGTCGGACCCTTAGTCGAAGAATCTCAATTCTCAAATTCTATGAAAGAATTTTAGCATCCTATTTTTTCCATTGTTCGAGACCTAATGTACAAAATAAGCTCTCGAATATTGTCAATCAAGAAAAGGAAGACGATTTCATTCTTAACTCACTTTCGGAATATTATAACCAGCGAGGGTCGTGTCTCTCAGAGTTCTACGAGGTCCCGCAGTTGGCACCACGTGTTGAAATCGTTGCGATTCTAAGAGCAAAGCTTCCACGTACGGTAATCTGAATGAAATCAAAATTATTTGAATTACGGATACGTATGATCGTATCATACTAGTGCTGCGAGTGAGAATTTCAACGCAGTGCGCAACTTTCCGAGCACGAACGTTCCCATCTGAAGGTGAATCGGCACCGATAGAAGGCATCTGGACTTACTTTGCCTTATCAGCGAGTGAAGGAAGTTGACCTCGGGGCAAGACTTTATCTATCTCCTCGTGGAGTTTTACCTGCACATGCGGATTGCTAATGGTGGCTAAGATGGCGAAATCCAACGTGTAACTTGTAGTCAAACCACTGGCGATGAAGAAGTCCAAACATATAGCCACTAGTTGATCGTCTGAAAAATATTTTACACGAACGCCTATATTAATCACTATTCTAATAAATTATCGCAATTAAACTAGCGGAAATGCAACATTTCGAACAAAGCGATGGAAATATGATGTATTGAACGTACGTCTAAATATTCAGTTTTTAAAAATCTGAAATTTCTATGTATTTTGGATGGCAAATTTTCGGACCGTCTCAAGCATTTGGTTGAATAATTTGCGGCCAAGGTTAAGAAAACAACTCATAGTAACAGAATAGGGAGCCTCCATTCATCAAAATGCAAGAGTGGGCAAATCGTTTGATAGATCTGATCATTATTGAAGGTAGAAAAGATCCGCCTCCTCCCGACTGCCCAGGTCGTAGCTCACTAAGGATATCTAATGTTCCCTCAAAGCTCACCAGTAAAGTTGCCTGTTCTAGATTGTTCCACTTCATGAAGATAAGCGTCGACAAAATCTCTAGTTTCGGCAGTCAAAGTCCGTTTGTGCTCATCAATGATTTCCTGAAAATGAAACTATAATTTTTAGAACATTCAATTTTCATCTACTTATTAGCGTATATATACCTGACATAGTTCGAAAAGTTCCGAGTTCAGTTTCTTGATACACGTATAACCGCTGTATTCGGGCATAATAAATCTCAACCAAGGGATTTGATTCAGAATTCCACCTGCCATATCGAAAGCTCTGCCACGTTCTCTCAACAACGAGAGCAACTTGCCTAGTCGATTCTCCTCTTTCGAGAATTGTTTACCTCCGGTAATCGTCCACAATACATTCAATACAGAAGAAGAGGTCTTTTCGTTCAGCGAGATATTCTCCTTTTTCTCGTCCAAACTCTCCAACAAGTCGTGTAGTTCATTGGCCATTAGATTCTCCATAACCATTTTACCAAAACCAAATTGTCGCAACTTTCTCTCGGTAAAGTTTCTTTGTTCTTGCCACAACGGGCCGTCGGTCATGGTGATACCTACATGATGCGAAGAAAAATTACGTATAAATGTTCACGTGAATTGCGAGAGTATGGGAATTGTAAGTGATAGCTTACCTCTTCGACTTCCCATGGTCCTGAGGCGAATAAAGAAACCATCCGGTCTTCCTTGGAATTCATCGCGCGTGAAAACCTCTTGCACGAGTTTGCGGCCAAATACGACGACGTACTGTTGATTTCCTAACTTCAGTCCCAAGATATCGGTTTTGAAATCCTTGGAAAGTTTCAGCAAAGCGATGTACTGTCCGCCTAATTGTTGACTCAACTTCTTTATCAAGAATGTATTTCCGACGACAGGTAAACGCCATGGACCTGAAAAGCGATTATGACAAATCATTGTATAAGGAGGAGAAAGGTGGTGATTGGTGGGACTTTCAGAGGTTACTTAAACCTCGCTCCTTGGCGTAGTCAACTGCGCCACGCATTGAAGAAGATCTAAAGAATTTCTGTTGAAGAAGATCTAAAAAATATACATCAATAAAATGTTGGATTAAACAACACGCTCGACTCGTAAGCCGTAAAACAAAAATCACGCGATTCTAGATAGCATAAGCAAGATGAACCCATATAAAACAATTTACCTGGTGGAAAATTGGCTGGCTTTACGACGGTATAGATTAAATACAGAATTACAGTCAGGATTATGAGACCCGCTATGGTGAGGAAATCCATTTTGTTAAACAACTTTTGCGAATAATAACACCGACGGTCTACGACACGTCAAAAGAAAAAACTCTGAATGGCGCGAAAGGAGTGTAAGAGTCGAAAACCAGCACTGAGGTAAGAGCAATGAGAACCGCGCGAAAGAAGCTCAAGAGTTGAACTGTTTCCGCTGAAAGTGCCGATGGTTGAATGCGCGCTCGTGTGCTTCTTTCAAAGAAAAGAGATGCATCAATCCAACTCGGACGAATAATCATTGCCGATAAGAAATCGCTTCGTTTGAAATCGATAATATTCAGCGCAAAAAGCAGATAAATGAGCAATTACGTGTACAACGGATGCTCTCCTTTACGTATAAAGCGTGAAATCACACCCGAGATTAAATTGCGTACCGTTGTGCAAGTGAGCACTTCGCGGCTAATTTGAATGTTAACGTATTGGCTTTTGTCCATGAATTTGCCAGACATCTATGAAGGCGAACTCTCTCTACGACTTTTGATTGATAAAACGAAAAAAATTTGCTCCATGCACAGTCGATTGAACTTTCTCTGTGAGGCGAGCGAGTTTTATGTTCTGTGTTCGGAGTTCCAAGTCCAACAGATGACTCAACTCCCATACAGTGTAAATAACTTTCATATACTTGCCCACTCATCGCTCGATCGATTGTACCTGAGGCATACCCGCTGGCTAGTAGCTTGATATATATCGGCATTCTGCTGAACATCTCTCAAAGAGCTGAACTTATTATAATGCTTACAACGAGAAAGATGACTTCATTTTCCACTAGACAAAACGAAAAGGTACGGTTCGACGTTTCGGTACATCATGTATCTCTTCAGGCCTAATGAATTTCACGTCCTACTATGTTATGTCACTTTAGGAAATGTAGCTCATTTTGGAACACGTCGATCAGGATTATATGCTACACCTCGAACAAACAACTTCTGAAAAAGTACCTCACCAAGGAATGGCTCGATACCGGTACGGCTTAAAATACCTCTTCATCCAACTCGCTTACAAATGCTACCTCACATTACAATTAGCTAATTTGCTCACTAACTGGAAAACGATGAGCCTCGTCCACGATGTGGAATCTCGTTGCAAGAAGCTCTACCGCCGTTTAACTACCACGAAAGATAAGAAACTCAACAATCTTCGCCCCATTTCCTCCATTTCGAGTCGCCCCAACACCAGAAACGCACCACCGAAATTCTATGATCGATTCATCAACTTATCACATGTGAGACTAGATAATAACGAAGAAACCTTGCTCAGCTACGGCCTTAAGTACGGTCTCCCCCTCCGATAAAGAGCTCCAAATTCAAAGCTACCATCATCGCCGATATTGCTAGTGGCCTGCGTCCATCCGATGACGCTCCCGAAAATACCTCAATGATTCTTCCGGGAACTCCTCTGTTGCACAACTTTATGGTTCAATAAAAGTTTGTAAGGCTGGCAATCCCATTCGGCCCATCGTCTCATATTATTCCAGCCCAATTTATCGATTATCCAAATACCTTGACAATTTTCGGCTTACAAGCCGAAATTCTTTCTCGCGAATTTGTATGACCTGATGGAGCGACTACGTGAGATCAAACATCCTGCACCAGGTGCTACTCTAATCTCCTTCGACGTTGTGGCCATGTACAGGAATATTCCAGTATACCTAGCTATAAAACGTGTATCCGAAATATTACCTGAATTTGGATTTGACTACGACACCATTTGAGGCGAATCGATGTTGTTTTTACCACGACAAGGTGGCATCTGTTAGAAAGACTCACTCTATACCTCCACCTCTTATATTATTAGGATTAGGCTACGGTGGTGGGATTTTACGAGTAGACTAATTTCGTGATTAATGCCCAAAAGTAATCCTTAATAAAATTTTTCCGAAAAATGCTATATGTAGAACCACCCCCCCCCCCCAAAAAAAAAAAAAAAAATATACCGCTCCGTATTTGCCTCTGGGTCTATAGATTGCTGGGTGATAGTGAATTTTGTAATTGAATGTTGAACTCGAGTTAACAATATGGTCAATACTGATATGTAAGATCTTCCGGTTACGTCACCGGTGATTGTTTTGTCATTTCTGGATCAGTGAACTTTTGTATCCGTATTTTGTACCTGTTTACTGTTTTTTCAGTATACCTTTAACGCTCTGAAGATGAAGACGGTGATCTTCGAAACATTAGCGTTATTCTGTATGTTTATTATTAATGACGGCAGTGCCCTTAAAATTAAAATTAAATTTAAATGTAATAATCTTATTACCAATTAAATTTTGAACCTGCCACCAAAACTTATGACCTAACTTATAAATACGACGCACGCAACACGCTCACTTCATCTTTTTCGATCACTTCGTAATCACCTTCTTCTTCTTCATGATCGTCTAATGCCTGTGCACGTTTATGTCTTAGTTCGAGCACAAGGATGGTTCGAGAAACACCATCAAAGAACAAAGAAGAATGGTTTCATCTCGCCCGGGGGGGTATTTACCAAAATTTCAACAGTGTTGAGACTGCAAATGAGAAATTTTGACTACAGCAAGAGAGTGCATTTCCCATTTATTTAAGCCTGCTTTCCGCTCTTTTGTCAAATATCTTGGAGTCAAGTCTATCATCATGGGAATATCTCGGTACAAAATTATAGTGCTTGTAACTAACTTCATTTAAGCAAAAATTTCTCGAATCGATTCGTTCCTGCAAGTTACGGCCCGACATATTGAGAACGACAAATACCACAATGAGTAAATGAACGAAAACCGACAAATACAACCAAGAGTAAATGTACGAAGAGAAATTGCAAAAAGCCGCAGAAATAAAACAAACAGAGTACCGCAAGCACTTTCGGCTAAGAAGCCATCAACGGGCGGAGAATAAAAAGCGACTGACAGAGGAACAGTCGACGACAGAAAACAACGGTGAGGTCATGTTTGAACTAAGGACTCCTCGCGATGTGAGTCATACTCGTAAATTAGTTCAACGAATCCCTCGTCCGGAATATACCTGTTAAGTACGGTTACGTTATCGCTGTTCAGGTGGCGAATGATTTCGATTCTAACGCCATTCTTTTTAAATACGATCTTTCTCCATGGAGGAGGGTCTCTGACCCCTCTCTGAAACTGTGGCCACAGGTGATGAAATGGTCCGCGAAGGCCGATTCCCCCAATTTGCCCTTTTTCCAGGCTTTCAAGTGCTCAGCCACTCTTATTTGGAGCTGGCGACCGGTCTCACCTATGTAGATTTCGTCACAGTCGTTGCACCTTATATTATAAATCCCACTCCTCTGTAAAGGTGGTATAGGGTCTTTCAATCCAACGAACAGGTCTTTTAATGTGTTGAGCTGTCGATACCACCTTCTCCAGAAGGAACTAGGGACGATTAAGTACCTTGCCAGAGTGAACCAAGTTATAGTGGACATTGACATTAATGGTCCGAAGGAGGCATACGAGAAAATGCCTCGATTCCACCACTTCCCTCCCTAGGGATTTGCACAACAGTAGAAAACGTTGGATCAGACTCCCTTACTTGGGCAGGTTTTCGTTGAGGTTGGACCGTGTACTCGGTCCTTTTGGGTTCCGGCCGGCGTTTTATAATATTAATACGGTAAAAAGCTTATTTGTGAATTTTCCCGATGGTGGTTTGTTGACCGAAAAATCTCGCATCTTCTTCTATTTATCTGCGGTCATTGCAATCAGTTGTTTCGATTACTCTTTGAGTATTCTGCAATTATATCGAGCCGTAAGTTAATTCTGGGAACTCTGGATTTGCTATTCAGATTGATGAATCTATGCAAGCCGGAAAATGCCATCTAATTGAATTTGTGCGCTACATTGATGAAAATAACTAGGGAACCAATCCATGTTTTTGCTCAATATGAAAAGGTGATTTGGAGATGGTGTGTCGCGGAGAAAACTACCTACAGTAAAGTGCGTCGCGATGCCAAAAAGTTTGAGAAACACTGCCGTAAAGAATCCTACTACCTTCAAATCCCGTAATTTTTTAACAGGGAACCTGTTTTATGGGGGGCTTTTTGAGAAATTTGCCATGCGTCGTCCGCCGTCCAGCAAAAAACTTGGAAAAATGTCGACTCTCGAGCCATATACGATATGAGGGGGACTTAGAAAAATTTCGACTCTCGAGCGATATATGATGGGAGAGGGACTTCGAAAAATTTCGACTCGCGAGCTATATATGATAGGGGGGGGGGGGGGACTTGGAAAAATTTCGACTCCCGAGCTATTATGATATGAAAGGGACTTGGAAAAATTTCAACTCTCGAGCTATCATATATACAGAGTGGTCCAAAAGTCTTTGCGCAATTTTCAAGAAGCTGTGTACAGATATTATAAATTTCTACAGTGTGGCCAACACGCCGTACAGTAACTTGTAAATACTCGAGCGATGAGAGAATGATTGACAGCAGTTCTCGATCTGGTTATGTGAAATACGCTTTCTATGTTAACCAAAGAAGCGCGTAAAAACATGATCACGTCTACCGTGGTCAGCTGACCGGCAAATGACACGAAGATCGGAGAAGTAAGGGGAATACCGGTTTAAAGGGTAGTGGTGGTGCCCACGAACATCACTCGTCGCAGCCAGACATGTACTCTTACCTACGGGTGTACAAAGAGCGCGTTAGCACGTAAACAACTATTTTGAGGGTACATTTTTTCTCTCTACAGAGCACTAGGCTATTAAGATGAACATTGCACTTGTCTCTGCGTGGTAATTTCTTCTTGTAATTAAGATTGTGAACTTCTAAAAAACATTTTCCATTTTTATTTCATCGAATTAAACGCCCTGGTTCACGAGTAATGACCAATTTTTTGGTGTGCAATGACTTACGGACCTTGTGCAAAGACTTTTGGACCACTCTAGCTGGAGATTCGAGAAAAATTTAGACTCTCAAACTATATTATACTAAAAGAAGAAAAACAGAAAAAACGGCACTTAATATCACTACCTATTTATTGTACGAGACCGACGTTTCGTTGCATCACGCGACTTCATCAGGGTCGAGACTAAAAGCAATACAAAAATGTACACATAAAAAAGGTGAGAAAAAACTACTTAGTATGATTCAGAATCAGCGACTTGTAAACACATGAAAGTCCGTTTATATCAGTTTTAAAATTCACAGTATTGTTACAAATAATATTGATCACTTCAAGAATCTGCCTCTTCTTATTATTATTTTCGCGGGCTACAATGTCATGACTTTTAAAATCAAAAAGATGAGTAGTATTGAAAGTGTGTTGAGCCAAATCAGTGACACCATTGCCTTCCTTTACATCGGTTTCGTGTTGGGAGATTCTCTTCTTAAGAAGTTGAGACGTCTCCCCCACGTAAACCAGAGGACAGCTAGAGCAGGGAATCCTGTACACAACACCAGAGTTTAATGAGGGAGGGATTTTGTCTTTAGTTTTCGAAAAGAGTTTTTGGTACATGGTGTTGTGACTACCGAAAGAGATGCGAATTTTGTTATCCAGAGAGGACAAGGATTTTTTAATGATGTGACTGCTTTGGCCTATGTAGGGCAACGAAAAGTATAAATAACTACTATTATTACTATTACTATGGTCATGTTCATTATTCTTAGGTCTAAAATTCAATACGTCATTAATAAATTCATCAGGATAACTATTGGCTTTAAGCGTGTCAGAAAATTTGTAGATAATGTCATTGTGGAAAATGGGGTGAGATAATTTCTTTTGCTGTTCAAGAAGATTAACACGGGTGTTAAATTTACAGGAGAAGGGCTGGTTAGAAAAAAAGTTAATGAGCCTACCTGTGGAGGTAGTTTTCTGAAAATATTTGAAAATTAATCCGTTAGAGCTTCTAAAAATAGTAATATCTGAAAGGTTGATACATTTATCATATTCTTTTTCATAAGTGAAAACGATGCGAGGATGAAAATTATTCAAAAATTTAAGAAGATTGTCAAAAATAGACTGCTTAATGATAAAAAGACTGTCGTCGACGTATTTGGTCATGAAAATTATAGAGTCCTGAAAATGCTGTTTGGTAAGATTAAATAGCTCGTCCAGAACAATGTCAGCGAGAACTGGAGACAATGGACTTCCCATTGGTAGTCCCTCAATCTGTGAGTAATAGGTTCCATTGAACTGGTCCTAACAATACTGTGAATTTTAAAACTGATATAAACGGACTTTCATGTGTTTACAAGTCGCTGATTCTGAATCATACTGAGTAGTTTTTTCTCACCTTTTTTATGTGTACATCTTTGTATTGCTTTTAGTCTCGACCCTGATGAAGTCACGTGATGCGACGAAACGTCGGTCTCGTACAATAAATAGGTAGTGATATTAAATGCCGTTTTTTCTGTTTTTCTTCTTTGATTATGAATATCACGTGTAAATCTCTTTTTCGATATATTATACTGGGCTTAGGTCTAGGCCTTCTTTATACTAGCTTTATCTAGGTCTAGGCTTCCTTAAATTTTTAATCCCAAATCCCATTTGACTCATAAAACAGGTTCCCTGCGTTCCTCGTTTTTTTTCTAAATAATCTACGTGGAAAGAAAATTCCAAAAATATATATATATATTGACCTGAGTAAACGATTTTTATACTGAGAAATCATCGAAAGAAGTTGCGCGAAGTCGACAAAATTTAGGAGATGCGCAAAGTCTCGTACAACGAAGCGACAAAAACCGAAGATAAAACATCGCATCGCGTTGTGATGATCACCCAAGTCGAATACTCACATGAACTGTGGCCATTGAACTGGTTAAAATTGATTTTTTTGTTTCAATTATTTTTCCTTTTCGAACAAAGTATTCGTAGGCTGGTGTGGTTGTTCAAACTTTCGTGCATAAAATTGATATTGGAACAAAAAAATTGATGACGAAAATTTGAATAGTTTTGAGAGGAAGACGTTAGTGACCTGAAGTATAGTAGACTAACGTCATTTTTCTAACTGACAGTTAGATAGTTCGGTAACATTACATTTTTCCTTTGGAAATACTACAACACCGGTGTGTAGCCTTCCCGAAACCTAGAAACACAACTTAGTAAATTAAATCGTGAGAAAATGAACTAATAGTCCTGTTTAAACAGTTTTATGAAATGAGAAAATGGAAAATAATAATGAATATCGTGAATGATGCACAAAAGTACCTTCCGAGGTCAAACAGCACCACCCGAAATCGAGAAAAAAAAAAGAGAATAACGATTAAATGTCTCCTGCTAGACTTGCTTCATGTCGAGATAGCTTCCTACGTTTGTGGAATGTGCTCTCCTAATGGGTTACCTGCTTTGTACAAATTCCTACAAAAAAGGACGCACACAGCGAATAAGGAAGCGCCGGAACACAGAGTATTAGCATTGCTTGAATTCCGAAGGAGCATGCAATCGCGCGATAACTTCATGGGCAAATGGTGACACAAAAAAAAAAGAAAGAAAGAAATGCTCGAACTGCAGGGGACTGGTTTTGAGCTCATACATGTATACTGTTACATCAGTGGGTAAAATGTACAGTATTCGCGTCAAGGACATTTTTTCAACGTACAATTAAGGGAAGAAACTGTGGACTATAGATGGTAGGGAGGAATTTCTAAATATGATAGCTGTGCGTTCAGTTTCTTATTTCCTGATGGTGTCAATACGTATTTAGTGCGGGTTTGAAGCATCTCGATATCTCCTGTGTTCAACAAGTTCTTGCCGTGGTTGAAGTACTCTTTGGAAAGTTTTTTATTTTTGCTATGAAAAGAATATCTGTCGAGTCGACATTTATGGTGAGTAATCACTTTCTTGAATTATTATTAATCATAATTTTATGATGCCATGACGTGTTGAATGATCATTGTTCATAATTAGAATGAGAGAAAAGATGAAGCTGTGAGCGAGTTATTATTGAAGTTCACTCCGAATTGAGAAACTCAGGTTAGTCTGGTGGACCTCACAGCGTACATTACGCACCTGTAGATGAAGTTCGAGTGAAGTATTTTGTCTTGGTATATTAAATCGGGATTTCTCAAAGGGGTTACGGAGGAAGTAGAGTGGATCTCAGATGCACCTTACGACTGGAAAATGATTTGGTTTATGATACCCAGATAGTACAGAATACTCGTCAACGAGTCTAAGCAAAGAGAATGTGTCAATAGACAGGTGTTTACGAATTATACTAGTATACATTTAATCAGAGCCGACAGTTGATTAGGAGGTCTAGGTCATCAACCAGAGGTTGAAACCTTCCTCCCATCACCGAAGTCCAGAATAATTATTTATCTACGTTCGAAAATCGAAGTTATTTCTATTGCTTTTCTCTCCCCTCTTACAATAATTCATAGACTGCCCCAAATATTCAACCAAAATGTTGAGAATAAAAAAAATTAGAAGCCATTGCAGACGTTGCAATGGCAGCGGGGAACCCGCAATTCCTTAACTCGACCTCTCAGGTGGTGTGGAACTGAGTTGATAATCTTGTCATATAATTCAAATCGAAATTATCATTCTACATTTCCTCCTATCATATATAGCTCGAGAGTCGAAATTCTTCTAAGTCCCCCTCCTATCATATATAGCTCGAGACTTGAAATTCTTCTAAATCCCCCTCCTATCATATATAGCTCGAGACTCGAAATTCTTCTAAGTCCCCCTCCTTTCATATATAGCTCGAGACTCGAAATTCTTCCAAGTCCCCCTCCTATCATATATAGCTCGAGACTCGAAATTCTTCCAAGTCCCGTAACCTAACCTTAGGTTACTAACTTCGCGGACGCGGACGTTTTCTGAGGATGTAACCTCCTAACAAAATGGATAGCGGGTTCCCCGCTAAAAAAACATTCATTGTAAGTCAAAAAATACTCAAGGTACATAAAGATTTTATGCACGTAGGGTAGGTAGAGTAGGTACTTATCTGATGCGACAAGATACGACTCTACGGCGCGAGTTCGGCGCGAGTTTGTATGAAAGAAAAGTATAGCCTATCTCTCAGATACTAGAAAAATGAGTTTTCCTAACACGTGCTACGAGAGCGCGCTCTTTCCTAAGTGAAAAGTGTTGGCAAAACTGGTGATTGCCCAACCGTGCGTCACGCTGGAACAGTGGGGAAAATCACATTTCTTCTCTGTTTCTAATGTCATTTCTTCACTGTTTCGCTTTCTCGCGAGTATTAGAAAAAATAGCGTAAGCGATTGTTATGATTGCAGCACTCGCCAAGGCTCTTGCTGCGACAGTCGCAACTCATCGGCAATCATTTACTTTTCAAACTCGTCTAGAAATCTACTATTTCCATAGAAATGTGATCTTCCGAGAAGACAAAGAAAAAAGGGGAACAAGAAGGTCCTAGAATCTTTGTAATGATTGAAAAAGAAGCTGCAGATGAATAAATTTATGTGGAAGATGAATATTGTGATACAGATCCCCAAATAGAAGAAGTGGAAGAAACAATTTCCACCCTGTCACCAGATTTGGTAGAAGAAAATACATAGTAGACAATTACAAGATAGAAAAAAGTTGAAACACCCTTCAAGGTAGACAGATTTTGAGGTAACTGCAGTTCATTGTAAGAATGAAGAATTGGATAATTCATACTTGGTGTGCGTTAACTCGCCAACATCTACACAATGCTGGGTGATGATGGTGAATTTTGAATTAGATTTTTATAACCTAACTTACAAACACAACATACCCAACACAAGGATAACGTAACCCCCACAAAATGTCCCCACACTCATTCAAGTACAGGGTTGAGGGCTAAGGGTTATCCCCGTACATGTCATCCGGTCAAAACTTATTCCTATTATTGGCAGACCACCGAAGTGTGTCACCATCGCCTGCGTTCGTTTCAATCACTACTCTATCTGGGCGTAACCGAATTGAGTCCCAAAGGAAGAGGGGATGGTAAATAATATCTCAATTGAGTCCCATAGTGTCGGGGGTAGAAAAAGGTAGAGTCCGAATTGAGTCCCGAAGTGTCGGCGGTACTAAGTCTGAGAATATGGGTGAATTTGTTCATTTTCCTTCGTCCTCTGCTGTAGGTAACTCAATGTTCATCACTGAATGAATAATTTTCGCGAAAATACGATGAAATGGAATTTCCTTCGTCCTGCTGTAGGCAACTTGTTCCCAGCTTTTTACAGTACATGGATTTAAGTTCAACGCTCATGTTCTTCTAGTATTTTGTCTTCTGACGAATGAGACGATTCAAGCCTATGAAACAGTCTTTCGACATATTGTAAATGAAATAATTGATTTCGCCTTGGAGTTTGAACCCTCGGAATTGTTCGGTTCCTTCTACGCTGCACACCCCAATATTTTCATTCTCATAGATACTCTTCTTGAGGTCCAATGCGATCCGCTGTATTTGAATATAGCGTTCGCAAATTCAATCCTACGTAAACCGACCTTATTGGAACCTCCAGTATGAGCCTATCATACTCTAACCAAGGACCAATAAATGTTGATAAGGTATGTATCTTTTCGTTTGCTCATACCACAATATGGCTCCGAGTTCAGATCAATGTAGAAAACCATTCTTGTCTACAGAGGATAGTTTTTGTTTTGGACTTATATATTCTCTTTTTCTTTGGTCGTTTTTTGACTTGGTCAGACCAATCGCGTTCTAGATAGGTGGAAGATGCTTCCCATAGGACCCGAAAATAAGTAGACGAGAAATTGAGCTCTCCCCCTCCTCCTCGAAGAGTCATACTATTCGTTCAGTCATTTACGCTCACATATAAGTAGTGGTAGGATTATTGGGGGGGAGGGGGGGGGGCGGAATGTATCTTTTCGTTTTCCCAAAGCAGAACATGGCTCTGAGTTCAAAACAATCTACAAAACCATTCCCGCGTAAAGATACCATCTTTGGGCTCAAAATTTATCTCAAATTCAAAAGGCAGTTAAGGAAAGTGAGATGATACTACTCTAATGATTCCTAATCAGTTACACTTCGGCGAATCAGTTACCGATCCTATTAGAGAATTATTAACTCCTCTTCCTGAAGAGATAGAAATTGAGAAAATGACTCAAACTGCGATAGAAAGGACAAGAAGGTTGCATGAGCAGGTTGTTCGACGAGCGAACGATCGAGTAACTATCCAAATTGGAGATTTAGTGAAAGTAGAGCAAAGGAATGTTCCTAATGAAGTGGGAAAATTCTCAGCCAAATTGGCAGAAATACGGAGAGGTCCCTATCGTATCGAGATAATTATTCACTTCAATTGTCTCGAATTAGAGGATGTTTTGTGTAAATGAGTTGCGAGATTACAATAGATCAAAGAAAGAGGTCGTCCTACGAACGAGAAAACTCAAAAGATAAACCGAGAGAAAAAAAGGAATTAATTAGATCTTCCAAGCTACGGCTATTCAAAATGAAAATATACCCAAGATGGTAAAGAATGCAAACAGCAGAGATTACTCACCAGAGTAAGGAAATTGTAAAAAAGCAGAAACAAACTTACGACATGAACATTTCGGAGATGAAAGAGCCTAAAAGTGATCGAATAGGGATCCCTACTTCACCAGAGAACTCGAAAAAGTTCCCTTCGAATTTACAATAGTTGGGGGACCAGCAGATATTTAGGAAATCGAAAAATTCTTGAAGCCCATTGTGAGAAATGTTGGCTTTGATAAGTAGCTCACCCATACGCTGCATATTAGCAGCCTTAGGAATATTTGGGAACAAACCAATAACAGCAAACGAGCAGATGGTCGTTCCCAGAGGAAGACTTACACCTTCAGGACGTCAATTAAAGGGGCCGAGTTCGAGACCGAATAAGGAGATTCAAAATCAATGCGATGTTTGAACCATCGGTCCAGGAATTTAGCGGGGAGGTAGGTAGGAGAGGAAATGAATCAAACCACGGTCGCATCTGGGTATTATTAGGCAACCCGTAAAGGAGGGGGCGTGGGGTTAAGAACAAGGAAAGCTTTTATCATACCTGGAGTTTTGATAATAGCCTCAAACTTCTTGATGACACTCCTAACTTCTTTAACATGCTTAGGGAAGCTGAAGTCCTGGCTCTCTTTAGCACCGCATTGCTGGAGGACCTCGTGGACCTTAGAAGCATAGGCGGATTTCTCCCACACCACAACAGCATTCCCCTTGTCAGCCTTAGAAACGATTAAATCTTCCTCCTTAATCTTCCTCTTTAAACCTTGGATCACTCCTCCCAATTTGGTACTCATACAAGGGAGGGGGTTATCGCGGACTATTTTGGCACTGACTTTTTGGGTATTAAAACCAGGTACAATTTTCACAGCGAGATCCGCAACAATGTTCACCAAGTTTCATCCTTCTTGAGGGGAAGTAGACTGAATGTCAAACCTTTCTCAAGGAGGGCTGTTTCATTACTATTAAAAACTACCGGACTATTATTCATGAGGGAAGGGGTGGAATTTCTGGATGACAACACCATCACTAACCCTTCCTCACCCACATCAACATTTTCCTTTATTAGGGAGGACAACTTTCTATTTTTCTTCTCCTTCAAATTCACCTCAAACTTACGACTCTTTTCATTGACAGTGATCAAACACTAATATATTTTGATAAAATCCATCACCCTCTTCACGAGTCAACCCTTCCTCATATCTCCGGGGGGAAAAAATGAGAAAAGAACCACTGTTTCTCTTACAAATATTAAAGTTTATTTTGAACTAGTAAGCTTTTTTCATTCCAAATATCTGTCCATAAGTAAATCGACTGGGAATTTTGGTCAAGTTGAGTTACGGCTCACCCGATAACACTTATTTTACAACGAAAAATAAAATAAAATCAGTAGATGTTGACGACATATCGAATGGAAATTAAGTAAGATATATCCTACGGATATCATCCCAGAAATTGACTGGAAATTTTAATCAAAATTGGGTGACTATGCGGCTTACCCGATAATACTCATTTTATACTAACAAAAAGAGTAAAAGAATCGATGGACGTTGAGGGAAAATCGACTGAAAAAATCTTATTTAAAATTGAGTAATAAATACAATATCAATTTTGGACTAAAAAATGAGAGATAATTCCAGTCCTTATTGACAGTATGACGACCAAACATGCACCAAAATATATATTCCGTATAATGATCAAAAATCAACAAAAAATTATGGTGGAAAATCTAGTAAAAATAATATCTGATCAACAATCAACTGAAATAAGTAGTCAAAATTTGGTCGATTTATCTCAGAAATTTACTTGAAATTAACCATCTTCTGAGGCGCCATAATATTTGGTCCATTTTCAGTGGAACGACTACAAACCAACCAACTTGGACCACGTAGTGATGGTCAATTTGGTTCATCGGGAGTTTCATTTTGCTTGCGGTGATTTCTGTATAAAATTTTAGAAACAGTCCATCCAAAATTAATTTGAGCTCAACGTTGAACCAGGGAGAGGAAAGGATAGAGAAAAAAAAGATCTACGCTCCAAATTTCCAGGAGAAATTCCGTGTAGAAATATACCGCCCTCTTTTCTCCAAGTCTAGAATTGATGCATCCCTAAATCAAAAAAAAAAAAAAAATACGACTGAATATCACCTGCTAAATTTTGTTAATATCGAGAAGGCTTCGTACACAGATAGCTTCGTACGTCTTTGGAATGTAATCTTCTAATGGGTTCCCTACTTTCTACAAATTCTTACAGAAAAGGACGCACGCAGAGTATTAGCATTGCTTGAATTCCAATGGAACATGTACACATAATTAGCGCGATGACTTCATGGGTAGATGATGACACAAACAAAAAAAAAGGAAGAAAGAAATGCTCGAACTGCAGGGGACTGGTTTAGAGCTCATAGGCACATGTACACTGTTCGAGGACATTTTTTCAACCTATCATTAAGGGGAGAAACCTTAGACTACAGTAGATAGTAGGGAGGAAATTCTAAATGTGATAGCTGCGCGTTCAGTTTCTGATGGTGTTAATGCGTATTTAGTGCGGGTTTGTAGCATCTCAATATCTCCTGTGTTGGTTGAAGTACTCTTTGGAAAATTTTTTATTTTTGCTATGAAAAGAATATCTGTCGAGTCGACATCTTCCCTCTTACAATGATCCATAGACTGCCCCAAATATTCAACCAAAACGAGATTAGGATAAAATGTTGAGAATATTAAGAATAAAAAAGAACATTCATTGTAAAATCGGGTCTTGTCTCGTCAAAATGTGGAATTTGAGTTAAATTGCCTTTCTTTCCTCTGGTCGATTCATTCTTATGAAGATTTTATGCACGTAGGGTAGGTAGAGTAGGTACTTATCTGATGCGACAAGATACGACTCTACGGCGCGAGTTCGGCGCGAGTTTGTATGAAAGAAAAGTATAGCCTATCTTCCAGATACTAGAAAAATGAGTTTTCCTAACACGTGCTACGAGAGCGCGCTCTTTCCTAAGTGAAAAGTGTTGGTAAAACTGGTGATTACCCAACCGTGCGTCACGCTGGAACAGTGGGGAAAATCACATTTCTTCTCTGTTTCTAATGTCATTTCTTCACTGTTTCGCTTTCTCGCGAGTATTAGAAAAAATAGCGCAAGCGATTGTTACGATTGCAGCACTCGCCATGGCTCTTGCTGCCACAGTCGCAACTCATCGGCAATCGCTTACTTTTCAAACTCGTGTAGAAATCTACTATTTCCGTAGGAATGTGATCTTCCGAGAAGACAAAGAACAGGAAGAAAAACGGGAACAAGAAGGTCCTACAGATAAATGAATTTATGTGGAAGATGAATATTGTGATCCAGATCCCCAAATAGAAGAAGTCCCCCTCCTATCATATATAGCTCGAGTCTCAAAATTTTTCTAAGTTTTTGGTTGGACGGCGGACGGTAGCTCGAAAGTCAAAATTCTTCCAAGTCCCCACCCCCCCCTATTATATATAGCTCGAGACTTGAAATTCTTCCAAGTCCCCCTCCTATCATATATAGCTCGAGACTTGAAATTTTTCTAAATCCCCCTCCTATCATGTATAGCTCGAGACTCGAAATTCTTCTAAGTCCCCCTCCTATCATATATAGCTCGAGACTCGAAATTCTTCTGACTCGAAATTCTTTTAAGTCCCGTAACCTAACCTAACCTCAGGTTACTAACTTCGCGGACGCGGACGCGGACGTTTTCTGAGGATGTAATCTCCTAACAAAATGGATAGCGGGTTCCCCGCTAAAAAAAACATTCATTGTAAGTCAAAAAATACTCAAGGTACATAAAGATTTTATGCACGTAGGGTAGGTAGAGTAGGTACTTATCTGATGCGACAAGATACGACTCTACGGCGCGAGTTCGGCGCGAGTTTGTATGAGAGAAAAGTATAGCCTATCTCCCAGATACTAGAAAAGTTTTCCTAATACGTGCTACGAGAGAGCGCTCTTTCCTAAGTGAAAAGTGTTGGCAAAACTGGTGATTGCCCAACCGTGCGTCACGCTAGAACAGTAGGGAAAATCACATTTCTTTACTGTTTCGCTTTCTCGCAAGTATTAGAAAAAATAGCGTAAGCGATTGTTGCGATTGCAGCACTCACCAAGGCTCTTGCTACAACAGTCGCAACTCATCGGCAATCGCTTACTTTTCAAACTCGTGTAGAAATCTACTATTTCCGTAGAAATGTGATCTTCCGAGAAGACAAAGAACAGGAAGAAAAACGGGAACAAGAAGGTCCTACAGATAAATGAATTTATGTGGAAGATGAATATAGTAATCCAGATCCCCAAATAGAAGAAGTGGAAGAAACAATTTCCACCCTGTCACCAGATTTGGTAGAAGAAAATACATAGTAGACAATTACAAGATAGAACCAAACTCACCACGATGAAGGAGGGAAGCCAACCTCGAATGGACCAAAAGGTTGAGCCTTGTAGTGACATTGAGCTGTCCATACCACCTTCTCAATTCCGTTCTGATCCATTTGACGGTTATGAAGTTCTCCAACCTTTTAGTCGTGGAGTCGCAATCAGAATGGAACCGAAATTTAACAAAGTTTGGTCTCAGATGCAGTTGGAGACATTTTCTTAAAAACCAAATGTGGGAGGCGTAAGACACGTTGGGTAGGGAACTGCGTTTTATAATATTAATACGGTAAAAAGCTTATTTGTGAATTTTCCCGTTGGTGGTTTCTCGCATCTTCTTCTATTTATCTGCGGACATTACAATCAGTTGTTTCGATTACTCTTTGAGTATTCTGCAATTATATCGAGCCGTAACATTTCGGACCGTGGTAATTCTGGGAACTGTGGATTAGCTATTCAGATTGATGAATCTATGCAAGCCGGAAAATACCATCTAATTGGATTTGTGCGCTACATTGATGAAAATAACTAGTGAACCAATTCATGTTTTTGCTTAATATGAAAAGTTGGTTTGGAGATGGTGTGTCGCGGAGAAAACTACCTACAGTAAAGTGCGTCGCGATGCCAAAAAGTTTGAGAAACACTGCCGTAAAGAATCCTACTACCTTCAAATCCCGTAATTTTCTAACAGGGAAACTTTTTATGGGGGGCTTTTTGAGAAATTTGCCGTGCGCCGTCCGCCGTCCAGCAAAAAACTTGGAAAAATGTCGACTCTCGAGCCATATATGATAGGAGGGGGACTTGGAAAAATTTCGATTCTCGAGCTATATAAGGATATGAAAATGACTTGGAAAAATTTCAACTCTCGAGCTATCATATATAGCTGGAGATTCGAGAAAAATTTAGACTCTCAAACTGTATTATACTAGGCTTAGGTCTAGGCCTTCTTTATACTAGCTTTATCTAGGTCTAGGCTTCCTTAAATTTTCAATCCCAAATCCCATTTGACTCATAAAACAGGTTCCCTGCGTTCCTCGTTTTTTTTCTAAATAATCTACGTCGAAAGAAAATTCCAAAAATATATATATTGACCTGAGTGAACGATTTTTATACTGAGAAATCATCGAAAGAAGTTGTGCGAAGTCGACAAAATTTAGGAGATGCGCAAAGTCTCGTACAACGAAGCGACAAAAACCGAAGATAAAACATCGCATCGCGTTGTGATGCTCACCCAAGTCAAATACTCACATGAACTGTGGCCATTGAACTGGTTAAAATTGATTTTTTTGTTTCAATTATTTTTCCTTTTCGAACAAAGTATTCGTAGGCTGATGTGGTTGTTCAAACTTCCGTGCATAAAATTGATGTTGGAACAAAAAAATTGATGACGAAAATTTGAATCGTTTTGAGAGGAAGACGTTAGTGACCTGAGGTATAGTAGACTAACGTCATTTTTCTACCTGACAGTTAGATAGTTCGGTAACATTACATTTTTCCTTTGGAAGTACTACAACACCGGTGTGTAGCCTTCCCGAAACCTAGAAACACAACTTAGTAAATTAAATCGTGAGAAAATGAACTAATAGTCCTGTTTAAACAGTTTTATGAAATGAGAAAATGGAAAATAATAATGAATATCGTGAATGATGCACAAAAGTACCTTCCGAGGTCAAACAGCACCACCCGAAATCGAGAGAAAAAAAAGAGAATAACGATTAAATGTCTTTTGCTAGACTTGCTTCATGTCGAGATAGCTTCCTACGTTTGTGGAATGTGCTCTCCTAATGGGTTACCTGCTTTGTACAAATTCCTACAAAAAAGGACGCACACAGCGAATAAGGAAGCGCCGGAACACAGAGTATTAGCATTGCTTGAATTCCAATGGAGCATGCAATCGCGCGATAACTTCATGGGCAAATAGTGACACAAAAAAAAAAGAAAGAAAGAAATGCTCGAACTGCAGGGGACTGGTTTTGAGCTCATACATGTATACTGTTCCATCAGTGGGTAAAATGTACAGTATTCGCGTCAAGGACATTTTTACAACGTACAATTAAGGGAAGAAACTGTGGACTATAGATGGTAGGGAGGAATTTCTAAATATGATAGCTGTGCGTTCAGTTTCTTATTTCCTGATGGTATCAATACGTATTTAGTGCGGGTTTGAAGCATCTCGATATCTCCTGTGTTCAACAAGTTCTTGCCGTGGTTGAAGTACTCTTTGGAAAGTTTTTTATTTTTGCTATGAAAAGAATATTTGTCGAGTCGACATTTATGGTGAGTAATCACTTTCTTGAATTATAATTAATCATAATTTTATGATGCCATGACGTGTTGAATTATCATTGTTCATAATTAGAATGAGAGAAAAGATGAAGCTGTGAGCGAGTTATTATTGAAGTTCACTCCGAATTAAGAAACTCAGGTTAGTCCGGTGGACCTCACAGCGTACATTACGCACCTGTAGATGAAGTTCGAGTGAAGTGTTTTGTCTTGGTATATTAAATTGGGATTTCTCAAAGGGGTTATGGAGGAAATAGAGTGGATCTCAGGTGCACCTTACGACTGGAAAATGATTTGGTTTATGGTACCCAGATAGTACACAATGCTCGTCGACGAGTCTAAGCAGGGAGAATGTGTCAATAGACAGGTGTTTACGAATTATACTAGTACACATTTAATCAGAGCTGACAGGTGATTAGGAGGTCTAGGTCATCAATTTCAAAGGTTGAAACCTCCCTCTCAGTTGTTCATCACCAAAGTTCAAAATAATCAATTATATTATAGTTCGAAAATGGAAGTTATTTCTATCGCTTTTCTCTTTGATGCCCGTAGATTTGAGAAATGAAAATTGTGAAGAGCTCGGTGCTCATAATTCTCTCTTCTATCCGTGTTTACCACATTCCATACAAATGTACGTATCTGAGATCATGAATTTGGAAACTAACTGTCCACCGTAAGATTTCTTTTGAGCATATGAAGGAAAAAAGTTTTTGCCATCTTGAATGCTCAGGTATTTTTCAAACTCTCGAGCACTAAAAGGTCGCTTATCCGTAATTGGATTCGGGGACATTCATAAGTTTGAAAAAATAGGAGTTCTTATTACTCCGAAATTTTACGCAAATTTCTGCATTTTTCAACGAATTTTCGCTCTTTCTACCGATAGAATCTGATGAAATTGCGAAAGTCGCGTTCAAAATCGTAATTAATCGCTCAATGGTCAAGGTGAGCTTTCCTATTGTCCTTCATTGTATGAATTCGCCTCGAAGAAACAGCCTATCCATCTGTCACCCTTTTTAAACACATAAATAAGTAGGTATTCGTAAAACGTGAAAGACGAATACTCCGACGTGGAGTAAAACATGCAAGCCGCAGAAAATTAAAAGACGACGAGCGCTTTGGCTTAAATAACCATCTTCAAGCCTGAAATGAAAGCAACTGACGAACAAAAGAGAAGAACGAGGTATTAAGATCGTCGAAATGAGAAATCACGGTGTGAGTCATAAACCAGTTCGATCAGGCCATCTTCCGGAATGTACGAATTGAGTACAGTGATAACGTCAGTGTTGAGATGACGAATTATCTCTATATTCTCGAGGGCGATACGCTTACGGTAGGAATTCTCCTTATGGAGGAGCTCTTCGGATCCCTCGCGGAAGCTGTGGCCACTGTTTATTAAGTGATCGACGAAAGCTGACTCCCCTAAGTGTACCTTCTTCCAAGACTTCAAGTGCTCAGCTACTCTAACTTTCATTTGGCGGCTGGTCTCACCAATATAAAAGCCTCCACAATCCTCACACTCCAACTTATACACACCACTCCTCTCAACGACAGGTATGGGGTCCTTCAGTCTCACAAACAACCTCTTGACTGTGGTAGGGTTGTAAAACGCGGGTCTGAGGCCAAACGGGCGAAACGTCGACAGAGCAATGTCGACGTTGACGTGATGGTTCGGAGGAAAGTTACAAGGAGGCTCCTGGATTCCACCACCTCCCTCCCCCGAGATACGATCCGTGATCGCCGTTTGCGATGGATCAGTCTCCCTTTCCTGGGGAAGTTCTCCTCGCAATTGGGTCGGGCCCTTCGCCCGTTTGGCTTCAGACCCGCGTTTTACAACCCTACCACAGTCAAGAGGTTGTTTGTGAGACTGAAGGACCCCATACCTGTTGATGAGAGGAGTGGTGTGTATAAGTTGGAGTGTGAGGATTGTGGAGGCTTTTATATTGGTGAGACCAGCCGCCAAATGAAAGTTAGAGTAGCTGAGCACCTGAAGTCTTGGAAGAAGGGACACTTAGGGGAGTCAGCTTTTGCTGATCATTTAATAAACAGTGGCCACAGCTTCCGCGAGGGATCCGAAAAGCACCTCCATAAGGAGAATTCCTACCGTAAGCGTATCGCCCTCGAGAATATAGAGATAATTCGTCATCTCAACACTGACGTTATCACTGTACTCAATTCGTACATTCCGGAAGATGGCCTGATCGAACTGGTTTGTGACTCACACCGTGATTTCTCATTTGGACGATCTTAATACCTCGTTCTTCTCTTTTGTTCGTCAGTTGCTTTCATTTCAGGCTTGAAGATGGTTATTTAACCCAAAGCGCTCGTCGTCTTTTAATTTTCTGCGGTTTGCATGTTTTACTCCACGTCGCAGTATTCGTCTTTCACGTTTTATTATGGATAGCCGTAACTTGAAGGAACGGATTCGTTTAATTTAGGTACTCGTACTTACAAATTCTAGATAGAAAAACATATCGTTACGTAGTTTCCGCAAAGTATTGGACAAGAGCAATTAATTAGCCTCTTGAAACATTCTGAGCTGGAAATCAAATTTTAAGTAAAAGAGTAAAATATATTAAGTATTATGATTCTCTCCTCAATATTTCGTATGTACCTTGCCGTGGTAAAAGGAAGTTTCGGAAAGTTGAAAGCAAAGATCTAGATCGAATTTCTTGTGGTTTTCAGCATTTAAATAAGAGAAAAGAAGCGCTTTCGATAACTTGAGATTTGTGAGAACAGATGAAAATACGCCAGCCTAAGAATGAAAAGATTGATATAGATACCTACAAACGCGTGCCAGAACGTCATCAAGCTATTGACCTAGAGAGGTATACCTACATAACTTTCTTCTCAAACGAAGTGCACAAAAAACCGTAAGGAGTAGATGAGAGAATTTTTGTGTCGACATGTCGATCTTTTCTTTTGATACGAACCGATAACAATATTGGCTTTCTCAAACTCTCATCAGTCATCACTAATGGATCCTTTTGCCTATGCATAATCAATAGTCGTTAATGATGTCACAAAGACTGAGTCCATTGTTCTCATTCTTCCTTATTACCACCTATCTTGAATCTCTGACGTACAACTTGTAAAATCTTCTTGAGTTTATACATGGTGTCTAGCTGTAAAGAGTTTTCAATGAGTCAGAATCGTGAAATTGATACCAATCAAATAAAATTATTCTCAATCTTCTCTTATCTCTTACAAAACTTACGCAAAATTAATTCACGAACACACCCAAACCTTTTTTTTTTTTTTTTTTTTGGGGGTTTGGGTTTGGGTTCCTCGCGAGAGGCGAGTTGGTGGTTGATCGAGACGTGGAGATATCGCGTATTCGCCAGTTTGGGGGGGGGGGAGACAGCGGCGGGTCAGTACGTAACCCAATCAGTCGACAAGCCTGATTGGACGTGAATGCCTGCTAATGTCAATAAATAAGGGACAAGCAGTGGGACGATACGTAACCCAGTCAGGCAACAGAGAATACTTGACTGGACGTGAAAGCCTTGTTGTCAATAAATAAGCTGGCGGTGCAATGGCGAATAGTTGCGATAACAGTCCGTACTTGCGTGTATTACTTATGCTTAAGGAGGTGACAAGCAGGACAGTACGTAACCCGGTTTCCCCACAAAACTGGACGTGAAGGCCTGCATTGCAGATAACCGTATCGGAAGCAATGCACGCAGTACTTGTCTGATCTGTAAGACGATGAGTGTCTTGGGTGGCTTATGCAATGTTGCTTCAGTGATCAGGGGGTTGCCCGCAGAGACTATGCCGAGAAGGCTTATGCACTGGACGGGTTTCCCCCATCTCACTTCGGCGTTCCCTGTGAGGGTGTAATTGTTACTAGGGAAGCGCAGTGTCTACTTTCATTGAAGGAATTTTGGTTCTAAGAATTTTTACAGAGCCTTTGGGCAGTGCGATTCATTCTGGAATATTTCTGTGAGAACTATGGAAGTATAGGTGGGTATCAAAAGAGTGGAGGTCTAAATTTTGATCAAGATTCTACTTAGACGTAGATAGGTAACTAGCACAAGTTCTTAAATTTTGAAGAACGATATGAAAATTTTCGTGAGCTGTAGGTTACCTATAAGTGAAGACAGCTGAAGTTATCAAAACAGAGAAAGAGATGGGTAGAAAGGTCTGAATTTTGATATCGAGATTAAGAGTTCACGAATTATGAAAATTTTCGTGACACGTACAGTGTTGATTGAAAAACGCAGATAAGTTGCTAACATCGAAGAAAACTCCCCGAGTTGATCAAATTTAGGTCCGTCAGACTTCGAGAACTATATTCTTGTGTAAGTATAAGCACTTACATACTTGAGTAGATCACTAGAATATTATTCTGTCATATTTTCTGAGTCAAGAATCGATTGAGAACTGACAAGAGCTGCGGTCTGAGGATGAGATTTTTCATTCAAAAATAATTTTTGGTTCATTTGGTTGAATTCTTGAATTAGAATTTGAATGTTCGATTTCCAAATTGAATCATTCAATTCATGACATGAATGACGTACAAAGTCTTAATCATCGTCACCGATTCGAGGATTTTTTTCCTCCATTTACTTTCGATACATAAGCAGGCAGGAAATTTTGCAAACTTTTTTGCTCTAACCCTATTAAATGGTGGAAACGAGGCGATATGTTCGATTCTTTTAGCTTTCCTCATTGTACCGGTAGTCATCTTCTACATTCTGGCTGCAGCCTTTCCGGGGTCATTTAAAACTCATGGACAGCCATCAAAGGCTCATTTTACGATAAGATAAAATTCTGATTAAATTTTGAGACGTTCTATGCCTCAGTAATCACTGATCAGCTTCAAATCAAATACGATCAAAATTGGTAGAAGTATCTCTACTCTGGTGAGAGCTTATTTCATTGGCATAAAAACCATCGCGCATTAACAGTTCCAGGCATAGTAATGCGCGATAGGAAATCGTGCGCTGCACTGGTATAATATTTGGTAGCATCAGAGCCCCATTTACATCGGCTGAACTACACATCGTGAGTTCATTATTTCTATAATAAGTTGAAACTTTTCTCGACACACTATGGCCAAGTGCAATGAGAGCTTTACCATCGTTTTTGAGAAAAGTAGGTATGTATCTTTCAGATACGAGTGATTAAAAAGAGGATTTTCCACCTCGTCTTCGACTTGACAATTTGTAAAATATCGCGCTCATCAGCAAATATTCTCTTCACTTCGCATGTGTAGGAATATCATATCCTTTTTCTGGAAAATCCAGAACGTTGAATTATGATCGCATTTGATAGAAAACTAGATCGTGTCACTACCCACTTGAAGCCCTCAAATGCAAAGGGCTTCAGGGATTCAAAAGGAAATACAGGGCTTCAAATGGGTAGTTTTCTCAAATGAAGCCCGGAGATCCGAGGGGCTTCAGGTTTGTCCCTGTTCAAACTCTTTGAGGCTGGGAATCAAAAGGGCTTCAACTGGGGAAAAAAAACGGGAATATGGCTCCAGATAGGGGATCAGACGGAAAGTTTTTCCCATTTTTTCCAGTGTTTCGCAGAGGAAACAAATTGTTTACCGGGAAAAAATCCGAATCCGAGAAAACTGTTCTCGGATTTTAGACGGATCTAATAAGCTACTAGAAATTTCCAGATTTTCATTTTCAACGCATATGTGTCTGCATTTTGCACTCGGCTGGTATCGAAATTTCCAATCTTTCCTCGACTGTCGGGGTTGATGTGTTAAAAACGACATCTCTGTCGAGAACTCATGAAGTGAAGGAAAAGAAAAAGAAAGCCGGCAAAGTTCATTTGAACTTTGTTACAGTTCGAGAATTAAATTTCAACATGACTACATACTCAATTATTGGAAATTCACTAAAAGAATCGAACTCTTTTCCACCTGTTCGAATCACAAATTTTCCTGCATGATTTAACATCGCAAAAGTTGACGAAGAAAATGTAATTCACGTTTGTACACGTGTAAATAATATTATTTCAATATTTTTCCATCTGAATTTGCAAAATTAATACATTTTTTTTCTTTTTTTGATTACTGATTTTTCTCGAAATAATATATTAGATAATCAGTTTGAAAAAGATTCAAATATTTCTACTCAGCTACATTTTTTCCCCTCTCAATTTTTCTCTTTTTAGTATCATATCACTGAGCTGAGAGAAGTGGGGTGAGGGTGACCGATTCTTGATTTCCTTACAAGGTTCGATTAGAAGAAGTCTCACGGACCAGGTTTCCTTTTAATTGAATAAGTTTTATTGAGGTCCCTCAGAGGCGAGAACTCCAGAAAGAAAGCTATTAAAAGACCGTGAAGAAATTTGAAACGATCGGTTTTGGATGAGATGTCACATAAATCTTGAGCAAAGGACATTTAATAAAAGGTACAGGAAATACGAAAAGAAAAAAGTTCAAGACACAATAAATGACTAACGAGATGAACCGGGTCGACTTGAAATCAACTATGTAGTTGAGGAAATTGACTCCTGACATGAGAAACTGATGTCGACTGACAATAGACGTCGGTTTCGGATTGATTGTAGGTCATTCATCGGTGAAAGATTCGCAAACAACGTCGAAATTGCGCACAGATTTCGAGTGCTCACAAATTGATGAGGGATATGAAGAATCGAGGTCAAAATGAGTCAACCTCGGGTAGATTTTCATATCGACTGATCATTGCGTCGATTCGAGCATTGCTACACTGGTCAAAATATACTTTTATTGGGATTCTTAATGGCAATCATCATATATGATTGATCCTGTCTGCGATTAGTGAATTCATCAAACTGCGACAGAATGTTACAAAGTGGTGACTCAAAATCAACAAAAATGAGGAAAATTTACTGGAAATCGATTCCAGATCAGTACGAAGTCGACCAGCGTACACTATCAGAAAACTACAAACCGATTGTTATTCGTCACAGGGTGGCCAGTTTCTGGAAAACCGGGAAAAGTCAGGAATTTGAGTGTTCAGGGAAAAGTCAGGGAAAATTCAGGGAATTTTGGCTAAGGTCAGGGATTTTTTTGAGACCTGCGGCTAAATAATCTGAGATAGAAACAAAAATTTAAAAATATTATTTTGCTTCAAAAATCACGTCAATATTTTTTTTTTTTTTCCTTTTTGAGCCGAAAAAGGGTGGAGATTTTAGTCTGGAAAAACCTGGAAAAGTCATGGAAAAGTCAGGGATTTTTTTCTCGGGAAAAAACTGGCCACCTTGTTCGACACAACGGAGTAGTCGATTTCAATTCCAGAAAAAAATTTAGGAAAATGTACTCGAAATCGATGGGGCAAATGAATGGAAATGAAAATTTTCAGTAGACTTCTTTCGTGGAGATACAGATTAAAGATAGGGATACTTTTGATAAATAAGAACTGTACCTAATTGAAAAAATTTCGGAATATATTCTTCAGTTAGTCTTCTCCTCTATCGACTTCCGTCGGAAAGATATCAGCTCATATGAGGACAAGGAAATATTCCAAATGATACACTCGCTTTGGACCTTTATGGGAGGTGTTGATCGGATCAAAACGCTGATTTTTCATTTCGCACGTGGCTCTCTGAATACTCTACTGAGAATGGTAATAGGTTGGAGAGAAGAGCTATATGAAATGTGTTAAATAAAGAAATGAAGAGTAATAAGGTTGAAAAGAAACTTTTGAATCAAATGATATCTCCTTATCTTGTACCTCATTTTCTCCCAACCTATTGATATATCTCTTGCTGACTCTCCATTCTCCTTTCTCCTTTCTGTAAAACTTGAATGAATGCTTGATCTTTCTGATTACGATCCACTGCACTCGTTATTACTCTTCCCATCAATAATAAGTAATAATGAAGGAAAACTATCAACTCAGCATTTTCATCTCAACTTCAACACCTTAAGGAGAAGACTGGCGTAGAAATACTCGTACATAGCTTGATATAAAAAAAACTACCGAAATTTTCATTCGTTTACACTACACTGGTATTGATGATTGATATAGATTGGTTGACAGATGAGGATAGAAAAGCGTCCAATTGTACTTTCCGGAAGTACAAAAAATTACTGTTTCGGTCGAACGACCCAATTGAAGTCGACGAACGTTATGCATTGTCCGGTAGACTGCGAATCAATTAGTTTGTTGATTTAGAAGACGGATATTTTCGACAATAATATTATTTCTTATCAAGTCGCCCGTCACGATTCTTATCACTATGCTCAGTCTATCTTGTGGATGGTCTAACCCTCTATTACACGTCCCCGATTCGCTGACCTCAATAAATATGGAACGTCACCTGCCTTTCTTTCCCAATATTTTATCACAACGACATTCGCTGGACTGAGAAAACGGTGGAGAAATATATGAACATGTTCAGAAGAAGATATTGCTGGATTTGTTACTATTCTGATCCACGCTTTTTCCTTTATTTGAAAAAAAAAATTGATATAAATGCAGGCGATCCAAATTAACGAAAGAGACGCGAAAGACAAATATTCCGAAGGGAGAGTAAACAATGCAAACCGCAGAAAAATACAAGACGACGAGCGCTTTCGGTTAATAAACCATCTTCAAGCCTGAAATGAAAGCAACTGACGAACAGAAAAGAAGAGCAAGGTATTAAGATTGTCCAAACGAGAAATCGCGGTGTGAATCATAAACCAGTTCGATCAGGCCATCTTCCGGAATGTATGAGTTGAGTACAGTAATACCGTCGGTGTTGAGATGACGCATTATCTCTACATGCTCGAGGGCGATGCGCTTGCGATTGGAGTTCTCCTTATGGAGGAGCTTTTCGGATCCCTCGTGGAAGCGGTGGCCACTGTTTATTAAATGATCAGCAAAAGCTGACTCCCCTAAGTGTACCTTCTTCCAAGACTTCAGGTGCTCAGCTACTCTAACTTTCATTTGGCGGCTGGTCTCACCAATATAAAAGCCTCCACAATCCCCACATGCCAACTTGTGATTTAATAGTGACGAAACTGCCCTCCTTGAGAAAGGTTTGAAATTCAGTTTACCTCCCCTCAAGAAGGATGAAACCTTGGCGAATGTTGTTGCGGATCTTGCGGTTAAAATTGGTCCTTGTTTTACTACCCCGAAAGTTTGTGCCGAATTAGTCCGTAATAACCCCCTCCCTCGCATGAGTAATAAATAGGGAGAAGTGATTCAAGGTTTGAAGAGGAAGATGAAAGAGGGAGATTCAACCGTCACTAAGGCTGACAAGGGCAATGCTGTTGTGGTGATGGAGAAGTCGGCCTATTCTTCTAAGGTCCATGAAGTCCTCCAGCAGTGTGGTGCTAAAGAAAGTGAGGATTTCAGTTTTCCTGAGCACGTTAAAGAAGTTAGGAGTGTCATCAACACGAGTGGGGCTATTATCAAAACTTCTGCTTTGAAGAAAGCCCTCCTTGTTCCTAACCCCACACCCCCTCCTCTACGGGCTACCCAAAGTGCATAAGAACAATACCCCGATGCGACCCGTTGTTTCTTTCGTCTCCTCCCCCCCCTACCTCCTTGCCAAATTCCTGGACCGTTGGTTCAAAAATCGCATTGATTTTGAATCTCTTCATTCGGTCCTGAATTCGGCCTCTTTAACTGACGTTCTGAAGGGTGCAAGTCTTCCCCCGGGAACGAGCATCTGCTCGTTTGATGTTGATTTGTTCCCGAATATTCCTAAGGCTGCTACTATCCAGCGTATGGGGAGCTACTCGTCAAAGCCAATATTCCTCACAATGAGCTTCAGGAATTTTTCGATCTTCTGAATATTTGCTGGTCCCCCAACTACTGTAAATTTGAAGGTAAATTTTTCGAGTTTCCTGATGAAGTAGGGATCCCCATTAGATCAACTTTAGGCTCTCTCATCTCCGAAATTTTCATGTCTAAGTTTGAACTTGACCTTTTTTCCTCAAACCAGGTCTTACTTAATCGTATTCACTATTGGCACAGGTACGTTGATGACGTTCTATGTACCTGGACTGGTCCCCCAGATCTCCATGGTGAGTTTCTGAGGTATCTCAATTCCTGATACTCTTCCATAAAATTTACGTTGGAAATAGGGGTATTTTCCATTAACTTTTTGGATTTATTGATCTCTATAATAGACAGTATCCATAAGTTTGGAATTTACAGGAAAGATACTACGACCGATGTTTTAGTCCACGGTGGTTCGTTCGGTCCTGTTGCTCAAAATAGGCTGCTTTTTACAGCCTAGTTCACAGACTGACTCGTATTCCTTTGAGTCAGTCTGCCTTCAAGAAAGAGTTACTCACAATAAAACACCTGGCCAGAGTGAATGGGGTCAATGTCGATGTTGACGTGATGGTTCGGAGGAAAGTTACGAGGAGCCTTCTTGATTCCACCACCTCCCTCCCCCGAGACACGACCCGTGATCGCCGTTTGCGTTGGATCAGTCTCCCTTTCTTGGGGAAGTTCTCCCTCCAATTGGGTCGGCCCTCCGCCCGTTTGGCTTCAGACCCGCGTTTTACAACCCTACCACAGTCAAGAGGTTGTTTGTGAGACTGAAGGACCCCATACCTGTTGATTAGAGGAGTGGTGTTTACAAGTTAGAATGTGGGGATTGTGGAGGCTTTTATATTGGTGAGACCAGCCGCCAAATGAAAGTTAGAGTAGCTCAGCACCTGAAGTCTTGGAAGAAGGAAAACTGAGGGGAGTCAGCTTTTGCTGATCATTTAATAAACAGTGGCCACAGCTCCCACGAGGGATCCGGAAAGCTCCTCCATAAGGAGAACTCCTATCGCAAGCGCATCGCCCTCGAGCATGTAGAGATAATGCGTCAACTCAACACCGACGGTATCACTGTACTCAACTCGTACATTCCGGAAGATCGCCTGATCGAACTGGTTTATGATTCACACCGCGATTTCGCGTTTGGACAATCTTAATGCCTTACTCTTCTTTTCTGTTCGTCAGTTGCTTTCATTTCAGGCTTGAAGATGGTTTATTAACCGAAAGCGCTCGTCGTCTTGTATTTTTCTGCGGTTTGCATTGTTTACTCTCCCTTTGGAGTATTCGTCTTTCGCGTTTATTATGGATAGCTGTAACCTTGAGGAACGTATTCGTTTAACGAAAGAGGTTGACTTTAAACTTGTTTTACCATTCGTCTAGAGCTACACCGGTGGACAATCAATGACTATTTGAGCGGGAGGAGAGACTTAGGAAAGAAAAAAATCAGTTCATCTTACCAAAGATCACATGGTCTTAATATATCTACTTGAGACACATACTCTACCAAAATCTCTTACCTCAAGTTTATCTTCTGGGCCGCGTTTACGAACTCCGAGGTCACGATAGTTAGCCGTCGTAACTCAACGCTACCTCGAGAGGTGCCGTTAGCTAACGATCGTTATTTTGTTAACGCAAAATTCGTAAACGTAGTCCTGGCCTACTAACTTCAATGGTGGAACAATGAGACAATCTCTGCACTATAGTGCATACTGTCACCAGATAATCGAAATTATTAGACTTACATGTGAGCATAAGTGACTGAACGAATACCATAACTTTTCCGGAGGGGAAATGGTCAAAGTCTTCGTCTACTCATCTTTGAGATAAATGAGAAGCAACTCCATCTATTTAGAACGTAATTGGTCAGACCAAATTGAAAAACGATTCAAGAAAAAGAAAATGTAGAAGTCCATAACCAAATCGTCTTCTGTGGGCAAGAATGGTTTCTGGATTGATTTAACTCGAAGCGATATTGTCGGAAAGGTACACCGCCCCCTCCCCCAATATATTTGTACCACCAGATAATCGAGACTATTGGACTTAAATGTGGACGAAAATGATTGAACGAATACCATGACTCTTCGAGGAGGAGGGTAGCTCAATTTCTTGTTTACTCACCTTCGGAATCTATGGGAAGCAACTCTTACCTATCTGGACGTGGTTCGTCAGACCATGTCGGAAAACGACCAACTTGTTAATTTTTCAACTTGGTCTGAAAGTTCTAGATAGGTATGTTGGGTTCCCAGAGGTCCTGTAAATGAGAAGACGAGAAATTGACCTACCCTCTATCCTCAAAGAGTCATACTAATCGTTCAGTCATTTACGCCCACATGTAAGTCCAATAGTCTCGATTAACTGGTGGTACGATTATTGTGAGGGGGGAGGAGCTATGTCGATTATTTGTCCCACACCATAATACAACGACAAGTTTAGATCAATCTAGGAAACCATTCTTGTCTACAGAGGTTAGTCTTGTTTTGGACTTCTAAATTCTCTTTTTCTGTGGTCATTTTTCGAATTGGTCAGACCAATCACGTTCTAAATAGGTGAAAGATACTTCCCATAGGCCCCGAAAATAAGTAGATGAGAAATTGAGCTACCCTCCCCTCCTCAAAGAGTCATATTATTAGTCATTTAGTGGTGGTAGGTACGATTATTTGGGGGGGGGGGAATGTATCTTTTCGTTTCCCCAAAGCACAACATAGCTCTGAGTACAGATCAATCTAAAAAACCATTCTATCGTAAAGATACCATCTTTGGGCTCAAAACTTATCTCAAATTCAAAAGGCAGTTAAGGAAAGTGAGCATGGTACTACTAATATTTCTTAATCAATTACATTTTGGCGAATCAGTTATTAGAGAATTATCAACTCCTCCCCTGAAGAGATAGAAATTGAGAAAATGAATCATAGAAAGGACAAGAAAGATGCATGAGCGGATGGTTCGACCAGCGAAAGATCGAACAACTAACCAAATAGGAGATTTAGTGGAAGTAAAGCAAAGGAATCAAATTGGCAGAAATGTGGAGTGGTCCCTATCGTATCAAGAAAATTATTCACTTCAATTGTCTCAAATTAGAAGATGTTTTGCGTAAATGAGTTGCGAGATTACAACAGATTAAAGAAAGAGATAGTCCTACAAATGAGAAAACTCAAAAAATAAACCGAGAAAAAAAGGAATTAATTAATTCCTCCAAGTTACGGCTATTCATAATGAAAATATACTGAAGGGAGTAAAGAATGCAAAAAGCAAAGATTACTCATGAGAGTAAGGAAATTGCAAAAAAGCAGAAGCAAACTTAGACATGAAAAGTTTGGAGATGAAAGAGCCTAAAAGTGGTCCAATAGGGATCCCTACTTCACCTATACAATAGTTGCGAGACCAGCAAATATTTAGGAAATCGAAAAATTCTTGAAGCCCATTGTGAGGAATGTTGGCTTTGACAAGTAGCTCACCCATACGCTGCATATTAGCAGCCTTAGGAATATTTGGGAACAAACCAATAACAGCAAACGAGCAGATGGTCGTTCCCAGAGGAAGACTTACACCCTTCAGGACGTCAATTAAAGAGGCCGAGTTCAAGACCGAATAAGGAGATTCAAAATCAATGCGATGTTTGAACCATCGGTCCAGGAATTTAGCGGGGAGGTAGGTAGGAGAGGAAATGAATCAAACCACGGTTACATCGGGGTATTATTAGGCAACCCGTGAAGGAGGGGGCGTGGGGTTAAGAACAGGGAGAGCTTTTTTCATACCTGGAGTTTTGATAATAGCCTCAAACTTGTTGATGACACTCCTAACTTCTTTAACATGCTTAGGGAAGCTGAAGTCCTGGCTCTCTTTAGCACCGCATTGCTGGAGCACCTGAATTTCAAACCTTTCTCAAGGAGGGCTGTATCGTCCTCAACTCTGAGTTTCATCCACCAAAAGTTGACTTAGCCACTAAGAAAGTCATCATCACCCTTCGAAAAAAAAGTAGTACTGTGATCTGGTGTACCTACGAGTATTAATAAACAATGTTATTGACGCTGACCCCTCATCTTACAATCAAAAAGTAATTAAGATCATTTTCGACACATGAGAACCACTTAACAAAAATTAGAACACCAAATAGGAACATTACGCCTGAATAAGGCGAATCAATGTTGTCTTTACCACGACAAGGTAGCATCTCTTAGAAAGAGAATAATAATAAATGCGAAAAACCCTTTCCTTCGGGAACTCGACTTTTTGATTCGATTCTGTGTAAACACAGCTTTTACATCTTACATATATACCTCCACCTTTATAAATACTCATAGGACTAGGCTAGGATACCTCCACCTTCTTAGGAATAGGCTAATGGTGGCGAGATTTTAGACTAATTTTGTGAATAATTGCCGAAAGTAATCCCTAACAAAATTTTGCCGAAAAGTGCAATGTGTGGAACCGAAAAAAAACTCTAATTTTGCGCCGCTGGGTCCACACATTGCTGGTTGATGGTGAATTTTGAATTAAATTTTGAGCCCGCCACCAAAACTTAAAAATTATCTTAAAAAATACGACGTACGTAACACGAGGATAACGCAACCCCCACAAGATGTCCCCGTACTCTTTCAAGTACGGGATTGTGGGCTAAGCTTTATCCCCGTGCACGTCGTCGAGTCAAAACTTACGACGCGGCAGGCCCACTGGCGATCCGCTATCGCCTGCCGCAAGCACCCTGCTCGTTCATGATTCTTCTTCTTCTTTTCGCCTCCTTCTTTCTCAATTTCTTCCTGATCTTCTTCTCGGCCTCTTTCTGGAGTGTCTCTTCATCTTTCTCTTCATATTTCTAAAAAGAACGTTTGAAAATATTTAATGAGTACAGTAAACAAAAGTCATTGGACGAATTAATTTGAAGGTCATCTAAGAATAGGTGCGATGTAGATCTATTAAAAACAAATGTATAATAAAAACTCTTTCCGTATCATTTATTTCATAGTCATCTTTTTGAGAAAAAGTCGCCACCGTTACAATACGCCGCGAAAAAAAACTAGGCCGAAATTTTTCTAAGTCCCTCTCCTATCATATATAGCTCGAGAATCAACATTTTGACACGTTTCATGTCTTTACTCTGCCCTGAGCCCAATTTGAAATTTTGCGAGTGCCCCCCCCCCCTTCACCCTAGCGTGCATGTGCAAATCTCTACCCCGTGGGTGATACCGAAATTTGGAAGTTCACCCGGCCCAGTTTATACTAGATCGGTGTACAGAAGTTATACTGGGTTTATACTAGGTCTGCGCTCCTTTATACTAGGCCTGATACTGCCCTAACCCCTAATTTGAAATTTTGTGAGTTCATCCCGCGAGCTCACACCGGCCAGTTTATATACTAACTTTATACTAGGATCCCCCCCCCCCCCTCCTTCACCTTCGTTACTCCGTCGGTGATTCAAAAATCTGCGAGTTCATTCCGCGCGAGTGAGCTACCCAAAAGCTAGTCGCTTGAAATATTCTAAGCTGGAGTTATACTAGATAAAGGAGCTACCCAAAAGCTATTAAGCCAAAAGCTATTAGCTTGAAATATTCCAAAGTAGACACACTAGACTGGACTATGCCCCCAAAAAGCTATTAGCTTGAATACCCTAAAGCTATTAGCTTGAAATATTTTAAAGTAGATTTCACTAGACTATTCCCCCAAAAAAACTAGGCTAGACTATGCCTCAGACCAAGGAAAGGGGCGAACGAGCGAAACGAGTGAGCTACCCAAAATCTATTAGCGTGAATACCGTAACGCTATTAGCTTAGACTATTTTAAAGTCGATTTCACTAGACTATTCCCCCAAAAAACTATTTGCTTGAAATATTCTAAGTTCGACTCATACTAGACCAAGGAGGGGGGGCTAGCGAGCGGAGTGAGTGAGCTATTCAAAAGCTTTTAGCTTGAAATATTCTACAGTAGATTTTTTCTAGACCAAAACCCCTAAAAGCTATCACCTTTAAACATTCCAAACTGGACTTGTAAGTGCAACCACCCTGGTACATATGTACTGAGGTATAGTACAGATGATGCAGATTGTTAAGCGTATCAGTATTCATTCTGAGTATTCCATTTACACGGCTAACACTGAACATCAAAATACTAGCTGTATATTGAGAAAGAGAAAGATACCCCGTGGGTGATTCAGAAATATGCGAGTACACCCTGCGTCCGCGTGCGTCTGTGTTCTCATATCATTCTAATACAACTGCGAAAGCCCAAAATATTATTATTTTATATCAGACTTATGCTAAACCAAGACCGGGACCAAGAAAGAGGGCGAACGAGCGGAGCGAGTGTGCCTCACGAAAGGTGATACTTCAAAATATTTCTCATAGAAGACTTAAATTTTCTCATACCATTGTAACACAACACCCACAATAGGTGATGCCTCAAAATATTTCTCATACAAGAGATATACGACGCCAAGATAGGTAAGGGCGCAAACGAGTAATATCTCACAAGCACTTGACCTAGTAGAAGCCTAGACTAAAATATTTCAAGATGACTGATAAAATATAAAAGACATGAAACATGAACTTCATTTATTTGGCTATGCCAGAAAATTTTATTCCAAGTCCCCTTCCTATCATATATAGCTCAAGAGTCAACATTTTTTCTAAGTCCCTTTCCTATCATATATGGCTCGAGAGTCGAAATTTTTCCAAGTTTTTTGTTGGACGGCGGACGGCGCACGGCAAATTTCTCAAAAAGCCCCCCCATAGAACAGGTTCCTCGTTAAAATCGAGGAGCGCGAAGCCAAAGACAACGGGACATTATACGCCAGACTCGGCAACGACTGAACACCTCTTGAAAAAGTGTCAGAAAACAAGAGACGTGGAGTACACGCAAGGAGAGACCGGTCTTACACCCCCCCCCCTAAAAAAATACGTTGCCTCAGACGATCGGATTCGCGCCATCGTCATGGATTTCGAAAATCGCGAAAAAATTTCTTATTTATGTGGTATTGCTCATAACTTAAAATTTTTTTTTTCTTGTAAACTTTGCCATTAAAATTTTCTACTCGTGGTGATCTACATTGCGGCTAATTGTATATGCGGCGAATATCGGGGTCTCCCGTCCGCGGCGAATCGTCCGTGGCGAGTCGTCCGCGGCTAATTGAACGGGCACGGAAGGCGCTATCCTCAGAGGAGTAAGCCGAAGATAAAAAATTTACAAGAAACAATTACTATGAAAACCGCGAGCAAGAAATTTACTGAACTGACGACAACTAAGAACGAGAACATCCAGAGAAATTAGGACTGAATTAAATTTCCTATATTTGGCTTAAACTTTGAGTGTACCCCCTTCAGTACGTATAACCGTAACTCACAAAATCGAATCACCTCGAAACTACGTATGTTAGTCCGTAGACACGAAGACAAGACCCTTGAACTCGGAGACGGTACCTGGAGAAATAAAAGCTTCAACTAACATGCTACACATTTAGTCGATGGACTCTTTTACCGGTATGTTTCTGTACATGTCCGTTCGGAAGAACAAGAAGGTTGATCGTTCAATTTTTGTACTAGATTATACGAATTCTTTACTGTAATGAACCTAGGAGCGAAGCCTGTGGTTTACAAAACCCAGTCAGGAAGATAACAGCTCAGGAGGTCCGTGCGACCAGCCACCCGTAAGAATTCAAGCGATTGAAACGAAAAGAGAAACTTTTGAAATTCCAATGAAATAACGATCTTTTAGGATCACATGACATTAGGAAAACTATGACGAGAAGTCTCGGTGAGTAATCTGAACGTCATCTATTAAACTATTGTCCACGTGTCACCCTCGTCAATTTCAAAATATTTACTGAGAGCGTGAATAGGATAGTTTTAGTCACGTACCTTACCTGTAGGTATTCTCTATGCCTCACAGTTGCTATTCGCACCGCGGGAAATGCGGGGAAAAAAAAGTTTGTTCCTTGTTCACGGAAGTATTTCTGTTTTCGTAATAACTTTCACAGAGGTTAATATATGATTCGACTCGCTAATCCCGTTTTTGGTCTTAGTAACGAGAGAACATCGGTCACAATACGCCCTCTAGGATACCGGTTTCTAACTCAGGGTGGTTTACGATTTCTCAGTTTCTTCAGTTCATCGATGTCACTCTCGCAAGTTTCTTCTCCGTGATCACAAGAATCTACCGTATGAGTGAATGTTCCGTGCAGTTCCGTGCAAATAAAGTACATTTCAGAATCTCTTCAAACTACAGTTCTTCGTTCTATCGGTGTAAAAATATTATCTTGTACAAAAATATGAGATAGAAAAATTTTTCGTTCTTAAATTTCCTCAATTCACTTCCGATTGTTTTTTATGATAAATTTTTATAGACTTGCTTCTGGTGAATTATGTCTACTTCCGATACGAGCGGACGAGCTTGATAAAAGAATTTGAATCGGTAAGTCGTATTTTCAATATTTGATATCTAGAATGTTCAATTAACGTCGGTAGTCCTGTATGACTAAGCTGAATATGCTGAAGCCCAAGGCTTATGAGAGTTTCAAGCAGCTCCGAGGAGCTTAAAAAAAGTTTCCGAAATAAATCTTGTTCTACACGCGGGACTGTTGCACTGAATTTTTGTTAGGTTTTCGAGTGGGGAAAAATCTGACACTATAAAAAAAGAGATACAAAAAAAACTTTCGTGAGACTTTCAAGTTGGAAGGAAATTAATATAAATTTAAAACATACTGTTCGAAAGTAATCTGTAAAAATTCTAACTCACTGATGCGATGATTGCGAAACTTATTCGGAATTTTTATATAGGAATGTGATAACCGTCGGAAAAATCTGCACAATTTTACTCCTATGAGATCATAATGACCTCGTTATATTGAATTAAGGAAGGGAGGTGCTTCTATCGACTTCATGAGATAGATGCATCAAAGTCGATATCATTCGATTCTATCGATACACGGGCTGTGCATATAAGACTGAGACTATTTTTAAAAAGATTATGACCGTTTTCCGCCGGCGGACGCAAATCTCAATAATGGGGAAGAAGATTACATTAGGCGATGTTCTAGATCTATGGATTGAGCATACGTATCTCTAGAGGAAACATGCATGGTTAGCTTCTCGCGCGCTAACCTTCAGTTTTTTCCCGATCAACCCAATAAACCCGAAGTGATGAGGGAGGGGTAGAAAAACGAAGAAATTCGAACGAGAGAAATAAGACAGAAGTATAATTTTCGAGAATTAAATCACACCTGAACAAAGGAAATCAAGCTAGAGAATGACCGATTGAAGGAATATTCTAAAAGTGAACGGAGAAGAGGGGTTTGTAAGGACGAATGAATGAAATTGATCGAGAAATTCACAATCAATATAATCCGAGTCTTCTAATTAGACAAGAAATCGTATATCGAGACACTTGAAAATCATTATGAGCACTAATCAGAAGAATGTTGGTTATAATACCCACTTCTGAAATATACCTGTTTAAAACTGTGATGTCTTTGTTGTTTCGGTGTCGTAAAAGTTCAATATTTTCCAAAGCCATGCGTTTAAAATACGAGGTCTCCCTAGGGTGGAGGGCTCTAGACCCCTCTTCGAAATTACGAACACTTTCAATTAAACAATCGGCGAAGGCCGACTCACCCAATTTACCCAATTTACCCTTCTCCCACGCCTTCTTGTGCTCAGCTATTCTTATTTGGAGCTGAAAGCCAGTCATCCCTACATAGACTACAGGGCAGATGAGTTGCTATAATTTCATAAACAAACTTTTTACAGTATTGGGGTTATAATAAGCCGGCCGGAATCCAAAAGGACGGAGGTGTAGCCCAAATGCAAAGGAAACCTGCTCAAGAAAGGAAGTCTAATCCAACGTTGTTATCCCGGTGTGAATCTCTGGGGAGGGAGGTGGGAATCGAGGCGTTTCCTAGTAAGCCTCCTCCAGACCATTAAGTCGATGTCTTCTCTGACTTGATTCACTCCGGCCAAGGCATCCTGACTCAATTTGTTCAGAAAATTCATCTTCATAAACCGTGAAGTAAATCGATAATAGAGAATGAAGAAAACAGAGGGGGAAGGGGGGAGTGAGAAAAATGAAAAAGTAGATCAGGGAAAATGTGATTTGAGAATAAATTCACACACATTAAAATAGAAACAAAATACACAAGTTGCGCTTTTTCAGCTAAATAGTCATCATCCTGCGAAAGATAAAACTGCCTGTGCTGAAATTACAAATAAGAAAGGTCTCTCAAACAAGAAGAAGAAACGTAAGAGATTTGACGAATGAAATTTCGCTGCAAGATCACCCTCGGATATGAACTTATTAAGAAGAATGGACTAATGATAATTTGTAAAGCATTTTACTCGAAATGTTAAGGGGATAATTCCAATTATGTAATGAATGTTCAGCAGATCCAAAACGTTGGGAATTTTTACGGCCCCTCTAGTCTGCCGTTAACATTCGCTAAATCCCCATCTCCTCTTGGTATTTACAGGGAGTCTAAGGTGTACTACGGGAGACAGATAACTTGTGGGGGAGGAGGAAAAGGAACCACCCTGTTAAGGAAGAGATACCACTTAGAGTAAAATTGAGTGAATGTCTTGTCTGATGATGGTTGTTGAAGCGAAAGCGTTTGCTTGTTGCTAAAGTTTAATTTCTGCGGTATTTTCAACTCATTTTTACACTTCGGTGTATCCCTCCCTTAAAATGAATAATTATAATTTAGAAGATGGCGTGTGCGGCGATTTATTGAGCAGAATTAATCGAATCCCCATTAAGAATTAACTTTACTTAAGAATTAAATCAATCAAATGCGCGAAGTCTACAAGGCCTTCCCTTCACTACCGTTGACTTATATTAACCTCTTACTCCCGAATTTACCGATGTACAACTCAAGATTTTTACTACTACAACTCCATTTGCTTGATTGAACATGGTTAGATTATTTATCAAGTACATATTAATAATTGAAAACCGTAAAAAAATACAAGTAGAACATCAACACAAACATGTTTCCGACTCCTTTGCGCCATTATCGAGCGAGATGAAATGAATAAAGGAAAATGGAATGAAAGTACGCGAGCAACGCGACGCTGCGGAGATAAGAATGCACACGAGAGAGGAAGAGAGGGTCACACGAAAGGACAAAACGTAACAGGAAAAAAGGATGAGGTCGTCAGTATTCAGTGCACGTTAATCAAACAGAGAAATGAACCGGCGGGAAAAAAACAAGTTGAATCACTCGAACAAGCGGGGAAGTCATTACGTTAAATACAAACCACGAGAATAAAGAGGGATGGAGGAAAAAACATCAAACAAGCGAGGTAAAAAGATGAAATTGAGGTTAGTAGGAAAAATCGTTACGTTGAAATTGAATCATGACCAAATCAAGAAAAAAAAGGGAGGTAATTGGATTAAGAGATAAAGATTTTAATTAAACAGGATTTATCTCATCTTTCGCAACTCCTCTGAAACAGCTGATGGCTTCCCCTCATCGATCCGATTTTTTCTTTTTACTCTGACCTAGATTTCCATAATACAAACCCACTTAGAATCCGAATTCTGAAAATCATACGCCCGAATTTCTAATTGTATATAAATATTTTTGAATGTCTCAAAAATTGATGATAAAAAAACGCAGTAATTTGAAAGAATTGACTGGAAATAAGATTCTGATTTTTTTGGAGGATTGGTCAACGAGGTGAACAAGAAAAAAACCCTGTGATGATAAAACTTTCTTTTGAAAAAGAAAAGAAAAAAAAAACGAAGAAAGGATGAAAGAATTAAGAAGAAAAAAAAAATGATAGAACCGATAAGATTGATTACAAAATTAATGACGAGAAAAAGCGAAGAGAACGAAATTGATGAATAAAAAAAATTCAAACACGCTAGTTCAAATTAAAAATATTTCCATCCACTAAGACTCCTCAAATCCACTCACTCGCAAAGAAGAAATAATTTTTTTTTCGGGGAGCTTTAAAATTTGTATAGATATGGAGATACTTGAAATTGGTCGACATATTAAGAAAATTTTCTAGCGTCCTTAATTTATTTATAACATCTTTTCTATCTAGATTCCGAATCGATAGAGTTGTACACTGGACCAGATCACCACAGGAGACGAGCATCTTAGGGGGAGAATACAAATTCCTAGAACCGTTCGATCTTTTTAAGCCAAAACATTTTTTTGGAGAAGGGAGGAGGGAAATTATATAGAAAATGAGATTGTACGACTTTTTTTCATTCGAGGGAGGACTGAGATTTCATTCAAAAAATTTCAAATTTCTTTGACTATCTTTCTTCGAGGGAAAAAATGATCTCAATGCTTTAAAAGAGAAATTCATCTTAAAGGCCGTTGCCGTGTCTACAACATGAGCTGGGGGGAACAAGAAAAAGCGATTTCTAGGAACTCTCTTCACGAGTGAACTTTAGCTCAAAGTTTTTAAAACACAAGTTGCAAATTTGATCGAAACTCGCTACTTATTAATCGTTCAGAAGATAAAAATATTTTAGGAAGCCTGGAAAGATTTCAAGATAGAAAAAAGACGCATTTGACCTACAAGGATCGAAATAGATTGAAAGACTTCAGCATTTGAATCAAAACCAGTTACTTACACGCAAATAAAATTTCAAAAATGCACGAAACCTTCCGCTCAAGACGAATTTCGAATGCGATTCTGCAAGGAGGAAGAAAAAACGAATGATGAACGGAAGAGAACTTCGAGAAATATTCCATCAAACACATTTTTTTCTTAGTCACACCATCGTCAACGAAGGGGAAAATTTCTTTCAGTAGTTAAATGATATTCTAAACCAAGGTAAAAAGAGGAAGAATTGTGAAAAGATAAGCGTCAAGAACCTGCAAATTCCATCATATATTAAAAGAAAAAAAAAACGGATCTGTACTTGAAGCTGTAAACTGAAAAGAATATCCAAGTTATTTATCGAGAAGAACGAACGATTGACAAAAAAGTTACAAGAACGAACGTAACTCATGGTTCATGTCTAAGGGTGTCTTATAGAAGTCAGTTTTGGGCAACGACGGAACAATGAATACCCAATTCTAACCCGAACGTAAATATGACACTTTTTTTCAACTTTTTTTCGCTTCCATTTTAACCGGGTCAATTCGAGACTTCCCCAAATATTTAACCAAAACGAGATTAGGATAAAATTTTGAGAATATCAAGAATAAAAAAGAACATTGATTGTAAGATCAAAAAATACTTACTATTTCCTCGAGAAGGGCGAGACCATCTCGGATTTCCATTTTCATAAGAATGTGTTCCCGTCGGCACTTCATACTCTGATTTTTTTTTTTTTACGATACAACCTCACGACGCAAATGTTAAAGCGAGACAGGCCAACAAGAACGGCCAGTGTAGATATTCGTTTGAAACCGAACAAATTTTTTCATGTTTACAAATGGTCATTATTTCTTATCTGTTTGAAGTCGAGCTGATTAGTCAGATGGGTGGCAAAATCAATACTTACCGGTATAGTTGAAGCTGTAAAAGATGGAGTGTACCTTTTCGCTCGTTTTAACTGGTTCAAAATTAACTTCAATACTTACCTAGGTAGGCCTATACCTACTCGGAAAAGAAAACTCTTGTTCTTTTATCAGCTTCTCTTTCATGTGAAGTAAGCTAGCTATCACACCTGTCACAGGATTGACTTGTAAAGACAGTGATAAATTTTATTAACATATTGAAGGTACTAGATCAAATTAAAGTAACTCCATACAGATTGAAGATTAAGACAATCGGTTGACAGAAGATTAAATTTTTCAAACGCCTCGTGCGAGTTTATCCCATCGTCTTTCTTCTTCCTTTTTCTCTTCCTCTTTCTTCTCGCTCAATATTGCAATGTAGGTACTTTACTATTTTAAATTTTACAATGGAGTAAACTGCTACTTACAACAAGACATTTTCCAAATGTTGTAATAATTTTTCAGTCAACGACTCATTCTGATATCAAAGCGAACTTATCACAAGAGATGAAAAGTTTAATGTCTATAAAAATAATCCTACAATTTTTGTCACTAGAACTGAAAGAATAGTATGTACTTTTAGATCGTGAAACAAACATACATTTATACTTTTTTTATGCTAGAAATGCTTTCAGTTTATGTACCGATCATGGTTGTTTAATTAAAGCTCTTACCTGTTAGAATTGTAGGTAATAAACAAAATAAATGAAAATATAAGAATTTTCAAGATCAGAGTTCAAAAAGATGTTTTCTATTTTCTCAACTTTACCACATTCGGAGTTCTAACAATTGTAGTAGAAGAAAAAAATATTTTACCTTCATAGATACCGTATCAACTGCACAACCAACCTGTATGATAATCGTCTAGCTCTACAATCTTTTCCACGCGGGCAGAGTTTTATGATGTACAAGAGAAGGCATAGGCGGCATCCGAGCCCCGTCGACCTCTGGTCGGAATGCATACTCGTACATCATTGTTTTCTATAAAATGCATAAAAATAAGTACAATATGTACATACTTGAAAAAATGAACCGTCTTTACAAGCTTCTCTCAGAGATGCGAGGGATCTGTTTTCAACTTTCTCAAATTTAAAAAATTGTTCCTTCGTTGAAACTTGTATATTGAGTTTTTTCTTTTCTTTTTTAACTCCTGTGTTTTGGTTGTAGGCCTACTCCCAATTAATTTTAATCATAGTGCGCCGTAACAATTTAAGAGATTCAACGAGAGATATTGCGCATATTATTAATATTATGACACTGGTACCTAGATGATAAAAATGAAACATGTTTAAATATTCATGACAGTACTGACCATCCGCGTCAGGATAGATAAACTGACGTAAAACCACTCCGAGTTCTTCCTTATCTCAGTCATCTCGTTTCTTAGTTCCTGGACCAAGACTTTCACCTGACCCAATTCCTTGGAACTTCTTGAAGCTTTTCTAAGAAGTAACTGAACAGACGTTCCTACGGCTCTCTCTGATCCATACATGCGTACGTTTTGATCATAATCATTAACGGTATTCGACAATGGTTCGTCTTAATCAGGCTCCTCATAGTCATCCTTGTCATCATAGACCATCCATACCTCATCCTCTTCATCATCGACCGAATTCTTATCGACATTCTGATGTTTTTTCATGTTCTCATGTAAAAACGCAGTCATTGAAAAGAAGAAGAAAAAATAAAAGAGGAGAAAAACTATCAGTGAATACCTAACTTAATCAAGTGATTACAAAATGTAAAGTCTTCTCAGACTAATGAAGAAATATGTGTGCTTTCTTTTGGATTTTTTAGCATTGTCTGTCGTAAAGCGAGCCTCTTCTTGGTTTTCCATGCTTTTTTACGTGAAATTAAAGTAGAAAATAGAAGTACATAATGTGGTAATTATTCATTAATAAAAAATCAAACAAATATACACCTACTACTCATTCTATCAATTTCTGAGTCTGTCGGCGTTGGCGTTTTCTAGTGGAATTCGATGTAGGTACCTAACAAGAATTTCGGATTTTAATGTTTTTGTTTTACCCATCACATATGGTTTTTTTTTCAGCCAGATACCCAAATTTATCGATCATAATCTACAAAAGTACATATAAATATGTACGTTGACTACACCCACCAGAGTGACGCGCGTATGAAAAGATGAAAACTCGTTAACTCAAGTTCAATGTCCAATTTCTTCCATTGAGAGAGAAAAAAAGGAGAGAAAAAAAAAGAAAAAGATATGCAACTAAAAATTAGTCAAGAGAAAATGAAAAATTTCACCAAAAATCTGAATGTGGTACAAGATTTGCAATGCAACGATCGCTAGATTGCCAAATATGAAATTTTGAATCCATAGCCAGAAAAAACAGAAATAATAAAAATGAAGTTCGCGATGTGAATAGTTTTTTTTTTTTTTTTTCATTCTACCGAAACTCACTGCTTACCAGAATCTTTTTCATCAACTCAGGTTCAAATTTCAACGTCAAGAAACCTATTTGACGAGTCGTTTCTATTGAAGATCATTTTCAAATAAGTATTTTTATCGTAGGTACCGATAATAGGTAAAAGAAAATAAATGAGATGAAATTTCAATTTCTTAAATTACAATGGCGTTAGCGTTTCGACTGAAGAAGCCATTTACTAACAATATTAAAAACAAGAGTGAAACCCGTGCTTTCAGCGCTTCAATATCCCGCTTTCTGAAATTTTTTTTTCAGAAAAAAATTCGTTTTTACAACAAAATGTATTTCAATTTGGAACAAAATTAAAAAAAAAAAGTAAATACAAATTTTAAAAAAACGATTGCAGGGACGGAAAAACACCTGAAGAGAATGAAAATGCCCGCTTTCTGAAATTTTTTTTTCATAAAAAAATTTGGTTTTACAACAAAATGTATTTCAATTTGGAACAAAATTTTCCAACAAAATTTTAAAAAAAAGTAAATAAAAATCGAAAACCAATAAAAATTTAAAAAAAACGAACGATAATAATATACTCGTAATTTTATCCGTACAATTTTTTTTCATACACCAACCTACTTCTCTTCATTTTCATTCTCTTCAGGTGTTTTTCCGTCTCTGCAATATTATTCTCAATGTCCTCCAATTCAAAGTCTATCTCCTCCAGGACGTCAGGGTATTTCCTTTTAATTTTTCCAATTTCGTTGTCTTCTTGCTCTTTGTATTCCGAAAAATGGTTTGCGCTCGAAATGTTAAAATTATTGCTTTCATACCTGAAACAATTTACTTTTGTAAACTTTTATTGTTTAAAAAAATGTTGGAATACTTTTAGTTAAATTTTTTTGTAACGCAAATTGAATCCTAAATTCATAATTTTTAATTTTATGTTACGACTTTTCATCTCCGCCTACGTATTTAAATTTTTTTTGCTAATTTGTTTTATTTTTTTTTTCTTACCACATTTTTAATGTTTTAGTAATTTCGTGCTTTGTATCATTCACTTTCATCTTTGTTTCGCCTCCAACTATGAATACTTGACCTCCTTTAAAGATATCTCTTCTGAAGTTTTGTAGAATTACTGCATCTCCAGTGGTAATATCATTTTTCTCATCAAATAATGTGACGTCGATTGTTCCTTTCGAATAAATTTTTGAAATAATTCATGACGTTACGGATTTTTATTTTAAATATATCTATTATTATTACCTGACGAATCCGTCAACGCAATTTTTCTTATCCCGTTGTAATTTATTATGTCGCCGCAAATGCCAGCAACCCCTTTTTTGGTTTTATCCTCAACTGCTTCCATAATAGACTGCGTTAAATTCTCCTTCTATTTCTTCATTTGTCAATTCTACTTTTGTCTTCTTATTCAACGCAATTTGTTCTTCGCCGCGAAACCTGAAGGGTAAGTAATATAGGTATTCTACTCGTGAATAATTACCTTTTTTTTCAATAATTGAGAAAACTACAGTACCTAACTTTATTACTTACGCACTATGTTTGACAAATATCTGACTTAATTCGTACGTATTCCCTTCCGTTATTTGATTGGTAATTTCTTCGTCAAATGGTACACCAGACATTAATGTTTTGCCATCGAAAAATGTGAAGTTTGTCACAGTAGAGGATGTATTCTTTTCTTTGTTTGTAGACGAATGGGGTTCTGATTTGGATTCGCATCGGCAGATAACTTTCTTGTTAAAATTGATTCCTTTCACCAATTCATTGAAAGTTATTTTCAACTGTAATTTAATAATGTTTGAAATTGTATGGCTATACAATAATAAATCACTTTCATCACTTTGTTGAAATAATTGATTTTCTTTTTCCTTACCATTTTTTAAATTCCTTCTTTCACAAAGTTGTGTGAATAATTCAAAGAACTGTGACCGTTTCCGTTGTGAAAATATAGGTACACGTGTAATGAGTATTTATTATCAATTATAATTTTTTTTTTTTTTTTAAATTATTATTTTGTAAATCGGTGACAGCCAATAAAATGTGTTATATCACCTTAAATGAAAGAGTGTCTAGAGCAACAGATTTAGTGGCCTATAAATTCTGCGGAAATTATACTTGAAATAATAATTATAAATTTTGTTTGGGATCATTGTTAATGATGACTCGTGTCATTGTAATGAAGAGATCTGCAGATCCAAATTTTTTTCCCAATATAGACCTAACTTAAAAGCTTAAGCTTTAAAACTTCATTTTTCCAAAATTTTTTTAATTATTCTTCTTCTCTGGAACAATAAACGTGTATCAGGAAAATTTCTGGGAAAAGTATTCAGTAGGAGTGGAGATTACAATGTCAAATAGTATAGCTCAGCTAGTATATTAGGCTAGTATAATGTTGTTAGAGGGCTTGAGCCCATCTCGTGATCATTCCCCACTAGGGAACAATAGAAAGGGTTAACCCGAGATGATCGGGAATCTACAGAGGCAGCGCGTGAACATGCACGATAGCGTGCACGAATACGACTGACGTACGAGCGTACGCGAGAGCAGCGAGTACTGCTGAACGGTAAGAGAAGGGAACGCGCTGCTAGCCGCGGACGGACACGGCTGTCTATACTACACACTCTAACACTCCCCGCCAGGCGTGGCCGGACCCAAACAGCAACGGTTACTGAACGGAGAGGAGGTTGAGTGGCCTGGGAAAGAACATATCCTGATGAAACCAGGACCTCAAGGGAAAACGGAGTGCCAAATGTCGGAACTGATCCGAGGCTCATTCTGTAGAGCAAAAAGCTTAAACTCCGAGTGGACTGAAAGAGGAGAAACAATTACACTGAAAGGAAGAGGCATGAAATGCAAGGAACAAAGCCAGGGGTAGTTTACAATTAATTCCAAATGAAAGGAAAGGAAAAGCGACAACGTCGACCAATAAAGAAAAGTCCCATAAAAAGGGAAATCGGTGTACTGCAAAAATAATCACCGAGCATAAGCGAGTAAAGAAAGATCCTGTAGAAGGAGACGGAATTAATAAGAAAATGTAAGTCAACACTTGACAAAAACTTGATAAAATAGAATAGTCAGCACAAACAATTAAATCCAAATAACATTGCAAAAAATCAATGTGTATAATATGAGCAAGCCGAAAAAGAAAAGAAAAAGGAAACGAATAACATTTCGACTTGACTGCCGAACAAGCAATACAGCTTGAGTCCTCTTCTGAAATCAGAAATACAAGGACAATAATGAGTGATTTGAAAGATCAGAAAGCAACTGATCACAGAAGTGAGTGAACCCGGCTTCGGGCAATGCTTTTGTAAACACATCGGCTAAATTATCGACCAAAGGAACTCATAGGAAAACAATAGTATTGTTGCGTACTTCCACGCTGAGATGGTGGAAACAGAGATGAACTGTGTTCTTCAAGGACTTCTGTTTGAGAGACTGGCTAGGTGGATGGTGGATGTGTGATCCACATAAATAATTGGACTAGGTACGTCATAACTTAAGAACTCAAAGAGAGCTTTGAGTGAGACCACTTGTCGGCACGCCAAAGAGGCGGCGACGTACTCAGCTGCGGCTGAAGAGAGATCAACGTGAGTTTGCTTCTTTGTTCTCCGTGAAATTAGGTCATCATAAGCAGGAGGAGTGTATCCTGAAGTTGACCGGGCAGTTACCACGTTCGTATCTAACGAAGCATTTGGGGACCATTTAAGGAGGCTGGAAGATCCTGTATACAGGAGACCTTGGCGTAAGGATACCTCCGAAGTAAAAAAGAATTCGATGGACGAAGGCTTGCCAATCCGACACTGTCGGGTTGGTTTGCGCCCAAGCAGCCGCATTGACTGCAAAGGCAATATCGGGGCGCGTACAAGTCATCAAGAAGATGAATGAACCGATAGCTTCCCTGTATTGTGAACAGGTGGTAGAGGAATAAATTCGTCAGGATTTGACTCTCATTTCTTCGAGGCTTCAATGGTCATAATAGAGGTGTCGATTTCGATGGATCAGAGAGAGAACGGCCGAAATTCTCAAGTAATTTGAGGGTATAGGTACTTCGGCTGAGAGAAGAAGAGAGGACGTTCGATCATATTATAAGCAATCTCTATTCCGAGAAACTTGTTCGGAGTACCGAGATCAGGAATTTTGAACTTTGTAGTTAATTCTTGAATAACTTCTCGCATTTTCTTTGATTAGTACCGACAAGGAGGATATCGTCAACATAAAGAACGAGAATGACGACTGAGGGTACTCCATTTTTCGTGGATTTCCACTTAAAAATGCACGGCTTGGATACATAAGGCCTAAAGCCCATTTGCTGGAGAGTTGCACGAAATCTTTCGTACCATCTTTTTGGACTAACTTTTAATCCATATGGTGAGCGGAATAATTTCAGAACATGTACTTTAGGGTTTAAATTGTCTACTTCATATCCTTGCAGAAAGAACATATATACTGGTGTATCCAAGATACCAGGAAGAAAAACGACTTTGACATAATTGCTGAATATAATAGCCATGTTTCACGGTGATGGAAAGAACGGCAAGTATATCGCTGATATCAGCGACAGGAGCATATGTTTCCATAATATCATAGGGATTGGGGTCTGTAAAGCCACGAGCGACAAGGCGAGCTCGGAACTTGGAATTACCCTCTAGGTCTTCCTTGAGACGAAAAATCCATGTAGAATCAATTGTTTTAGTTCTTCGAGGAAGAGAGTCTCGAGTAAGAGGGACCCATGTGTGATTTTGCGCCATCGCCTTGAACTCTTCATGATTTGCATCTTTCCACTGGACAGATTGTGGAGAATGAATAGCTTCCCGGGAGCGTGATAAACGCGCATAAAAGCGTTCATACGTCAGTGAGGTATCATCAAAAGAAGATGAAAGAGTGTCTGAGGGGTACTCAGATGAATCTCCCTGAACATGGGAATCAACTGATTTTTGTTGATATAATGGCGTGCAAGTAGAGTGGTAAATGGACGAGAGTCTTGCGCTAAAGGCTGTGAATCATCAGACGCGCATGGGTTGATAATGATCTCCAACACATTGGAGCCGAGGTAAATTGGGTGTAGCTGGATAAGTAGTCCAGATTGTGAACTGGGCAACAAAGGGAGGGTACAGTGCACTAACTTTAGTACTAAGATAATCATAAAGAACATCGAATAAATTGAGTTGCATTTTTAGAGGAGCTCTTTTATGGGTTGCCGGAGTATAATATTGATGTTCAGTTTCTACTGACCTAATTTTCCTCTTTTTTATTGGAGGAGGACGAAACGATTCGTCGTGTTCAAATTCGACATCAGCATCTGCTGCTGAAATAGGTCGTCCAAGTTTTATAGGGTCGCGGAAAGGAGTCTGTGCAAAAAGGGCCATAATGATGGCCGGAGACTTGAGATTCTGTGAAAGTAACATTTGAAACGTTCTGAATTGATCCTGTATCAGGATCTAACAATTAAGCACCATTGGTTGATAAACCGGTGAAAAACTTTCGTTTAGCTCTATCTGTATATTTACCTACTTTCTTGGGCAGAGTTTCATGAGCAACACATCCGAATCTTCGGAGAGTTATAAGTGAAGGCATTCGTTTGAAAAGAACCGTGCAAGGCATTTAATTATTCACCGCTTTTTGTGGTAATACATTGTATACGAGAGCGCCGTACGGTACGGCGTTCCATGGCCCAGTCTAATGGACTTTGTAGTACAGTAATAGGGAACCATTTGATCCATCTCCTCAAAGAAACTTTCGAGTCCGACATGCACCTCATTTTGAGTTATTATGGGGAAAATCATATCCATATCTGGAAAAATTGTCTACAATTGCGTAGATACATTCGTCTCTAGAAGGGTACGCCGGTGGTAAGACCGGCTCTAGCACATCGGTATGTATAGGTGCGAGCGGTTGTGGTGCTCGAGTGCGAACTTTGGTAAGTAAGAGCTTTTAGCTTTGGCCAGTTTACAAGGGTGACAATCTCAAATGACAATCTTGGATTGAGTCTGAGATGGTAATGCCTTAAAGTTCAGGCAGCGTCTGCACAAGCTTGCGCATAACTGGTACGCTAGGATGTCCCAACCGATAATGCCACAGACGGGCAAGTTGGCCACTTAATAGACCGGATTTCCTGTTCCTCTAATTTGTTAAGATCATCTAATGAACAATGAGGAATGGAAGTCAGATATTCTTTTAGTTTGGACTGAGTCGTAAAATCATTGGTAAACTCTGAAAAAAAATCCGTTTTTCCTCGCTACAGAAGCGACTGCTTGCGAGTCCAACTCTATTGGAACTCGTAGGTTGAAAAACCACAAGGCAGGGAACACAAGTAAAATAGAGCGAATAGACGTCGGAGACAAAGAGTCTTTATGGACGACGTGCACTGAGTGCTTGAAATAAATTACTGGGTATCCTTGATCTACAAAAGGACGAATCGAAAGATTTTCTCGAATATTGTCATAAATATTGAATTCACCCAGATTTAAAATTGTAACACATTTCGGGAGAATATTCAAGTTATCGACTTAATAAATAGGTAGGCAGACATCCTCATTAGGATTTGCAACTGCTATGTTATAAGGAGCGTCGAAAGCTTTAATCAAGTGTAAATGATCGCCTGATGGAAACACAATTTTATTGCAGCCTGACCCTGAACATGCACGAGCAGTAATATAATTTTTACCAGACGAATAGTCAGATTTGAGTGCACTTTTATGACGGCTTCCGCACCTGCGGAGTGACCCATATGCGATGAACTTTATAGGATAAGCTGAAAACGTTTTACCGTCATTATTATCAGTTGAAGCTTTCCGATCTTCGGAATTACTTTTATTCGATCTTTAGATTTAGGAGGAGGATGGTTATTCCTTCGAGAAAGAAAGGAAGAATGACGAGTATTAATTAGAAGAATCATTAAAGTTATTATCATTACGTCTTCGATCATAGCGATTATAGTATCCACCTCGTGCCCATCTCTTTCGTGAGTACTAGGTGCGACGATTGTGCACCAAGAAGAACAGTTATTTGTATTGTTTTGTGGCCGATTATGTGGTCTATTACCATTATTGATATTTTTATTAAATGTGGGTTTCGAATCTCTCGAATTAAACCCCCTTTTTGGTCCTTGCGGTATAAAGGATTGATAAGGTTTTCTTTCTAAATTGCGGCCCTTGGCGTGAGCCATTGAAATAAACAATTCTCAAACATGAGAATGAGGAACTTTTTGTGAATTATTATAAATCAGTTTATATTGATGGGCGTATTGTACTATTGCTGGGATAATCTGCATCACAGATTCTTAAAAGCGACTTGAGACTATTTCATCCGAAAGATTAAACGTACTGTCGCAAATGTCGGAAACTTTTTTTTTTTTTTAAATCGTAACATACGACTGCGGATTTACTTTAAGGGAGAGATATTGCATATTCATAAGCTCTCTGAGCTCAGTATCGCCTTTCCCGGAATAGCCGGGACGTTTTTGACTCTCTAGAGTCTGCATGACTTCAATTAGATTGATTATATATGCGATATTTTATTCAAGTCACTCACCGAGAGTCGTTGAGCAATTATTTCAGGAAATCTGATTTTATGGAGAGCAAGAATCGTATTATTGTTCGTGGGGGAGGATGATGTGTAATAGCTCTGAAGCCTGCAGGGTATAATATAAATACTGTTTCCAAGTCTCAAAACCAATCCCTTTGCCCAAAACAACATTAGCGGCCAGTTGAGAAAATTTTAAAGTAAGTAAACTATTCTTAAACTCACAGATGGTAATTGGCTGCGGTGCAGCATTTGACGATGCCTGATTACTTGATGGCAAAAAAAAATGCCGGAGATGACGTATTCATCGGCTCAACTTGAGCTTGCCCATTCTTGGGCGGTGGAAGAGAATTAGTTGAAATTTTGCAGGAAGAGTCTCATGATTTTCTTAGATAACGAACAACCACGGGTTTTGGGTTGTATCGGCGCTTTAGTAACGGGGGGAGGTGGTGAGTAAGTTGGTATCGATGGTGGCAGTTTCAAAGGCATGCCATCAGACAAAGTTTATAAAGCCTGAATTGCTGTCAAAAATCGAGGAGGCTCTTGCCTCTTTAAAATTTGTTTCACTCTCTCGAGTAAGACATGAAAATGATGAAATAAAGGACTCACCAACTCTTGAAACACCTACCATACCTGTGCCTCAGTCTACTGAGGAGGATTCTGCTCCTCAGACCAATTAGGAGCTGGGGAAGAAAAAGAGTTCATATTAAATTGAGATGTAGATGTGGGAACGTGAGAGAAAGAAGACAAGGAGGTATGTTTTACTTTCAAATTGATTATAACTTTTTACTTTGAGGTTTAATCAAATTTACACTTTCGAAATGCGGAGTATTTTTATGAGCTTTCGCCCTAGAACTCGTAAATACATCTCCGTGCTTCTTATTTTTGCTGGGAGGTGCCTCCTTACAAGAAGGTTTCTCCCGTGACGGATTTCTATTAGACTGGTGATGAATTACGTTTCTTTTCAGCAGAGGCGTGAGAGTTTTCCTGGTGACATTGCACTTTAGGTTGATTAACAGGGTCACTTTCAGGCTTTGTTGTGTCTTTGCGCAAAGCGCTAGGTGCAGTAACCTCAGTAGGCGATGAAATCTGCTCTTTAAAACTTTAAGAATCGGTATAATTCAAAATACTGTCCTCCTCCGCGGAATCATTAAATTTTGAAGGGTCATTCATTTTTCTGCGAATTATTTTACATAATATTATCGATATCACCATCGAAAGTAAATTTTCGACTTCATACACTCTAAAAAGAGAGTGGGGCACTCACTGGGAGACAAGAGACAATTGAGAAGACAATAATCCATTTATAAGCTCCGTGTCGATGTTGAGACGCAATACATTACGATAAATGCAATGTATAAATAAATAAGGACGATAAGAATGAGAAGAAAGTAAGGGAGCGGGAATACGTTCAAGCGAATTGATAACATTTTTAATCGATAGTGGGTCGTTTTTCCAATGATATTTTCAATAAGGATAATTGCAGATGAAAATAAAGGGTAATCACTGATGACTAGAAAGGAGAAATTATAGGGAAGTGATGAACGGATGAAATTGCAAGAGCAATACGCATATTAGGTGCGACAAACAGAGAAATGCCACTGAGAAAGCGGGCACACACACACACACAAAGATAGCAAAATGAAGTGATAAAGACGAACCGAAAATATTGATGTTCGTCTGAGTGGTAAAATATGATAATGCAGCACTATCAATTATAGCACTTTGGACGAAAAGAGGACGAGTTTTCACGAGGTAAAGTACAAGTACGTAAAGACGCACTCAAAAATAACAAACGCCCGTAAGGCGTTATCTCTAATGAGAAAAACAATTCGCAAAAGTTACGACAATATTGAATAAGTCGTTCGGATTTAAGATGCGTCACGATATTTAGGTTACTGGTGAAACATACGAAGGCCATTCACAAAGCGATGAAGCCAGTTGAAGAGTAAAATACTCAACTCGGGAAGGCACAGAAAAGATGACGTAATGTCTTCGACACGTGGTGGAGCTCGTGATTTCCGTGGGTAAGAATTCGGAGAAATAGTAGCGAATGTCAGCAGCTGCTAGGTGATAAAATTTTTAGGTTTTATGAGGCTTGACAAAAGAATATAATCGAACACCATCGAGCTTCGCTGGCTTTTTGTTTTTACGCAGAATTCCGCTGATATCGAGGAGTATGATGTATGCCGCAGATTTGAGGGCAGAGCAGAGAATAGGTGCGGGGTAGATATGGTTGGTCGCGTCAATACTTTTCCATTATTAAAAAGTGATAAGAAACACAGTGGCTGACAGGAAGTCGCCGAAATTCTTGTCTTCAGCAGTTTAGCTGATTGCATGACGAATGCTCTAGAGTAGTATTTTAAGCAGGTTGACGACGCAATATGGACCAACAAAAATATGAAAAAGTAACACGTGCGAGTTACCACCGACCACGCCGATGTATTCGGCACTGCCTTCGAACGATGCAATATGATGAAATAGAATATTTTCGAAGCCCGCGTAAAATCGGGTTGTTCGATTTCAAATATGACGATCTTTCGTCTCATCAATTACTAATCGGAAATAATTTGTCCGTAATAAAGTTCATTCGAAAACGTTCGAAAGCAGATAAAAATGGCATATTCGTGGTATCAAGGTTACTCCCCGCCTTGTTTGTTTCCACGAGAAATCGAATATCGATTATTTATTCGGTTCTTAAATAAATAAACACAACCGAAAGTTGGATCGCACACTTCCAACTTGATTCTCGTCGATAATAAAGTTTTAGATCGGACTCACCAACTTAGAGGATTTCAACCGCTCGTCACAATGGAGATATTGAAGAAGTCCAAGAACAATACCGCTATACGAAGAGCCGAGCTAACGCGAGTCTCCTTTTCGCTGGTTGAAGTAAATCTTTGCCATTTCCTTCTAAGTGATGTTCCTCATCGTGGCTGAGCATTCGTTGAGAGGCATCGAACCCACGGCAATGACCGGTCTGGGGAGATTGATTGGACTTTTGGTTTCCGGAAAAACTTCAAAGTGACTGACATAGGAGACTTTGTAAAACGGAAAATGGTGCACTTCGAAGAAAGCTAGCTAGTTAAGTAGGTGAATAAAATATTAATTACACCTTGCATGCAGTCTCTTGAGTTCGTTTCTCACATAGCCTCTCCGAAATTGGTGGCCACCGGTGAAGTAGGCTAGGAGAACCGACCTCTTTAGAGAAAAAGACGAAAATCATACGGCCGAAGAGAAATACTCTATTCGAAGTTCACATTTCCGTGATAGATACGGAATAAAGGCATAAACCGCAGGTACCATATTCATCATGATAGTATTCGGCGAAATGCAATGTAGTCGGATGCGTTATCATGCCCGATTAATTTTAGTCTTTTATTAGAAGACAAAGTTGAAAGAAATGATCATTTAGCGCTATTAAATATTCCTTCACGTTAGCAAACATGCCAAATTCGTGGATTGGTAGGAACTCATTGTACATGAGTCGGAAAACAATGTACTTATCTGCGAAAGCAGATTTTTTCCAATGTTTTTAAAATAATATAGGAGCGAAGATATTCGATAGCTCCCCGCCAATCGTATGATTTTAGTATTGAATTATTGAGTTCACGTATTATGTGATTAACTCAAATTTAAAGCTGGTAGACCTCACCAAATCGGTCTGCTACCATGTTAGAGGGCTTGAGCCCATCTCGTGATCATTCCCCACTAGGGAACAATAGAAAGGGTTAACCCGAGATGATCGGGAATCTACAGAGGCAGCGCGTGAACATGCACGATAGCGTGCACGAATACGACTGACGTACGAGCGTACGCGAGAGCAGCGAGTACTGCTGAACGGTAAGAGAAGGGAACGCGCTGCTAGCCGCGGACGGACACGGCTGTCTATACTACACACTCTAACAAATGTACATCAGGGCTAGTATAATGAAGCCTAGTATACTAAGCTAGTATATATATATATATATACTGCTGAAAACTGCCGACATTATGGGAAAATGTTTGAAAATTTTCCAGTCCGCCTGACTTATAGTATAGGCAGACTATGTAATTTGTTATGAGCAAGTGCACGAGAATACCTCTTCGTTTCAATTGAAGAATGAAATATGACGAAGAAGATCATCCTTTGTTATCAGCTTGCAAAGAGAGATTGTACAAAACCCCACATATGTTCAAAGCAGGCATACACACGAGAATTCCTTGTTACGCTGTAACATAGTCAATCTATCTCTGCAAGCTCATAAGGGAGGATGCTCCTCTTGGTAACACTCCCTTCATCTCGTAGCAGAACTTAAGCAGATTATAATCTATCCAAAATTGAATAAAGTTTCTCTTCTCCCACTCATTGAAATTCGATGAAATTTTGACATTATACACGGGAATTATGTCGAGGATTGTTTTTTCCTATCCAAAATTGAATAAAGTTCACCGAAAAAGTTGAAATAAAGCTTGAAAGTTAATCGTATATTGGCTACTCCCTTCATCTCGAAGCAGAACTTGAGCAGATTATAATCTAATCGCCTACGAACATATAATATAAATTCAAATCATAGTGGAATATAAAACTATAATACCTGACAGGGAGATTCCTCTTTTTCTTTTTGAAAACTTACGCTCACTTCTATTCCATGTGTAGTATGTTGGAACCTCATTATACAACAATGTTTTGGCAAAATTATCCTCTTTACATAATTTGAAGAATGCCAAAAGAGTAGTATCTTTCGGATTTCGCAGCACACTCTCAATATTTCCTTTATGAAAATATACTCGTTGACCATTTTCCAAGTGAACTAATAAATGTTGTACCTTGACACAATAATTATATTAGCTTATAAGTATGTAAAGTCTCTTGTTCAATTTGTATTCACAGTGGTAATAAAAGTATTCAATTACTGGAGGATATCTTTCATGAATTGGAAAACCTAAAATTCTCCATACTGCTTCCCCAGCAGATATATATCGGTCTTGCATATACCGTTCAACTTCGTCATACCTGAGAGAAACGCTTGCCATGTCTCCGCCCTTACAGACATATTTACATATGTAAGTAATTGCTTTAACTGAATGCCAATACTCCACATTTATATGACAATCAAAAGTACGACAAAGAATCGGATTATAAGGTACAACCCAAGAATTGTCGACTGTTGTACCATTGTCAAGAGTAACTTTGGCCACCTTCTTCCACACATCTGCGTCTGTATTGTGGGTAATTATTAACCATTGTACTCTTTTTTGTCACAGAACAACGTGGGAAGCTAGAATGAAATTTAATAATGAAAGGCCTTCCCTTTTTTAAAATTCAACTTTCAATTATATTACAGCTCGTGTGCAAAATATATTACGTACTTCTTGCAGCACTTTCCATCCACCATACACGGCGCTTTGCGATTCAAATGTCCACAAAAGTGATGAATCATATGTTTTGTTAAAATTTTAAATAAATGAGGGTCAGCGTTTCTATCTGGAATTTCAGCCTTGATAACTTCATCAATGTGATCTGGTCTTATACGGTCTTACTCATCTGGTTGATGTAAATATAACAAGTGAATACCTGCTGTTTTTAATACTCAATATAGTATATCAGTTATAGCTCACTTATTGGAGAATATCAATAATATTAGGCAATATATGCGGTCAAGATATGGAATGTCATGAAATATATGTATTCATGTTTCTGGTACTATTTGCGAGAGTTGTGTGCTGCTCTTGATTATATGCAGCACAGAGCTCTCACAAGGGAACAAGGATCTGTGAATCATCAAGGACAAACAGTAACCTGCCTAGATTATATTGAGTATTGATCTAAATATATATTATAAGTCAATATTGTTTTTTATTACTCAGATATTTATAGTATATCTTTTATAACCCATTTGAGGAACATACAGAATATACACAGGCCTATTATATATTACAATATGCAAGTTCATGATATAAAGGTACAGTCTAACTATTTGGGTTTCTGGTACTTCTTATAGGTGTTTTACAATGCTCTTAATTATATGCAGTGGAAAACCATCAGAAGGCAACTAGGATTTGTGAATCATTTTAAGTAAAATTGGTTGGCTGCCTAGCAAATACTGCGTAGATATTGATAAAAATATAAGGTAAGTCATCAATATAGTTTACATTTCTTCTCAAATTATTTTTTTTTTGGAACTGTAAATAATTAGAAAATTATTGACTCAATAATGCCCATGTGGATAACTATACGGGTTTTGGGTTCTACTCTTAATTTTTTTTTTGTTACCTACTGTTCTTGTTTATATGCAGTACAAAAGAATTAAAGAGGGAATACAGATCTGTGACTCATCAAGGACAATAAGTAACCTGCCTAGATTATATTGAGTATTGATCTAAATATATGTAATAAGTCAATATTGTTTTTTATTACTCAGATATTTATTAGTATATCTTTAATAACCCATTTGAGCAACATACAGAATATACACAGGCCTATTATATATTACAATATGCAAGTTCATGATATAAAGGTACAGTCTAACTATTTGGGTTTCTGGTACTTCTTATAGGTGTTTTACAATGCTCTTAATTATATGCAGTGGAAAACCATCAGAAGGCAACTAGGATTTGTGAATCATTTTAAGTAAAATTGGTTGGCTGCCTAGCAAATACTGCGTAGATATTGATAAAAATATAAGGTAAGTCATCAATATAGTTTACATTTCTTCTCAAATTATTTTTTTTTTGGAACTGTAAATAATTAGAAAATTATTGACTCAATAATGCCCATGTGGATAACTATACGGGTTTTGGGTTCTACTCTTAATTTTTTTTTTGTTACCTACTGTTCTTGTTTATATGCAGTACAAAAGAATTAAAGAGGGAATACAGATCTGTGACTCATCAAGGACAATAAGTAACCTGCCTAGATTATATTGAGTATTGATCTAAATATATGTAATAAGTCAATATTGTTTTTTATTACTCAGATATTTATTAGTATATCTTTAATAACCCATTTGAGCAACATACAGAATATACCTATTATATATTACAATATGCAAGTTCATGATATGAAGGTACAGTCTAACTATTTGGGTTTCTGGTACTTCTTATGGGTGTTTTACAATGCTCTTAATTATATGCAGTGGATACCATCAGAAGGCAACTAGGATTTGTGAATCATTTTAAGTAAAATTGGTTGGCTGCCTAGCAAATACTGCGTAGATATTGATAAAAATATAAGGTAAGTCATCAATATAGTTTACATTTCTTCTCAAATTATTTCTTTTTGGAACTTTAAATAATTAGAAAATTATTGACTCAATAATGCCCATGTGGATAACTATACGGGTTTTGGGTTCCTTTCTTAATTGTTTCCTGTACTGTTCTTGTTTATATGCAGTACAAAACAATTAAGAGGGAACACAGATCTGTGACTCATCAAGGACAATAAGTAGGTAACCTGCCTAGATTATATTGAGTATTGATCTAAATATATATAATAAGTCAATATTGTTTTTTATTACTCAGATATTTATAGTACCTATATTTTTAAAATATTACAATATGCAAGTTCATGATATAAAGGTACGGTCTAACTATTTGGGTTTCTGGTACTTCTTATAGGTGTTTTACACTGCTCTTAATTATATGCAGTGGATACCATCAGAAGGCAACTAGGATTTGTGAATTATTTTAAGTAAAATTGGTTGGCTGCCTAGCAAATACTGCGTAGATATTGATAAAAATATAAGGTAAGTCATCAATATAGTTTACATTTCTTCTCAAATTATTTCTTTTTGGAACTTTAAATAATTAGAAAATTATTGACTCAATAATGCCCATGTGGATAACTATACGGGTTTTGGGTTCCTTTCTTAATTTTTTCTTCCTACTGTTCTTGTTTATATGCAGTACAAAAAAATTAAGAAGGAACACAGATCTGTGACTCATCAAGGACAATAAGTAGGTAACCTGCCTAGATTATATTGAGTATTGATCTAAATATATATAATAAGTCAATATTGTTTTTTATTACTCAGATATTTATAGTACCTATATCTTTAATATATTACAATATGCAAGTTCATGATATAAAGGTACAGTCTAACTATTTGGGTTTCTGGTATTTCTTATAGGTGTTTTACACTGCTCTTAATTATATGCAGTGGATACTATCAGAAGGCAACTAGGATTTGTGAATCATTTTAAGTAAAATTGGTTGGCTGCCTAGCAAATACTGCGTAGATATTGATAAAAATATAAGGTAAGTCATCAATATAGTTTACATTTCTTCTCAAATTATTTCTTTTTGGAACTTTAAATAATTAGAAAATTATTGACTCAATAATGCCCATGTGGATAACTATACGGGTTTTGGGTTCCTTTCTTAATTGTTTCCTGTACTGTTCTTGTTTATATGCAGTACAAAAAAATTAAGAGGGAACACAGATCTGTGACTCATCAAGGACAATAAGTAGGTAACCTGCCTAGATTATATTGAGTATTGATCTAAATATATATAATAAGTCAATATTGTTTTTTATTACTCAGATATTTATAGTACCTATATTTTTAAAATATTACAATATGCAAGTTCATGATATAAAGGTACAGTCTAACTATTTGGGTTTCTGGTATTTCTTATAGGTGTTTTACACTGCTCTTAATTATATGCAGTGGATACCATCAGAAGGCAACTAGGATTTGTGAATCATTTTAAGTAAAATTGGTTGGCTGCCTAGCAAATACTGCGTAGATATTGATAAAAATATAAGGTAAGTCATCAATATAGTTTACATTTCTTCTCAAATTATTTCTTTTTGGAACTTTAAATAATTAGAAAATTATTGACTCAATAATGCCCATGTGGATAACTATACGGGTTTTGGGTTCCTTTCTTAATTGTTTCCTGTACTGTTCTTGTTTATATGCAGTACAAAAAAATTAAGAGGGAACACAGATCTGTGACTCATCAAGGACAATAAGTAGGTAACCTGCCTAGATTATATTGAGTATTGATCTAAATATATATAATAAGTCAATATTGTTTTTTATTACTCAGATATTTATAGTACCTATATCTTTAATATATTACAATATGCAAGTTCATGATATAAAGGTACAGTCTAACTATTTGGGTTTCTGGTATTTCTTATAGGTGTTTTACACTGCTCTTAATTATATGCAGTGGATACTATCAGAAGGCAACTAGGATTTGTGAATCATTTTAAGTAAAATTGGTTGGCTGCCTAGCAAATACTGCGTAGATATTGATAAAAATATAAGGTAAGTCATCAATATAGTTTACATTTCTTCTCAAATTATTTCTTTTTGGAACTTTAAATAATTAGAAAATTATTGACTCAATAATGCCCATGTGGATAACTATACGGGTTTTGGGTTCCTTTCTTAATTTTTTCCTGTACTGTTCTTGTTTATATGCAGTACAAAAAAATTAAGAGGGAACACAGATCTGTGACTCATCAAGGACAATAAGTAGGTAACCTGCCTAGATTATATTGAGTATTGATCTAAATATATATAATAAGTCAATATTGTTTTTTATTACTCAGATATTTATAGTACCTATATTTTTAATATATTACAATATGCAAGTTCATGATATAAAGGTACAGTCTAACTATTTGGGTTTCTGGTACTTCTTATAGGTGTTTTACACTGCTCTTAATTATATGCAGTGGATACCATCAGAAGGCAACTAGGATTTGTGAATCATTTCAAGTAAAATTGGTTGGCTGCCTAGCAAATACTGCGTAGATATTGATAAAAATATAAGGTAAGTCATCAATATAGTTTACATTTCTTCTCAAATTATTTCTTTTTGGAACTTTAAATAATTAGAAAATTATTGACTCAATAATGCCCATGTGGATAACTATACGGGTTTTGGGTTCCTTTCTTAATTTTTTCCTGTACTGTTCTTGTTTATATGCAGTACAAAAAAATTAAGAGGGAACACAGATCTGTGACTCATCAAGGACAATAAGTAGGTAACCTGCCTAGATTATATTGAGTATTGATCTAAATATATATAATAAGTCAATATTGTTTTTTATTACTCAGATATTTATAGTACCTATATCTTTAATATATTACAATATGCAAGTTCATGATATAAAGGTACAGTCTAACTATTTGGGTTTCTGGTATTTCTTATAGGTGTTTTACACTGCTCTTAATTATATGCAGTGGATACTATCAGAAGGCAACTAGGATTTGTGAATCATTTTAAGTAAAATTGGTTGGCTGCCTAGCAAATACTGCGTAGATATTGATAAAAATATAAGGTAAGTCATCAATATAGTTTACATTTCTTCTCAAATTATTTCTTTTTGGAACTTTAAATAATTAGAAAATTATTGACTCAATAATGCCCATGTGGATAACTATACGGGTTTTGGGTTCCTTTCTTAATTCTTTCCTGTACTGTTCTTGTTTATATGCAGTACAAAAAAATTAAGAGGGAACACAGATCTGTGACTCATCAAGGACAATAAGTAGGTAACCTGCCTAGATTATATTGAGTATTGATCTAAATATATATAATAAGTCAATATTGTTTTTTATTACTCAGATATTTATAGTACCTATATCTTTAATATATTACAATATGCAAGTTCATGATATAAAGGTACAGTCTAACTATTTGGGTTTCTGGTATTTCTTATAGGTGTTTTACACTGCTCTTAATTATATGCAGTGGATACCATCAGAAGGCAACTAGGATTTGTGAATCATTTTAAGTAAAATTGGTTGGCTGCCTAGCAAATACTGCGTAGATATTTATAAAAATATAAGGTAAGTCATCAATATAGTTTACATTTCTTCTCAAATTATTTCTTTTTGGAACTTTAAATAATTAGAAAATTATTGACTCAATAATGCCCATGTGGATAACTATACGGGTTTTGGGTTCCTTTCTTAATTTTTTCCTGTACTGTTCTTGTTTATATGCAGTACAAAAAAATTAAGAGGGAACACAGATCTGTGACTCATCAAGGACAATAAGTAGGTAACCTGCCTAGATTATATTGAGTATTGATCTAAATATATATAATAAGTCAATATTGTTTTTTATTACTCAGATATTTATAGTACCTATATCTTTAATATATTACAATATGCAAGTTCATGATATAAAGGTACAGTCTAACTATTTGGGTTTCTGGTATTTCTTATAGGTGTTTTACACTGCTCTTAATTATATGCAGTGGATACTATCAGAAGGCAACTAGGATTTGTGAATCATTTTAAGTAAAATTGGTTGGCTGCCTAGCAAATACTGCGTAGATATTGATAAAAATATAAGGTAAGTCATCAATATAGTTTACATTTCTTCTCAAATTATTTCTTTTTGGAACTTTAAATAATTAGAAAATTATTGACTCAATAATGCCCATGTGGATAACTATACGGGTTTTGGGTTCCTTTCTTAATTTTTTCCTGTACTGTTCTTGTTTATATGCAGTACAAAAAAATTAAGAGGGAACACAGATCTGTGACTCATCAAGGACAATAAGTAGGTAACCTGCCTAGATTATATTGAGTATTGATCTAAATATATATAATAAGTCAATATTGTTTTTTATTACTCAGATATTTATAGTACCTATATCTTTAATATATTACAATATGCAAGTTCATGATATAAAGGTACAGTCTAACTATTTGGGTTTCTGGTATTTCTTATAGGTGTTTTACACTGCTCTTAATTATATGCAGTGGATACTATCAGAAGGCAACTAGGATTTGTGAATCATTTTAAGTAAAATTGGTTGGCTGCCTAGCAAATACTGCGTAGATATTGATAAAAATATAAGGTAAGTCATCAATATAGTTTACATTTCTTCTCAAATTATTTCTTTTTGGAACTTTAAATAATTAGAAAATTATTGACTCAATAATGCCCATGTGGATAACTATACGGGTTTTGGGTTCCTTTCTTAATTTTTTCCTGTACTGTTCTTGTTTATATGCAGTACAAAAAAATTAAGAGGGAACACAGATCTGTGACTCATCAAGGACAATAAGTAGGTAACCTGCCTAGATTATATTGAGTATTGATCTAAATATATATAATAAGTCAATATTGTTTTTTATTACTCAGATATTTATAGTACCTATATCTTTAATATATTACAATATGCAAGTTCATGATATAAAGGTACAGTCTAACTATTTGGGTTTCTGGTATTTCTTATAGGTGTTTTACACTGCTCTTAATTATATGCAGTGGATACCATCAGAAGGCAACTAGGATTTGTGAATCATTTTAAGTAAAATTGGTTGGCTGCCTAGCAAATACTGCGTAGATATTTATAAAAATATAAGGTAAGTCATCAATATAGTTTACATTTCTTCTCAAATTATTTCTTTTTGGAACTTTAAATAATTAGAAAATTATTGACTCAATAATGCCCATGTGGATAACTATACGGGTTTTGGGTTCCTTTCTTAATTTTTTCCTGTACTGTTCTTGTTTATATGCAGTACAAAAAAATTAAGAGGGAACACAGATCTGTGACTCATCAAGGACAATAAGTAGGTAACCTGCCTAGATTATATTGAGTATTGATCTAAATATATATAATAAGTCAATATTGTTTTTTATTACTCAGATATTTATAGTACCTATATCTTTAATATATTACAATATGCAAGTTCATGATATAAAGGTACAGTCTAACTATTTGGGTTTCTGGTATTTCTTATAGGTGTTTTACACTGCTCTTAATTATATGCAGTGGATACCATCAGAAGGCAACTAGGATTTGTGAATCATTTTAAGTAAAATTGGTTGGCTGCCTAGCAAATACTGCGTAGATATTTATAAAAATATAAGGTAAGTCATCAATATAGTTTACATTTCTTCTCAAATTATTTCTTTTTGGAACTTTAAATAATTAGAAAATTATTGACTCAATAATGCCCATGTGGATAACTATACGGGTTTTGGGTTCCTTTCTTAATTTTTTCTTCCTACTGTTCTTGTTTATATGCAGTACAAAAAAATTAAGAGGGAACACAGATCTGTGACACATCAAGGACAATAAGTAGGTAACTTGCCTAGATTATATTGAGTATTGATCTAAATATATATAATAAGTCAATATTGTTTTTTATTACTCAGATATTTATAGTACCTATATCTTTAATATATTACAATATGCAAGTTCATGATATAAAGGTACAGTCTAACTATTTGGGTTTCTGGTATTTCTTATAGGTGTTTTACACTGCTCTTAATTATATGCAGTGGATACTATCAGAAGGCAACTAGGATTTGTGAATCATTTTAAGTAAAATTGGTTGGCTGCCTAGCAAATACTGCGTAGATATTGATAAAAATATAAGGTAAGTCATCAATATAGTTTACATTTCTTCTCAAATTATTTCTTTTTGGAACTTTAAATAATTAGAAAATTATTGACTCAATAATGCCCATGAGGATAACTATACGGGTTTTGGGTTCCTTTCTTAATTTTTTCCTGTACTGTTCTTGTTTATATGCAGTACAAAAAAATTAAGAGGGAACACAGATCTGTGACTCATCAAGGACAATAAGTAGGTAACCTGCCTAGATTATATTGAGTATTGATCTAAATATATATAATAAGTCAATATTGTTTTTTATTACTCAGATATTTATAGTACCTATATCTTTAATATATTACAATATGCAAGTTCATGATATAAAGGTACAGTCTAACTATTTGGGTTTCTGGTATTTCTTATAGGTGTTTTACACTGCTCTTAATTATATGCAGTGGATACCATCAGAAGGCAACTAGGATTTGTGAATCATTTTAAGTAAAATTGGTTGGCTGCCTAGCAAATACTGCGTAGATATTGATAAAAATATAAGGTAAGTCATCAATATAGTTTACATTTCTTCTCAAATTATTTCTTTTTGGAACTTTAAATAATTAGAAAATTATTGACTCAATAATGCCCATGTGGATAACTATACGGGTTTTGGGTTCCTTTCTTAATTGTTTCCTGTACTGTTCTTGTTTATATGCAGTACAAAACAATTAAGAGGGAACACAGATCTGTGACTCATCAAGGACAATAAGTAGGTAACCTGCCTAGATTATATTGAGTATTGATCTAAATATATATAATAAGTCAATATTGTTTTTTATTACTCAGATATTTATAGTACCTATATCTTTAATATATTACAATATGCAAGTTCATGATATAAAGGTACAGTCTAACTATTTGGGTTTCTGGTATTTCTTATAGGTGTTTTACACTGCTCTTAATTATATGCAGTGGATACCATCAGAAGGCAACTAGGATTTGTGAATCATTTTAAGTAAAATTGGTTGGCTGCCTAGCAAATACTGCGTAGATATTGATAAAAATATAAGGTAAGTCATCAATATAGTTTACATTTCTTCTCAAATCATTTCTTTTTGGAACTTTAAATAATTAGAAAATTATTGATTCAATAATGCCCATGTGGATAACTATACGGGTTTTGGGTTCCTTTCTTAATTTTTTCCTGTACTGTTCTTGTTTATATGCAGTACAAAAAAATTAAGAGGGAACACAGATCTGTGACTCATCAAGGACAATAAGTAGGTAACCTGCCTAGATTATATTGAGTATTGATCTAAATATATATAATAAGTCAATATTGTTTTTTATTACTCAGATATTTATAGTACCTATATCTTTAATATATTACAATATGCAAGTTCATGATATAAAGGTACAGTCTAACTATTTGGGTTTCTGGTATTTCTTATAGGTGTTTTACACTGCTCTTAATTATATGCAGTGGATACTATCAGAAGGCAACTAGGATTTGTGAATCATTTTAAGTAAAATTGGTTGGCTGCCTAGCAAATACTGCGTAGATATTGATAAAAATATAAGGTAAGTCATCAATATAGTTTACATTTCTTCTCAAATTATTTCTTTTTGGAACTTTAAATAATTAGAAAATTATTGACTCAATAATGCCCATGTGGATAACTATACGGGTTTTGGGTTCCTTTCTTAATTTTTTCCTGTACTGTTCTTGTTTATATGCAGTACAAAAAAATTAAGAGGGAACACAGATCTGTGACTCATCAAGGACAATAAGTAGGTAACCTGCCTAGATTATATTGAGTATTGATCTAAATATATATAATAAGTCAATATTGTTTTTTATTACTCAGATATTTATAGTACCTATATCTTTAATATATTACAATATGCAAGTTCATGATATAAAGGTACAGTCTAACTATTTGGGTTTCTGGTATTTCTTATAGGTGTTTTACACTGCTCTTAATTATATGCAGTGGATACTATCAGAAGGCAACTAGGATTTGTGAATCATTTTAAGTAAAATTGGTTGGCTGCCTAGCAAATACTGCGTAGATATTGATAAAAATATAAGGTAAGTCATCAATATAGTTTACATTTCTTCTCAAATTATTTCTTTTTGGAACTTTAAATAATTAGAAAATTATTGACTCAATAATGCCCATGTGGATAACTATACGGGTTTTGGGTTCCTTTCTTAATTTTTTCCTGTACTGTTCTTGTTTATATGCAGTACAAAAAAATTAAGAGGGAACACAGATCTGTGACTCATCAAGGACAATAAGTAGGTAACCTGCCTAGATTATATTGAGTATTGATCTAAATATATATAATAAGTCAATATTGTTTTTTATTACTCAGATATTTATAGTACCTATATCTTTAATATATTACAATATGCAAGTTCATGATATAAAGGTACAGTCTAACTATTTGGGTTTCTGGTATTTCTTATAGGTGTTTTACACTGCTCTTAATTATATGCAGTGGATACCATCAGAAGGCAACTAGGATTTGTGAATCATTTTAAGTAAAATTGGTTGGCTGCCTAGCAAATACTGCGTAGATATTTATAAAAATATAAGGTAAGTCATCAATATAGTTTACATTTCTTCTCAAATTATTTCTTTTTGGAACTTTAAATAATTAGAAAATTATTGACTCAATAATGCCCATGTGGATAACTATACGGGTTTTGGGTTCCTTTCTTAATTGTTTCCTGTACTGTTCTTGTTTATATGCAGTACAAAAAAATTAAGAGGGAACACAGATCTGTGACTCATCAAGGACAATAAGTAGGTAACCTGCCTAGATTATATTGAGTATTGATCTAAATATATATAATAAGTCAATATTGTTTTTTATTACTCAGATATTTATAGTACCTATATCTTTAATATATTACAATATGCAAGTTCATGATATAAAGGTACAGTCTAACTATTTGGGTTTCTGGTATTTCTTATAGGTGTTTTACACTGCTCTTAATTATATGCAGTGGATACCATCAGAAGGCAACTAGGATTTGTGAATCATTTTAAGTAAAATTGGTTGGCTGCCTAGCAAATACTGCGTAGATATTGATAAAAATATAAGGTAAGTCATCAATATAGTTTACATTTCTTCTCAAATTATTTCTTTTTGGAACTTTAAATAATTAGAAAATTATTGACTCAATAATGCCCATGTGGATAACTATACGGGTTTTGGGTTCCTTTCTTAATTGTTTCCTGTACTGTTCTTGTTTATATGCAGTACAAAACAATTAAGAGGGAACACAGATCTGTGACTCATCAAGGACAATAAGTAGGTAACCTGCCTAGATTATATTGAGTATTGATCTAAATATATATAATAAGTCAATATTGTTTTTTATTACTCAGATATTTATAGTACCTATATCTTTAATATATTACAATATGCAAGTTCATGATATAAAGGTACAGTCTAACTATTTGGGTTTCTGGTATTTCTTATAGGTGTTTTACACTGCTCTTAATTATATGCAGTGGATACCATCAGAAGGCAACTAGGATTTGTGAATCATTTTAAGTAAAATTGGTTGGCTGCCTAGCAAATACTGCGTAGATATTGATAAAAATATAAGGTAAGTCATCAATATAGTTTACATTTCTTCTCAAATCATTTCTTTTTGGAACTTTAAATAATTAGAAAATTATTGATTCAATAATGCCCATGTGGATAACTATACGGGTTTTGGGTTCCTTTCTTAATTTTTTCCTGTACTGTTCTTGTTTATATGCAGTACAAAAAAATTAAGAGGGAACACAGATCTGTGACTCATCAAGGACAATAAGTAGGTAACCTGCCTAGATTATATTGAGTATTGATCTAAATATATATAATAAGTCAATATTGTTTTTTATTACTCAGATATTTATAGTACCTATATTTTTAAAATATTACAATATGCAAGTTCATGATATAAAGGTACGGTCTAACTATTTGGGTTTCTGGTACTTCTTATAGGTGTTTTACACTGCTCTTAATTATATGCAGTGGATACCATCAGAAGGCAACTAGGATTTGTGAATCATTTTAAGTAAAATTGGTTGGCTGCCTAGCAAATACTGCGTAGATATTGATAAAAATATAAGGTAAGTCATCAATATAGTTTACATTTCTTCTCAAATTATTTCTTTTTGGAACTTTAAATAATTAGAAAATTATTGACTCAATAATGCCCATGTGGATAACTATACGGGTTTTGGGTTCCTTTCTTAATTTTTTCCTGTACTGTTCTTGTTTATATGCAGTACAAAAAAATTAAGAAGGAACACAGATCTGTGACTCATCAAGGACAATAAGTAGGTAACCTGCCTAGATTATATTGAGTATTGATCTAAATATATATAATAAGTCAATATTGTTTTTTATTACTCAGATATTTATAGTACCTATATCTTTAATATATTACAATATGCAAGTTCATGATATAAAGGTACAGTCTAACTATTTGGGTTTCTGGTATTTCTTATAGGTGTTTTACACTGCTCTTAATTATATGCAGTGGATACTATCAGAAGGCAACTAGGATTTGTGAATCATTTTAAGTAAAATTGGTTGGCTGCCTAGCAAATACTGCGTAGATATTTATAAAAATATAAGGTAAGTCATCAATATAGTTTACATTTCTTCTCAAATTATTTCTTTTTGGAACTTTAAATAATTAGAAAATTATTGACTCAATAATGCCCATGTGGATAACTATACGGGTTTTGGGTTCCTTTCTTAATTGTTTCCTGTACTGTTCTTGTTTATATGCAGTACAAAACAATTAAGAGGGAACACAGATCTGTGACTCATCAAGGACAATAAGTAGGTAACCTGCCTAGATTATATTGAGTATTGATCTAAATATATATAATAAGTCAATATTGTTTTTTATTACTCAGATATTTATAGTACCTATATCTTTAATATATTACAATATGCAAGTTCATGATATAAAGGTACAGTCTAACTATTTGGGTTTCTGGTATTTCTTATAGGTGTTTTACACTGCTCTTAATTATATGCAGTGGATACTATCAGAAGGCAACTAGGATTTGTGAATCATTTTAAGTAAAATTGGTTGGCTGCCTAGCAAATACTGCGTAGATATTGATAAAAATATAAGGTAAGTCATCAATATAGTTTACATTTCTTCTCAAATTATTTCTTTTTGGAACTTTAAATAATTAGAAAATTATTGACTCAATAATGCCCATGTGGATAACTATACGGGTTTTGGGTTCCTTTCTTAATTTTTTCCTGTACTGTTCTTGTTTATATGCAGTACAAAAAAATTAAGAGGGAACACAGATCTGTGACTCATCAAGGACAATAAGTAGGTAACCTGCCTAGATCATATTGAGTATTGATCTAAATATATATAATAAGTCAATATTGTTTTTTATTACTCAGATATTTATAGTACCTATATCTTTAATATATTACAATATGCAAGTTCATGATATAAAGGTACAGTCTAACTATTTGGGTTTCTGGTATTTCTTATAGGTGTTTTACACTGCTCTTAATTATATGCAGTGGATACCATCAGAAGGCAACTAGGATTTGTGAATCATTTTAAGTAAAATTGGTTGGCTGCCTAGCAAATACTGCGTAGATATTGATAAAAATATAAGGTAAGTCATCAATATAGTTTACATTTCTTCTCAAATTATTTCTTTTTGGAACTTTAAATAATTAGAAAATTATTGACTCAATAATGCCCATGTGGATAACTATACGGGTTTTGGGTTCCTTTCTTAATTGTTTCCTGTACTGTTCTTGTTTATATGCAGTACAAAAAAATTAAGAGGGAACACAGATCTGTGACTCATCAAGGACAATAAGTAGGTAACCTGCCTAGATTATATTGAGTATTGATCTAAATATATATAATAAGTCAATATTGTTTTTTATTACTCAGATATTTATAGTACCTATATCTTTAATATATTACAATATGCAAGTTCATGATATAAAGGTACAGTCTAACTATTTGGGTTTCTGGTATTTCTTATAGGTGTTTTACACTGCTTTTAATTATATGCAGTGGATACCATCAGAAGGCAACTAGGATTTGTGAATCATTTTAAGTAAAATTGGTTGGCTGCCTAGCAAATACTGCGTAGATATTGATAAAAATATAAGGTAAGTCATCAATATAGTTTACATTTCTTCTCAAATTATTTCTTTTTGGAACTTTAAATAATTAGAAAATTATTGATTCAATAATGCCCATGTGGATAACTATACGGGTTTTGGGTTCCTTTCTTAATTTTTTCCTGTACTGTTCTTGTTTATATGCAGTACAAAAAAATTAAGAGGGAACACAGATCTGTGACTCATCAAGGACAATAAGTAGGTAACCTGCCTAGATTATATTGAGTATTGATCTAAATATATATAATAAGTCAATATTGTTTTTTATTACTCAGATATTTATAGTACCTATATCTTTAATATATTACAATATGCAAGTTCATGATATAAAGGTACAGTCTAACTATTTGGGTTTCTGGTATTTCTTATAGGTGTTTTACACTGCTCTTAATTATATGCAGTGGATACCATCAGAAGGCAACTAGGATTTGTGAATCATTTTAAGTAAAATTGGTTGGCTGCCTAGCAAATACTGCGTAGATATTTATAAAAATATAAGGTAAGTCATCAATATAGTTTACATTTCTTCTCAAATTATTTCTTTTTGGAACTTTAAATAATTAGAAAATTATTGACTCAATAATGCCCATGTGGATAACTATACGGGTTTTGGGTTCCTTTCTTAATTTTTTCTTCGTACTGTTCTTGTTTATATGCAGTACAAAAAAATTAAGAAGGAACACAGATCTGTGACTCATCAAGGACAATAAGTAGGTAACCTGCCTAGATTATATTGAGTATTGATCTAAATATATATAATAAGTCAATATTGTTTTTTATTACTCAGATATTTATAGTACCTATATCTTTAATATATTACAATATGCAAGTTCATGATATAAAGGTACAGTCTAACTATTTGGGTTTCTGGTATTTCTTATAGGTGTTTTACACTGCTCTTAATTATATGCAGTGGATACTATCAGAAGGCAACTAGGATTTGTGAATCATTTTAAGTAAAATTGGTTGGCTGCCTAGCAAATACTGCGTAGATATTGATAAAAATATAAGGTAAGTCATCAATATAGTTTACATTTCTTCTCAAATTATTTCTTTTTGGAACTTTAAATAATTAGAAAATTATTGACTCAATAATGCCCATGTGGATAACTATACGGGTTTTGGGTTCCTTTCTTAATTTTTTCCTGTACTGTTCTTGTTTATATGCAGTACAAAAAAATTAAGAGGAAACACAGATCTGTGACTCATCAAGGACAATAAGTAGGTAACCTGCCTAGATCATATTGAGTATTGATCTAAATATATATAATAAGTCAATATTGTTTTTTATTACTCAGATATTTATAGTACCTATATCTTTAATATATTACAATATGCAAGTTCATGATATAAAGGTACAGTCTAACTATTTGGGTTTCTGGTATTTCTTATAGGTGTTTTACACTGCTCTTAATTATATGCAGTGGATACCATCAGAAGGCAACTAGGATTTGTGAATCATTTTAAGTAAAATTGGTTGGCTGCCTAGCAAATACTGCGTAGATATTGATAAAAATATAAGGTAAGTCATCAATATAGTTTACATTTCTTCTCAAATTATTTCTTTTTGGAACTTTAAATAATTAGAAAATTATTGACTCAATAATGCCCATGTGGATAACTATACGGGTTTTGGGTTCCTTTCTTAATTGTTTCCTGTACTGTTCTTGTTTATATGCAGTACAAAAAAATTAAGAGGGAACACAGATCTGTGACTCATCAAGGACAATAAGTAGGTAACCTGCCTAGATTATATTGAGTATTGATCTAAATATATATAATAAGTCAATATTGTTTTTTATTACTCAGATATTTATAGTACCTATATCTTTAATATATTACAATATGCAAGTTCATGATATAAAGGTACAGTCTAACTATTTGGGTTTCTGGTATTTCTTATAGGTGTTTTACACTGCTTTTAATTATATGCAGTGGATACCATCAGAAGGCAACTAGGATTTGTGAATCATTTTAAGTAAAATTGGTTGGCTGCCTAGCAAATACTGCGTAGATATTGATAAAAATATAAGGTAAGTCATCAATATAGTTTACATTTCTTCTCAAATTATTTCTTTTTGGAACATTAAATAATTAGAAAATTATTGACTCAATAATGCCCATGTGGATAACTATACGGGTTTTGGGTTCCTTTCTTAATTGTTTCCTGTACTGTTCTTGTTTATATGCAGTACAAAAAAATTAAGAAGGAACACAGATCTGTGACTCATCAAGGACAATAAGTAGGTAACCTGCCTAGATTATATTGAGTATTGATCTAAATATATATAATAAGTCAATATTGTTTTTTATTACTCAGATATTTATAGTACCTATATCTTTAATATATTACAATATGCAAGTTCATGATATAAAGGTACAGTCTAACTATTTGGGTTTCTGGTATTTCTTATAGGTGTTTTACACTGCTCTTAATTATATGCAGTGGATACTATCAGAAGGCAACTAGGATTTGTGAATCATTTTAAGTAAAATTGGTTGGCTGCCTAGCAAATACTGCGTAGATATTGATAAAAATATAAGGTAAGTCATCAATATAGTTTACATTTCTTCTCAAATTATTTCTTTTTGGAACTTTAAATAATTAGAAAATTATTGACTCAATAATGCCCATGTGGATAACTATACGGGTTTTGGGTTCCTTTCTTAATTGTTTCCTGTACTGTTCTTGTTTATATGCAGTACAAAAAAATTAAGAGGGAACACAGATCTGTGACTCATCAAGGACAATAAGTAGGTAACCTGCCTAGATCATATTGAGTATTGATCTAAATATATATAATAAGTCAATATTGTTTTTTATTACTCAGATATTTATAGTACCTATATCTTTAATATATTACAATATGCAAGTTCATGATATAAAGGTACAGTCTAACTATTTGGGTTTCTGGTATTTCTTATAGGTGTTTTACACTGCTCTTAATTATATGCAGTGGATACCATCAGAAGGCAACTAGGATTTGTGAATCATTTTAAGTAAAATTGGTTGGCTGCCTAGCAAATACTGCGTAGATATTGATAAAAATATAAGGTAAGTCATCAATATAGTTTACATTTCTTCTCAAATTATTTCTTTTTGGAACTTTAAATAATTAGAAAATTATTGACTCAATAATGCCCATGTGGATAACTATACGGGTTTTGGGTTCCTTTCTTAATTGTTTCCTGTACTGTTCTTGTTTATATGCAGTACAAAAAAATTAAGAGGGAACACAGATCTGTGACTCATCAAGGACAATAAGTAGGTAACCTGCCTAGATTATATTGAGTATTGATCTAAATATATATAATAAGTCAATATTGTTTTTTATTACTCAGATATTTATAGTACCTATATCTTTAATATATTACAATATGCAAGTTCATGATATAAAGGTACAGTCTAACTATTTGGGTTTCTGGTATTTCTTATAGGTGTTTTACACTGCTCTTAATTATATGCAGTGGATACCATCAGAAGGCAACTAGGATTTGTGAATCATTTTAAGTAAAATTGGTTGGCTGCCTAGCAAATACTGCGTAGATATTGATAAAAATATAAGGTAAGTCATCAATATAGTTTACATTTCTTCTCAAATTATTTCTTTTTGGAACTTTAAATAATTAGAAAATTATTGATTCAATAATGCCCATGTGGATAACTATACGGGTTTTGGGTTCCTTTCTTAATTTTTTCCTGTACTGTTCTTGTTTATATGCAGTACAAAAAAATTAAGAGGGAACACAGATCTGTGACTCATCAAGGACAATAAGTAGGTAACCTGCCTAGATTATATTGAGTATTGATCTAAATATATATAATAAGTCAATATTGTTTTTTATTACTCAGATATTTATAGTACCTATATCTTTAATATATTACAATATGCAAGTTCATGATATAAAGGTACAGTCTAACTATTTGGGTTTCTGGTATTTCTTATAGGTGTTTTACACTGCTCTTAATTATATGCAGTGGATACTATCAGAAGGCAACTAGGATTTGTGAATCATTTTAAGTAAAATTGGTTGGCTGCCTAGCAAATACTGCGTAGATATTGATAAAAATATAAGGTAAGTCATCAATATAGTTTACATTTCTTCTCAAATTATTTCTTTTTGGAACTTTAAATAATTAGAAAATTATTGACTCAATAATGCCCATGTGGATAACTATACGGGTTTTGGGTTCCTTTCTTAATTTTTTCCTGTACTGTTCTTGTTTATATGCAGTACAAAAAAATTAAGAGGAAACACAGATCTGTGACTCATCAAGGACAATAAGTAGGTAACCTGCCTAGATCATATTGAGTATTGATCTAAATATATATAATAAGTCAATATTGTTTTTTATTACTCAGATATTTATAGTACCTATATCTTTAATATATTACAATATGCAAGTTCATGATATAAAGGTACAGTCTAACTATTTGGGTTTCTGGTATTTCTTATAGGTGTTTTACACTGCTCTTAATTATATGCAGTGGATACCATCAGAAGGCAACTAGGATTTGTGAATCATTTTAAGTAAAATTGGTTGGCTGCCTAGCAAATACTGCGTAGATATTGATAAAAATATAAGGTAAGTCATCAATATAGTTTACATTTCTTCTCAAATTATTTCTTTTTGGAACTTTAAATAATTAGAAAATTATTGACTCAATAATGCCCATGTGGATAACTATACGGGTTTTGGGTTCCTTTCTTAATTGTTTCCTGTACTGTTCTTGTTTATATGCAGTACAAAAAAATTAAGAGGGAACACAGATCTGTGACTCATCAAGGACAATAAGTAGGTAACCTGCCTAGATTATATTGAGTATTGATCTAAATATATATAATAAGTCAATATTGTTTTTTATTACTCAGATATTTATAGTACCTATATCTTTAATATATTACAATATGCAAGTTCATGATATAAAGGTACAGTCTAACTATTTGGGTTTCTGGTATTTCTTATAGGTGTTTTACACTGCTTTTAATTATATGCAGTGGATACCATCAGAAGGCAACTAGGATTTGTGAATCATTTTAAGTAAAATTGGTTGGCTGCCTAGCAAATACTGCGTAGATATTGATAAAAATATAAGGTAAGTCATCAATATAGTTTACATTTCTTCTCAAATTATTTCTTTTTGGAACATTAAATAATTAGAAAATTATTGACTCAATAATGCCCATGTGGATAACTATACGGGTTTTGGGTTCCTTTCTTAATTGTTTCCTGTACTGTTCTTGTTTATATGCAGTACAAAAAAATTAAGAAGGAACACAGATCTGTGACTCATCAAGGACAATAAGTAGGTAACCTGCCTAGATTATATTGAGTATTGATCTAAATATATATAATAAGTCAATATTGTTTTTTATTACTCAGATATTTATAGTACCTATATCTTTAATATATTACAATATGCAAGTTCATGATATAAAGGTACAGTCTAACTATTTGGGTTTCTGGTATTTCTTATAGGTGTTTTACACTGCTCTTAATTATATGCAGTGGATACTATCAGAAGGCAACTAGGATTTGTGAATCATTTTAAGTAAAATTGGTTGGCTGCCTAGCAAATACTGCGTAGATATTGATAAAAATATAAGGTAAGTCATCAATATAGTTTACATTTCTTCTCAAATTATTTCTTTTTGGAACTTTAAATAATTAGAAAATTATTGACTCAATAATGCCCATGTGGATAACTATACGGGTTTTGGGTTCCTTTCTTAATTGTTTCCTGTACTGTTCTTGTTTATATGCAGTACAAAAAAATTAAGAGGGAACACAGATCTGTGACTCATCAAGGACAATAAGTAGGTAACCTGCCTAGATCATATTGAGTATTGATCTAAATATATATAATAAGTCAATATTGTTTTTTATTACTCAGATATTTATAGTACCTATATCTTTAATATATTACAATATGCAAGTTCATGATATAAAGGTACAGTCTAACTATTTGGGTTTCTGGTATTTCTTATAGGTGTTTTACACTGCTCTTAATTATATGCAGTGGATACCATCAGAAGGCAACTAGGATTTGTGAATCATTTTAAGTAAAATTGGTTGGCTGCCTAGCAAATACTGCGTAGATATTGATAAAAATATAAGGTAAGTCATCAATATAGTTTACATTTCTTCTCAAATTATTTCTTTTTGGAACTTTAAATAATTAGAAAATTATTGACTCAATAATGCCCATGTGGATAACTATACGGGTTTTGGGTTCCTTTCTTAATTGTTTCCTGTACTGTTCTTGTTTATATGCAGTACAAAAAAATTAAGAGGGAACACAGATCTGTGACTCATCAAGGACAATAAGTAGGTAACCTGCCTAGATTATATTGAGTATTGATCTAAATATATATAATAAGTCAATATTGTTTTTTATTACTCAGATATTTATAGTACCTATATCTTTAATATATTACAATATGCAAGTTCATGATATAAAGGTACAGTCTAACTATTTGGGTTTCTGGTATTTCTTATAGGTGTTTTACACTGCTCTTAATTATATGCAGTGGATACCATCAGAAGGCAACTAGGATTTGTGAATCATTTTAAGTAAAATTGGTTGGCTGCCTAGCAAATACTGCGTAGATATTGATAAAAATATAAGGTAAGTCATCAATATAGTTTACATTTCTTCTCAAATTATTTCTTTTTGGAACTTTAAATAATTAGAAAATTATTGATTCAATAATGCCCATGTGGATAACTATACGGGTTTTGGGTTCCTTTCTTAATTTTTTCCTGTACTGTTCTTGTTTATATGCAGTACAAAAAAATTAAGAGGGAACACAGATCTGTGACTCATCAAGGACAATAAGTAGGTAACCTGCCTAGATTATATTGAGTATTGATCTAAATATATATAATAAGTCAATATTGTTTTTTATTACTCAGATATTTATAGTACCTATATCTTTAATATATTACAATATGCAAGTTCATGATATAAAGGTACAGTCTAACTATTTGGGTTTCTGGTATTTCTTATAGGTGTTTTACACTGCTCTTAATTATATGCAGTGGATACCATCAGAAGGCAACTAGGATTTGTGAATCATTTTAAGTAAAATTGGTTGGCTGCCTAGCAAATACTGCGTAGATATTTATAAAAATATAAGGTAAGTCATCAATATAGTTTACATTTCTTCTCAAATTATTTCTTTTTGGAACTTTAAATAATTAGAAAATTATTGACTCAATAATGCCTATGTGGATAACTATACGGGTTTTGGGTTCCTTTCTTAATTTTTTCTTCGTACTGTTCTTGTTTATATGCAGTACAAAAAAATTAAGAGGGAACACAGATCTGTGACTCATCAAGGACAATAAGTAGGTAACCTGCCTAGATTATATTGAGTATTGATCTAAATATATATAATAAGTCAATATTGTTTTTTATTACTCAGATATTTATAGTACCTATATCTTTAATATATTACAATATGCAAGTTCATGATATAAAGGTACAGTCTAACTATTTGGGTTTCTGGTATTTCTTATAGGTGTTTTACACTGCTCTTAATTATATGCAGTGGATACTATCAGAAGGCAACTAGGATTTGTGAATCAATTTAAGTAAAATTGGTTGGCTGCCTAGCAAATACTGCGTAGATATTGATAAAAATATAAGGTAAGTCATCAATATAGTTTACATTTCTTCTCAAATTATTTCTTTTTGGAACTTTAAATAATTAGAAAATTATTGACTCAATAATGCCCATGAGGATAACTATACGGGTTTTGGGTTCCTTTCTTAATTTTTTCCTGTACTGTTCTTGTTTATATGCAGTACAAAAAAATTAAGAGGGAACACAGATCTGTGACTCTTCAAGGACAATAAGTAGGTAACCTGCCTAGATTATATTGAGTATTGATCTAAATATATATAATAAGTCAATATTGTTTTTTATTACTCAGATATTTATAGTACCTATATTTTTAATATATTACAATATGCAAGTTCATGATATAAAGGTACAGTCTAACTATTTGGGTTTCTGGTACTTCTTATAGGTGTTTTACACTGCTCTTAATTATATGCAGTGGATACCATCAGAAGGCAACTAGGATTTGTGAATCATTTCAAGTAAAATTGGTTGGCTGCCTAGCAAATACTGCGTAGATATTGATAAAAATATAAGGTAAGTCATCAATATAGTTTACATTTCTTCTCAAATTATTTCTTTTTGGAACTTTAAATAATTAGAAAATTATTGACTCAATAATGCCCATGTGGATAACTATACGGGTTTTGGGTTCCTTTCTTAATTTTTTCCTGTACTGTTCTTGTTTATATGCAGTACAAAAAAATTAAGAGGGAACACAGATCTGTGACTCATCAAGGACAATAAGTAGGTAACCTGCCTAGATTATATTGAGTATTGATCTAAATATATATAATAAGTCAATATTGTTTTTTATTACTCAGATATTTATAGTACCTATATCTTTAATATATTACAATATGCAAGTTCATGATATAAAGGTACAGTCTAACTATTTGGGTTTCTGGTATTTCTTATAGGTGTTTTACACTGCTCTTAATTATATGCAGTGGATACTATCAGAAGGCAACTAGGATTTGTGAATCATTTTAAGTAAAATTGGTTGGCTGCCTAGCAAATACTGCGTAGATATTTATAAAAATATAAGGTAAGTCATCAATATAGTTTACATTTCTTCTCAAATTATTTCTTTTTGGAACTTTAAATAATTAGAAAATTATTGACTCAATAATGCCCATGTGGATAACTATACGGGTTTTGGGTTCCTTTCTTAATTTTTTCTTCGTACTGTTCTTGTTTATATGCAGTACAAAAAAATTAAGAGGGAACACAGATCTGTGACTCATCAAGGACAATAAGTAGGTAACCTGCCTAGATTATATTGAGTATTGATCTAAATATATATAATAAGTCAATATTGTTTTTTATTACTCAGATATTTATAGTACCTATATCTTTAATATATTACAATATGCAAGTTCATGATATAAAGGTACAGTCTAACTATTTGGGTTTCTGGTATTTCTTATAGGTGTTTTACACTGCTCTTAATTATATGCAGTGGATACTATCAGAAGGCAACTAGGATTTGTGAATCATTTTAAGTAAAATTGGTTGGCTGCCTAGCAAATACTGCGTAGATATTGATAAAAATATAAGGTAAGTCATCAATATAGTTTACATTTCTTCTCAAATTATTTCTTTTTGGAACTTTAAATAATTAGAAAATTATTGACTCAATAATGCCCATGTGGATAACTATACGGGTTTTGGGTTCCTTTCTTAATTGTTTCCTGTACTGTTCTTGTTTATATGCAGTACAAAAAAATTAAGAGGGAACACAGATCTGTGACTCATCAAGGACAATAAGTAGGTAACCTGCCTAGATTATATTGAGTATTGATCTAAATATATATAATAAGTCAATATTGTTTTTTATTACTCAGATATTTATAGTACCTATATCTTTAATATATTACAATATGCAAGTTCATGATATAAAGGTACAGTCTAACTATTTGGGTTTCTGGTATTTCTTATAGGTGTTTTACACTGCTCTTAATTATATGCAGTGGATACCATCAGAAGGCAACTAGGATTTGTGAATCATTTTAAGTAAAATTGGTTGGCTGCCTAGCAAATACTGCGTAGATATTGATAAAAATATAAGGTAAGTCATCAATATAGTTTACATTTCTTCTCAAATTATTTCTTTTTGGAACTTTAAATAATTAGAAAATTATTGATTCAATAATGCCCATGTGGATAACTATACGGGTTTTGGGTTCCTTTCTTAATTTTTTCCTGTACTGTTCTTGTTTATATGCAGTACAAAAAAATTAAGAGGGAACACAGATCTGTGACTCATCAAGGACAATAAGTAGGTAACCTGCCTAGATTATATTGAGTATTGATCTAAATATATATAATAAGTCAATATTGTTTTTTATTACTCAGATATTTATAGTACCTATATTTTTAAAATATTACAATATGCAAGTTCATGATATAAAGGTACGGTCTAACTATTTGGGTTTCTGGTACTTCTTATAGGTGTTTTACACTGCTCTTAATTATATGCAGTGGATACCATCAGAAGGCAACTAGGATTTGTGAATCATTTTAAGTAAAATTGGTTGGCTGCCTAGCAAATACTGCGTAGATATTGATAAAAATATAAGGTAAGTCATCAATATAGTTTACATTTCTTCTCAAATTATTTCTTTTTGGAACTTTAAATAATTAGAAAATTATTGACTCAATAATGCCCATGTGGATAACTATACGGGTTTTGGGTTCCTTTCTTAATTTTTTCTTCGTACTGTTCTTGTTTATATGCAGTACAAAAAAATTAAGAAGGAACACAGATCTGTGACTCATCAAGGACAATAAGTAGGTAACCTGCCTAGATTATATTGAGTATTGATCTAAATATATATAATAAGTCAATATTGTTTTTTATTACTCAGATATTTATAGTACCTATATCTTTAATATATTACAATATGCAAGTTCATGATATAAAGGTACAGTCTAACTATTTGGGTTTCTGGTATTTCTTATAGGTGTTTTACACTGCTCTTAATTATATGCAGTGGATACTATCAGAAGGCAACTAGGATTTGTGAATCATTTTAAGTAAAATTGGTTGGCTGCCTAGCAAATACTGCGTAGATATTTATAAAAATATAAGGTAAGTCATCAATATAGTTTACATTTCTTCTCAAATTATTTCTTTTTGGAACTTTAAATAATTAGAAAATTATTGACTCAATAATGCCCATGTGGATAACTATACGGGTTTTGGGTTCCTTTCTTAATTTTTTCTTCGTACTGTTCTTGTTTATATGCAGTACAAAAAAATTAAGAGGGAACACAGATCTGTGACTCATCAAGGACAATAAGTAGGTAACCTGCCTAGATTATATTGAGTATTGATCTAAATATATATAATAAGTCAATATTGTTTTTTATTACTCAGATATTTATAGTACCTATATCTTTAATATATTACAATATGCAAGTTCATGATATAAAGGTACAGTCTAACTATTTGGGTTTCTGGTATTTCTTATAGGTGTTTTACACTGCTCTTAATTATATGCAGTGGATACCATCAGAAGGCAACTAGGATTTGTGAATCATTTTAAGTAAAATTGGTTGGCTGCCTAGCAAATACTGCGTAGATATTGATAAAAATATAAGGTAAGTCATCAATATAGTTTACATTTCTTCTCAAATTATTTCTTTTTGGAACTTTAAATAATTAGAAAATTATTGACTCAATAATGCCCATGTGGATAACTATACGGGTTTTGGGTTCCTTTCTTTATTGTTTCCTGTACTGTTCTTGTTTATATGCAGTACAAAAAAATTAAGAAGGAACACAGATCTGTGACTCATCAAGGACAATAAGTAGGTAACCTGCCTAGATTATATTGAGTATTGATCTAAATATATATAATAAGTCAATATTGTTTTTTATTACTCAGATATTTATAGTACCTATATCTTTAATATATTACAATATGCAAGTTCATGATATAAAGGTACAGTCTAACTATTTGGGTTTCTGGTATTTCTTATAGGTGTTTTACACTGCTCTTAATTATATGCAGTGGATACTATCAGAAGGCAACTAGGATTTGTGAATCATTTTAAGTAAAATTGGTTGGCTGCCTAGCAAATACTGCGTAGATATTGATAAAAATATAAGGTAAGTCATCAATATAGTTTACATTTCTTCTCAAATTATTTCTTTTTGGAACTTTAAATAATTAGAAAATTATTGACTCAATAATGCCCATGTGGATAACTATACGGGTTTTGGGTTCCTTTCTTAATTTTTTCCTGTACTGTTCTTGTTTATATGCAGTACAAAAAAATTAAGAGGGAACACAGATCTGTGACTCATCAAGGACAATAAGTAGGTAACCTGCCTAGATTATATTGAGTATTGATCTAAATATATATAATAAGTCAATATTGTTTTTTATTACCCAGATATTTATAGTACCTATATCTTTAATATATTACAATATGCAAGTTCATGATATGAAGGTACAGTCTAACTATTTGGGTTTCTGGTACTTCTTATAGGTGTTTTACACTCCTCTTAATTATATGCAGTGGATACCATCAGAAGGCAACTAGGATTTGTGAATCATTTTAAGTAAAATTGGTTGGCTGCCTAGCAAATACTGCGTAGATATTTATAAAAATATAAGGTAAGTCATCAATATAGTTTACATTTCTTCTCAAATTATTTCTTTTTGGAACTTTAAATAATTAGAAAATTATTGACTCAATAATGCCCATGTGGATAACTATACAGGTTTTGGGTTCCTTTCTTAATTTCTTCCTGTACTGTTCTTGTTTATATGCAGTACAAAAAAATTAAGAGGGAACACAGATCTGTGACACATCAAGGACAATAAGTAGGTAACCTGCCTAGATTATATTGAGTATTGATCTAAATATATATAATAAGTCAATATTGTTTTTTATTACTCAGATATTTATAGTACCTATATCTTTAATATATTACAATATGCAAGTTCATGATATAAAGGTACAGTCTAACTATTTGGGTTTCTGGTATTTCTTATAGGTGTTTTACACTGCTCTTAATTATATGCAGTGGATACTATCAGAAGGCAACTAGGATTTGTGAATCATTTTAAGTAAAATTGGTTGGCTGCCTAGCAAATACTGCGTAGATATTGATAAAAATATAAGGTAAGTCATCAATATAGTTTACATTTCTTCTCAAATTATTTCTTTTTGGAACTTTAAATAATTAGAAAATTATTGACTCAATAATGCCCATGAGGTAACTATACGGGTTTTGGGTTCCTTTCTTAATTTTTTCCTGTACTGTTCTTGTTTATATGCAGTACAAAAAAATTAAGAGGGAACACAGATCTGTGACTCTTCAAGGACAATAAGTAGGTAACCTGCCTAGATTATATTGAGTATTGATCTAAATATATATAATAAGTCAATATTGTTTTTTATTACTCAGATATTTATAGTACCTATATCTTTAATATATTACAATATGCAAGTTCATGATATAAAGGTACAGTCTAACTATTTGGTTTTCTGGTATTTCTTATAGGTGTTTTACACTGCTCTTAATTATATGCAGTGGATACTATCAGAAGGCAACTAGGATTTGTGAATCATTTTAAGTAAAATTGGTTGGCTGCCTAGCAAATACTGCGTAGATATTGATAAAAATATAAGGTAAGTCATCAATATAGTTTACATTTCTTCTCAAATTATTTCTTTTTGGAACTTTAAATAATTAGAAAATTATTGACTCAATAATGCCCATGTGGATAACTATACGGGTTTTGGGTTCCTTTCTTAATTTTTTCCTGTACTGTTCTTGTTTATATGCAGTACAAGAAAATTAAGAGGGAACACAGATCTGTGACTCATCAAGGACAATAAGTAGGTAACCTGCCTAGATTATATTGAGTATTGATCTAAATATATATAATAAGTCAATATTGTTTTTTATTACTCAGATATTTATAGTACCTATATTTTTAAAATATTACAATATGCAAGTTCATGATATAAAGGTACGGTCTAACTATTTGGGTTTCTGGTACTTCTTATAGGTGTTTTACACTGCTCTTAATTATATGCAGTGGATACCATCAGAAGGCAACTAGGATTTGTGAATCATTTTAAGTAAAATTGGTTGGCTGCCTAGCAAATACTGCGTAGATATTGATAAAAATATAAGGTAAGTCATCAATATAGTTTACATTTCTTCTCAAATTATTTCTTTTTGGAACTTTAAATAATTAGAAAATTATTGACTCAATAATGCCCATGTGGATAACTATACGGGTTTTGGGTTCCTTTCTTAATTTTTTCCTGTACTGTTCTTGTTTATATGCAGTACAAAAAAATTAAGAGGGAACACAGATCTGTGACACATCAAGGACAATAAGTAGGTAACCTGCCTAGATTATATTGAGTATTGATCTAAATATATATAATAAGTCAATATTGTTTTTTATTACTCAGATATTTATAGTACCTATATCTTTAATATATTACAATATGCAAGTTCATGATATAAAGGTACAGTCTAACTATTTGGGTTTCTGGTATTTCTTATAGGTGTTTTACACTGCTCTTAATTATATGCAGTGGATACCATCAGAAGGCAACTAGGATTTGTGAATCATTTTAAGTAAAATTGGTTGGCTGCCTAGCAAATACTGCGTAGATATTGATAAAAATATAAGGTAAGTCATCAATATAGTTTACATTTCTTCTCAAATTATTTCTTTTTGGAACTTTAAATAATTAGAAAATTATTGATTCAATAATGCCCATGTGGATAACTATACGGGTTTTGGGTTCCTTTCTTAATTTTTTCCTGTACTGTTCTTGTTTATATGCAGTACAAAAAAATTAAGAGGGAACACAGATCTGTGACTCATCAAGGACAATAAGTAGGTAACCTGCCTAGATTATATTGAGTATTGATCTAAATATATATAATAAGTCAATATTGTTTTTTATTACTCAGATATTTATAGTACCTATATTTTTAAAATATTACAATATGCAAGTTCATGATATAAAGGTACGGTCTAACTATTTGGGTTTCTGGTACTTCTTATAGGTGTTTTACACTGCTCTTAATTATATGCAGTGGATACCATCAGAAGGCAACTAGGATTTGTGAATCATTTTAAGTAAAATTGGTTGGCTGCCTAGCAAATACTGCGTAGATATTGATAAAAATATAAGGTAAGTCATCAATATAGTTTACATTTCTTCTCAAATTATTTCTTTTTGGAACTTTAAATAATTAGAAAATTATTGACTCAATAATGCCCATGTGGATAACTATACGGGTTTTGGGTTCCTTTCTTAATTTTTTCTTCGTACTGTTCTTGTTTATATGCAGTACAAAAAAATTAAGAAGGAACACAGATCTGTGACTCATCAAGGACAATAAGTAGGTAACCTGCCTAGATTATATTGAGTATTGATCTAAATATATATAATAAGTCAATATTGTTTTTTATTACTCAGATATTTATAGTACCTATATCTTTAATATATTACAATATGCAAGTTCATGATATAAAGGTACAGTCTAACTATTTGGGTTTCTGGTATTTCTTATAGGTGTTTTACACTGCTCTTAATTATATGCAGTGGATACTATCAGAAGGCAACTAGGATTTGTGAATCATTTTAAGTAAAATTGGTTGGCTGCCTAGCAAATACTGCGTAGATATTTATAAAAATATAAGGTAAGTCATCAATATAGTTTACATTTCTTCTCAAATTATTTCTTTTTGGAACTTTAAATAATTAGAAAATTATTGACTCAATAATGCCCATGTGGATAACTATACGGGTTTTGGGTTCCTTTCTTAATTTTTTCTTCGTACTGTTCTTGTTTATATGCAGTACAAAAAAATTAAGAGGGAACACAGATCTGTGACTCATCAAGGACAATAAGTAGGTAACCTGCCTAGATTATATTGAGTATTGATCTAAATATATATAATAAGTCAATATTGTTTTTTATTACTCAGATATTTATAGTACCTATATCTTTAATATATTACAATATGCAAGTTCATGATATAAAGGTACAGTCTAACTATTTGGGTTTCTGGTATTTCTTATAGGTGTTTTACACTGCTCTTAATTATATGCAGTGGATACCATCAGAAGGCAACTAGGATTTGTGAATCATTTTAAGTAAAATTGGTTGGCTGCCTAGCAAATACTGCGTAGATATTGATAAAAATATAAGGTAAGTCATCAATATAGTTTACATTTCTTCTCAAATTATTTCTTTTTGGAACTTTAAATAATTAGAAAATTATTGACTCAATAATGCCCATGTGGATAACTATACGGGTTTTGGGTTCCTTTCTTTATTGTTTCCTGTACTGTTCTTGTTTATATGCAGTACAAAAAAATTAAGAAGGAACACAGATCTGTGACTCATCAAGGACAATAAGTAGGTAACCTGCCTAGATTATATTGAGTATTGATCTAAATATATATAATAAGTCAATATTGTTTTTTATTACTCAGATATTTATAGTACCTATATCTTTAATATATTACAATATGCAAGTTCATGATATAAAGGTACAGTCTAACTATTTGGGTTTCTGGTATTTCTTATAGGTGTTTTACACTGCTCTTAATTATATGCAGTGGATACTATCAGAAGGCAACTAGGATTTGTGAATCATTTTAAGTAAAATTGGTTGGCTGCCTAGCAAATACTGCGTAGATATTTATAAAAATATAAGGTAAGTCATCAATATAGTTTACATTTCTTCTCAAATTATTTCTTTTTGGAACTTTAAATAATTAGAAAATTATTGACTCAATAATGCCCATGTGGATAACTATACGGGTTTTGGGTTCCTTTCTTAATTTTTTCCTGTACTGTTCTTGTTTATATGCAGTACAAAAAAATTAAGAGGGAACACAGATCTGTGACTCATCAAGGACAATAAGTAGGTAACCTGCCTAGATTATATTGAGTATTGATCTAAATATATATAATAAGTCAATATTGTTTTTTATTACCCAGATATTTATAGTACCTATATCTTTAATATATTACAATATGCAAGTTCATGATATGAAGGTACAGTCTAACTATTTGGGTTTCTGGTACTTCTTATAGGTGTTTTACACTCCTCTTAATTATATGCAGTGGATACCATCAGAAGGCAACTAGGATTTGTGAATCATTTTAAGTAAAATTGGTTGGCTGCCTAGCAAATACTGCGTAGATATTTATAAAAATATAAGGTAAGTCATCAATATAGTTTACATTTCTTCTCAAATTATTTCTTTTTGGAACTTTAAATAATTAGAAAATTATTGACTCAATAATGCCCATGTGGATAACTATACAGGTTTTGGGTTCCTTTCTTAATTTCTTCCTGTACTGTTCTTGTTTATATGCAGTACAAAAAAATTAAGAGGGAACACAGATCTGTGACACATCAAGGACAATAAGTAGGTAACCTGCCTAGATTATATTGAGTATTGATCTAAATATATATAATAAGTCAATATTGTTTTTTATTACTCAGATATTTATAGTACCTATATCTTTAATATATTACAATATGCAAGTTCATGATATAAAGGTACAGTCTAACTATTTGGGTTTCTGGTATTTCTTATAGGTGTTTTACACTGCTCTTAATTATATGCAGTGGATACTATCAGAAGGCAACTAGGATTTGTGAATCATTTTAAGTAAAATTGGTTGGCTGCCTAGCAAATACTGCGTAGATATTGATAAAAATATAAGGTAAGTCATCAATATAGTTTACATTTCTTCTCAAATTATTTCTTTTTGGAACTTTAAATAATTAGAAAATTATTGACTCAATAATGCCCATGAGGTAACTATACGGGTTTTGGGTTCCTTTCTTAATTTTTTCCTGTACTGTTCTTGTTTATATGCAGTACAAAAAAATTAAGAGGGAACACAGATCTGTGACTCTTCAAGGACAATAAGTAGGTAACCTGCCTAGATTATATTGAGTATTGATCTAAATATATATAATAAGTCAATATTGTTTTTTATTACTCAGATATTTATAGTACCTATATCTTTAATATATTACAATATGCAAGTTCATGATATAAAGGTACAGTCTAACTATTTGGTTTTCTGGTATTTCTTATAGGTGTTTTACACTGCTCTTAATTATATGCAGTGGATACTATCAGAAGGCAACTAGGATTTGTGAATCATTTTAAGTAAAATTGGTTGGCTGCCTAGCAAATACTGCGTAGATATTGATAAAAATATAAGGTAAGTCATCAATATAGTTTACATTTCTTCTCAAATTATTTCTTTTTGGAACTTTAAATAATTAGAAAATTATTGACTCAATAATGCCCATGTGGATAACTATATGGGTTTTGGGTTCCTTTCTTAATTTTTTCCTGTACTGTTCTTGTTTATATGCAGTACAAGAAAATTAAGAGGGAACACAGATCTGTGACTCATCAAGGACAATAAGTAGGTAACCTGCCTAGATTATATTGAGTATTGATCTAAATATATATAATAAGTCAATATTGTTTTTTATTACTCAGATATTTATAGTACCTATATTTTTAAAATATTACAATATGCAAGTTCATGATATAAAGGTACGGTCCAACTATTTGGGTTTCTGGTACTTCTTATAGGTGTTTTACACTGCTCTTAATTATATGCAGTGGATACCATCAGAAGGCAACTAGGATTTGTGAATCATTTTAAGTAAAATTGGTTGGCTGCCTAGCAAATACTGCGTAGATATTGATAAAAATATAAGGTAAGTCATCAATATAGTTTACATTTCTTCTCAAATTATTTCTTTTTGGAACTTTAAATAATTAGAAAATTATTGACTCAATAATGCCCATGTGGATAACTATACGGGTTTTGGGTTCCTTTCTTAATTTTTTCCTGTACTGTTCTTGTTTATATGCAGTACAAAAAAATTAAGAGGGAACACAGATCTGTGACACATCAAGGACAATAAGTAGGTAACCTGCCTAGATTATATTGAGTATTGATCTAAATATATATAATAAGTCAATATTGTTTTTTATTACTCAGATATTTATAGTACCTATATCTTTAATATATTACAATATGCAAGTTCATGATATAAAGGTACAGTCTAACTATTTGGTTTTCTGGTATTTCTTATAGGTGTTTTACACTGCTCTTAATTATATGCAGTGGATACTATCAGAAGGCAACTAGGATTTGTGAATCATTTTAAGTAAAATTGGTTGGCTGCCTAGCAAATACTGCGTAGATATTGATAAAAATATAAGGTAAGTCATCAATATAGTTTACATTTCTTCTCAAATTATTTCTTTTTGGAACTTTAAATAATTAGAAAATTATTGACTCAATAATGCCCATGTGGATAACTATACGGGTTTTGGGTTCCTTTCTTAATTTTTTCCTGTACTGTTCTTGTTTATATGCAGTACAAAAAAATTAAGAGGGAACACAGATCTGTGACACATCAAGGACAATAAGTAGGTAACCTGCCTAGATTATATTGAGTATTGATCTAAATATATATAATAAGTCAATATTGTTTTTTATTACTCAGATATTTATAGTACCTATATCTTTAATATATTACAATATGCAAGTTCATGATATAAAGGTACAGTCTAACTATTTGGTTTTCTGGTATTTCTTATAGGTGTTTTACACTGCTCTTAATTATATGCAGTGGATACTATCAGAAGGCAACTAGGATTTGTGAATCATTTTAAGTAAAATTGGTTGGCTGCCTAGCAAATACTGCGTAGATATTGATAAAAATATAAGGTAAGTCATCAATATAGTTTACATTTCTTCTCAAATTATTTCTTTTTGGAACTTTAAATAATTAGAAAATTATTGACTCAATAATGCCCATGTGGATAACTATATGGGTTTTGGGTTCCTTTCTTAATTTTTTCTTCGTACTGTTCTTGTTTATATGCAGTACAAGAAAATTAAGAGGGAACACAGATCTGTGACTCATCAAGGACAATAAGTAGGTAACCTGCCTAGATTATATTGAGTATTGATCTAAATATATATAATAAGTCAATATTGTTTTTTATTACTCAGATATTTATAGTACCTATATTTTTAAAATATTACAATATGCAAGTTCATGATATAAAGGTACGGTCTAACTATTTGGGTTTCTGGTACTTCTTATAGGTGTTTTACACTGCTCTTAATTATATGCAGTGGATACCATCAGAAGGCAACTAGGATTTGTGAATCATTTTAAGTAAAATTGGTTGGCTGCCTAGCAAATACTGCGTAGATATTGATAAAAATATAAGGTAAGTCATCAATATAGTTTACATTTCTTCTCAAATTATTTCTTTTTGGAACTTTAAATAATTAGAAAATTATTGACTCAATAATGCCCATGTGGATAACTATACGGGTTTTGGGTTCCTTTCTTAATTTTTTCCTGTACTGTTCTTGTTTATATGCAGTACAAAAAAATTAAGAGGGAACACAGATCTGTGACACATCAAGGACAATAAGTAGGTAACCTGCCTAGATTATATTGAGTATTGATCTAAATATATATAATAAGTCAATATTGTTTTTTATTACTCAGATATTTATAGTACCTATATCTTTAATATATTACAATATGCAAGTTCATGATATAAAGGTACAGTCTAACTATTTGGTTTTCTGGTATTTCTTATAGGTGTTTTACACTGCTCTTAATTATATGCAGTGGATACTATCAGAAGGCAACTAGGATTTGTGAATCATTTTAAGTAAAATTGGTTGGCTGCCTAGCAAATACTGCGTAGATATTGATAAAAATATAAGGTAAGTCATCAATATAGTTTACATTTCTTCTCAAATTATTTCTTTTTGGAACTTTAAATAATTAGAAAATTATTGACTCAATAATGCCCATGTGGATAACTATATGGGTTTTGGGTTCCTTTCTTAATTTTTTCTTCGTACTGTTCTTGTTTATATGCAGTACAAGAAAATTAAGAGGGAACACAGATCTGTGACTCATCAAGGACAATAAGTAGGTAACCTGCCTAGATTATATTGAGTATTGATCTAAATATATATAATAAGTCAATATTGTTTTTTATTACTCAGATATTTATAGTACCTATATTTTTAAAATATTACAATATGCAAGTTCATGATATAAAGGTACAGTCTAACTATTTGGGTTTCTGGTATTTCTTATAGGTGTTTTACACTGCTCTTAATTATATGCAGTGGATACTATCAGAAGGCAACTAGGATTTGTGAATCATTTTAAGTAAAATTGGTTGGCTGCCTAGCAAATACTGCGTAGATATTGATAAAAATATAAGGTAAGTCATCAATATAGTTTACATTTCTTCTCAAATTATTTCTTTTTGGAACTTTAAATAATTAGAAAATTATTGACTCAATAATGCCCATGAGGTAACTATACGGGTTTTGGGTTCCTTTCTTAATTTTTTCCTGTACTGTTCTTGTTTATATGCAGTACAAAAAAATTAAGAGGGAACACAGATCTGTGACTCTTCAAGGACAATAAGTAGGTAACCTGCCTAGATTATATTGAGTATTGATCTAAATATATATAATAAGTCAATATTGTTTTTTATTACTCAGATATTTATAGTACCTATATTTTTAATATATTACAATATGCAAGTTCATGATATAAAGGTACAGTCTAACTATTTGGGTTTCTGGTACTTCTTATAGGTGTTTTACACTGCTCTTAATTATATGCAGTGGATACCATCAGAAGGCAACTAGGATTTGTGAATCATTTCAAGTAAAATTGGTTGGCTGCCTAGCAAATACTGCGTAGATATTGATAAAAATATAAGGTAAGTCATCAATATAGTTTACATTTCTTCTCAAATTATTTCTTTTTGGAACTTTAAATAATTAGAAAATTATTGACTCAATAATGCCCATGTGGATAACTATATGGGTTTTGGGTTCCTTTCTTAATTTTTTCTTCGTACTGTTCTTGTTTATATGCAGTACAAGAAAATTAAGAGGGAACACAGATCTGTGACTCATCAAGGACAATAAGTAGGTAACCTGCCTAGATTATATTGAGTATTGATCTAAATATATATAATAAGTCAATATTGTTTTTTATTACTCAGATATTTATAGTACCTATATTTTTAAAATATTACAATATGCAAGTTCATGATATAAAGGTACGGTCTAACTATTTGGGTTTCTGGTACTTCTTATAGGTGTTTTACACTGCTCTTAATTATATGCAGTGGATACCATCAGAAGGCAACTAGGATTTGTGAATCATTTTAAGTAAAATTGGTTGGCTGCCTAGCAAATACTGCGTAGATATTGATAAAAATATAAGGTAAGTCATCAATATAGTTTACATTTCTTCTCAAATTATTTCTTTTTGGAACTTTAAATGATTAGAAAATTATTGACTCAATAATGCCCATGTGGATAACTATACGGGTTTTGGGTTCCTTTCTTAATTTTTTCCTGTACTGTTCTTGTTTATATGCAGTACAAAAAAATTAAGAGGGAACACAGATCTGTGACACATCAAGGACAATAAGTAGGTAACCTGCCTAGATTATATTGAGTATTGATCTAAATATATATAATAAGTCAATATTGTTTTTTATTACTCAGATATTTATAGTACCTATATCTTTAATATATTACAATATGCAAGTTCATGATATAAAGGTACAGTCTAACTATTTGGTTTTCTGGTATTTCTTATAGGTGTTTTACACTGCTCTTAATTATATGCAGTGGATACTATCAGAAGGCAACTAGGATTTGTGAATCATTTTAAGTAAAATTGGTTGGCTGCCTAGCAAATACTGCGTAGATATTGATAAAAATATAAGGTAAGTCATCAATATAGTTTACATTTCTTCTCAAATTATTTCTTTTTGGAACTTTAAATAATTAGAAAATTATTGACTCAATAATGCCCATGTGGATAACTATATGGGTTTTGGGTTCCTTTCTTAATTTTTTCTTCATACTGTTCTTGTTTATATGCAGTACAAGAAAATTAAGAGGGAACACAGATCTGTGACTCATCAAGGACAATAAGTAGGTAACCTGCCTAGATTATATTGAGTATTGATCTAAATATATATAATAAGTCAATATTGTTTTTTATTACTCAGATATTTATAGTACCTATATTTTTAAAATATTACAATATGCAAGTTCATGATATAAAGGTACAGTCTAACTATTTGGGTTTCTGGTATTTCTTATAGGTGTTTTACACTGCTCTTAATTATATGCAGTGGATACTATCAGAAGGCAACTAGGATTTGTGAATCATTTTAAGTAAAATTGGTTGGCTGCCTAGCAAATACTGCGTAGATATTGATAAAAATATAAGGTAAGTCATCAATATAGTTTACATTTCTTCTCAAATTATTTCTTTTTGGAACTTTAAATAATTAGAAAATTATTGACTCAATAATGCCCATGAGGTAACTATACGGGTTTTGGGTTCCTTTCTTAATTTTTTCCTGTACTGTTCTTGTTTATATGCAGTACAAAAAAATTAAGAGGGAACACAGATCTGTGACTCTTCAAGGACAATAAGTAGGTAACCTGCCTAGATTATATTGAGTATTGATCTAAATATATATAATAAGTCAATATTGTTTTTTATTACTCAGATATTTATAGTACCTATATTTTTAATATATTACAATATGCAAGTTCATGATATAAAGGTACAGTCTAACTATTTGGGTTTCTGGTACTTCTTATAGGTGTTTTACACTGCTCTTAATTATATGCAGTGGATACCATCAGAAGGCAACTAGGATTTGTGAATCATTTCAAGTAAAATTGGTTGGCTGCCTAGCAAATACTGCGTAGATATTGATAAAAATATAAGGTAAGTCATCAATATAGTTTACATTTCTTCTCAAATTATTTCTTTTTGGAACTTTAAATAATTAGAAAATTATTGACTCAATAATGCCCATGTGGATAACTATATGGGTTTTGGGTTCCTTTCTTAATTTTTTCTTCGTACTGTTCTTGTTTATATGCAGTACAAGAAAATTAAGAGGGAACACAGATCTGTGACTCATCAAGGACAATAAGTAGGTAACCTGCCTAGATTATATTGAGTATTGATCTAAATATATATAATAAGTCAATATTGTTTTTTATTACTCAGATATTTATAGTACCTATATTTTTAAAATATTACAATATGCAAGTTCATGATATAAAGGTACGGTCTAACTATTTGGGTTTCTGGTACTTCTTATAGGTGTTTTACACTGCTCTTAATTATATGCAGTGGATACCATCAGAAGGCAACTAGGATTTGTGAATCATTTTAAGTAAAATTGGTTGGCTGCCTAGCAAATACTGCGTAGATATTGATAAAAATATAAGGTAAGTCATCAATATAGTTTACATTTCTTCTCAAATTATTTCTTTTTGGAACTTTAAATAATTAGAAAATTATTGACTCAATAATGCCCATGTGGATAACTATACGGGTTTTGGGTTCCTTTCTTAATTTTTTCTTCGTACTGTTCTTGTTTATATGCAGTACAAAAAAATTAAGAGGGAACACAGATCTGTGACACATCAAGGACAATAAGTAGGTAACCTGCCTAGATTATATTGAGTATTGATCTAAATATATATAATAAGTCAATATTGTTTTTTATTACTCAGATATTTATAGTACCTATATCTTTAATATATTACAATATGCAAGTTCATGATATAAAGGTACAGTCTAACTATTTGGTTTTCTGGTATTTCTTATAGGTGTTTTACACTGCTCTTAATTATATGCAGTGGATACTATCAGAAGGCAACTAGGATTTGTGAATCATTTTAAGTAAAATTGGTTGGCTGCCTAGCAAATACTGCGTAGATATTGATAAAAATATAAGGTAAGTCATCAATATAGTTTACATTTCTTCTCAAATTATTTCTTTTTGGAACTTTAAATAATTAGAAAATTATTGACTCAATAATGCCCATGTGGATAACTATACGGGTTTTGGGTTCCTTTCTTAATTTTTTCCTGTACTGTTCTTGTTTATATGCAGTACAAAAAAATTAAGAGGGAACACAGATCTGTGACACATCAAGGACAATAAGTAGGTAACCTGCCTAGATTATATTGAGTATTGATCTAAATATATATAATAAGTCAATATTGTTTTTTATTACTCAGATATTTATAGTACCTATATCTTTAATATATTACAATATGCAAGTTCATGATATAAAGGTACAGTCTAACTATTTGGTTTTCTGGTATTTCTTATAGGTGTTTTACACTGCTCTTAATTATATGCAGTGGATACTATCAGAAGGCAACTAGGATTTGTGAATCATTTTAAGTAAAATTGGTTGGCTGCCTAGCAAATACTGCGTAGATATTGATAAAAATATAAGGTAAGTCATCAATATAGTTTACATTTCTTCTCAAATTATTTCTTTTTGGAACTTTAAATAATTAGAAAATTATTGACTCAATAATGCCCATGTGGATAACTATATGGGTTTTGGGTTCCTTTCTTAATTTTTTCTTCGTACTGTTCTTGTTTATATGCAGTACAAGAAAATTAAGAGGGAACACAGATCTGTGACTCATCAAGGACAATAAGTAGGTAACCTGCCTAGATTATATTGAGTATTGATCTAAATATATATAATAAGTCAATATTGTTTTTTATTACTCAGATATTTATAGTACCTATATTTTTAAAATATTACAATATGCAAGTTCATGATATAAAGGTACCGTCTAACTATTTGGGTTTCTGGTACTTCTTATAGGTGTTTTACACTGCTCTTAATTATATGCAGTGGATACCATCAGAAGGCAACTAGGATTTGTGAATCATTTTAAGTAAAATTGGTTGGCTGCCTAGCAAATACTGCGTAGATATTGATAAAAATATAAGGTAAGTCATCAATATAGTTTACATTTCTTCTCAAATTATTTCTTTTTGGAACTTTAAATAATTAGAAAATTATTGACTCAATAATGCCCATGTGGATAACTATACGGGTTTTGGGTTCCTTTCTTAATTTTTTCCTGTACTGTTCTTGTTTATATGCAGTACAAAAAAATTAAGAGGGAACACAGATCTGTGACTCATCAAGGACAATAAGTAGGTAACCTGCCTAGATTATATTGAGTATTGATCTAAATATATATAATAAGTCAATATTGTTTTTTATTACTCAGATATTTATAGTACCTATATCTTTAATATATTACAATATGCAAGTTCATGATATAAAGGTACAGTCTAACTATTTGGGTTTCTGGTATTTCTTATAGGTGTTTTACACTGCTCTTAATTATATGCAGTGGATACCATCAGAAGGCAACTAGGATTTGTGAATCATTTTAAGTAAAATTGGTTGGCTGCCTAGCAAATACTGCGTAGATATTGATAAAAATATAAGGTAAGTCATCAATATAGTTTACATTTCTTCTCAAATTATTTCGTTTTGGAACTTTAAATAATTAGAAAATTATTGATTCAATAATGCCCATGTGGATAACTATACGGGTTTTGGGTTCCTTTCTTAATTTTTTCCTGTACTGTTCTTGTTTATATGCAGTACAAAAAAATTAAGAGGGAACACAGATCTGTGACTCATCAAGGACAATAAGTAGGTAACCTGCCTAGATTATATTGAGTATTGATCTAAATATATATAATAAGTCAATATTGTTTTTTATTACTCAGATATTTATAGTACCTATATCTTTAATATATTACAATATGCAAGTTCATGATATAAAGGTACAGTCTAACTATTTGGGTTTCTGGTATTTCTTATAGGTGTTTTACACTGCTCTTAATTATATGCAGTGGATACCATCAGAAGGCAACTAGGATTTGTGAATCATTTTAAGTAAAATTGGTTGGCTGCCTAGCAAATACTGCGTAGATATTGATAAAAATATAAGGTAAGTCATCAATATAGTTTACATTTCTTCTCAAATTATTTCTTTTTGGAACTTTAAATAATTAGAAAATTATTGATTCAATAATGCCCATGTGGATAACTATACGGGTTTTGGGTTCCTTTCTTAATTTTTTCTTCGTACTGTTCTTGTTTATATGCAGTACAAAAAAATTAAGAGGGAACACAGATCTGTGACTCATCAAGCACAATAAGTAGGTAACCTGCCTAGATTATATTGAGTATTGATCTAAATATATATAATAAGTCAATATTGTTTTTTATTACTCAGATATTTATAGTACCTATATCTTTAATATATTACAATATGCAAGTTCATGATATAAAGGTACAGTCTAACTATTTGGGTTTCTGGTATTTCTTATAGGTGTTTTACACTGCTCTTAATTATATGCAGTGGATACCATCAGAAGGCAACTAGGATTTGTGAATCATTTTAAGTAAAATTGGTTGGCTGCCTAGCAAATACTGCGTAGATATTGATAAAAATATAAGGTAAGTCATCAATATAGTTTACATTTCTTCTCAAATTATTTCGTTTTGGAACTTTAAATAATTAGAAAATTATTGATTCAATAATGCCCATGTGGATAACTATACGGGTTTTGGGTTCCTTTCTTAATTTTTTCCTGTACTGTTCTTGTTTATATGCAGTACAAAAAAATTAAGAGGGAACACAGATCTGTGACTCATCAAGGACAATAAGTAGGTAACCTGCCTAGATTATATTGAGTATTGATCTAAATATATATAATAAGTCAATATTGTTTTTTATTACTCAGATATTTATAGTACCTATATCTTTAATATATTACAATATACAAGTTCATGATATAAAGGTACAGTCTAACTATTTGGGTTTCTGGTACTTCTTATAGTTGTTTTACACTGCTCTTAATTATATGCAGTGGATACCATCAGAAGGCAACTAGGATTTGTGAATCATTTTAAGTAAAATTGGTTGGCTGCCTAGCAAATACTGCGTAGATATTGATAAAAATATAAGGTAAGTCATCAATATAGTTTACATTTCTTCTCAAATTATTTCTTTTTGGAACTTTAAATAATTAGAAAATTATTGATTCAATAATGCCCATGTGGATAACTATACCGGTTTTGGGTTCCTTTCTTAGTTTTTTCTTCGTACTGTTCTTGTTTATATGCAGTACAAAAAAATTAAGAGGGAACACAGATCTGTGACTCATCAAGGACAATAAGTAGGTAACCTGCCTAGATTATATTGAGTATTGATCTAAATATATATAATAAGTCAATATTGTTTTTTATTACTCAGATATTTATAGTACCTATATCTTTAATATATTACAATATGCAAGTTCATGATATAAAGGTACAGTCTAACTATTTGGGTTTCTGGTATTTCTTATAGGTGTTTTACACTGCTCTTAATTATATGCAGTGGATACCATCAGAAGGCAACTAGGATTTGTGAATCATTTTAAGTAAAATTGGTTGGCTGCCTAGCAAATACTGCGTAGATATTGATAAAAATATAAGGTAAGTCATCAATATAGTTTACATTTCTTCTCAAATTATTTCTTTTTGGAACTTTAAATAATTAGAAAATTATTGATTCAATAATGCCCATGTGGATAACTATACGGGTTTTGGGTTCCTTTCTTAATTTTTTCCTGTACTGTTCTTGTTTATATGCAGTACAAAAAAATTAAGAGGGAACACAGATCTGTGACTCATCAAGGACAATAAGTAGGTAACCTGCCTAGATTATATTGAGTATTGATCTAAATATATATAATAAGTCAATATTGTTTTTTATTACTCAGATATTTATAGTACCTATATCTTTAATATATTACAATATGCAAGTTCATGATATAAAGGTACAGTCTAACTATTTGGGTTTCTGGTACTTCTTTTTACACTGCTCTTAATTATATGCAGTGGATACCATCAGAAGGCAACTAGGATTTGTGAATCATTTCAAGTAAAATTGGTTGGCTGCCTAGCAAATACTGCGTAGATATTTATAAAAATATAAGGTAAGTCATCAATATAGTTTACATTTCTTCTCAAATTATTTCTTTTTGGGACTTTAAATAATTAGAAAATTATTGATTCAATAATGCCCATGTGGATAACTATATGGGTTTTGGGTTCCTTTCTTAATTTTTTCCTGTACTGTTCTTGTTTATATGCAGTACAAAAAAATTAAGAGGGAACACAGATCTGTGACTCATCAAGGACAATAAGTAGGTAACCTGCCTAGATTATATTGAGTATTGATCTAAATATATATAATAAGTCAATATTGTTTTTTATTACTCAGGTATTTATAGTACCTATATCTTTAATATATTACAATATGCAAGTTCATGATATAAAGGTACAGTCTAACTATTTGGGTTTCTGGTATTTCTTATAGGTGTTTTACACTGCTCTTAATTATATGCAGTGGATACTATCAGAAGGCAACTAGGATTTGTGAATCATTTTAAGTAAAATTGGTTGGCTGCCTAGCAAATACTGCGTAGATATTGATAAAAATACAAGGTAAGTCATCAATATAGTTTACATTTCTTCTCAAATTATTTCTTTTTGGAACTTTAAATAATTAGAAAATTATTGACTCAATAATGCCCATGTGGATAACTATACGGGTTTTGGGTTCCTTTCTTAATTTTTTCTTCGTACTGTTCTTGTTTATATGCAGTACAAAAAAATTAAGAGGGAACACAGATCTGTGACACATCAAGGACAATAAGTAGGTAACCTGCCTAGATTATATTGAGTATTGATCTAAATATATATAATAAGTCAATATTGTTTTTTATTACTCAGATATTTATAGTACCTATATCTTTAATATATTACAATATGCAAGTTCATGATATAAAGGTACAGTCTAACTATTTGGGTTTCTGGTATTTCTTATAGGTGTTTTACACTGCTCTTAATTATATGCAGTGGATACTATCAGAAGGCAACTAGGATTTGTGAATCATTTTAAGTAAAATTGGTTGGCTGCCTAGCAAATACTGCGTAGATATTGATAAAAATATAAGGTAAGTCATCAATATAGTTTACATTTCTTCTCAAATTATTTCTTTTTGGAACTTTAAATAATTAGAAAATTATTGACTCAATAATGCCCATGAGGATAACTATACGGGTTTTGGGTTCCTTTCTTAATTTTTTCCTGTACTGTTCTTGTTTATATGCAGTACAAAAAAATTAAGAGGGAACACAGATCTGTGACTCTTCAAGGACAATAAGTAGGTAACCTGCCTAGATTATATTGAGTATTGATCTAAATATATATAATAAGTCAATATTGTTTTTTATTACTCAGATATTTATAGTACCTATATTTTTAATATATTACAATATGCAAGTTCATGATATAAAGGTACAGTCTAACTATTTGGGTTTCTGGTACTTCTTATAGGTGTTTTACACTGCTCTTAATTATATGCAGTGGATACCATCAGAAGGCAACTAGGATTTGTGAATCATTTCAAGTAAAATTGGTTGGCTGCCTAGCAAATACTGCGTAGATATTGATAAAAATATAAGGTAAGTCATCAATATAGTTTACATTTCTTCTCAAATTATTTCTTTTTGGAACTTTAAATAATTAGAAAATTATTGACTCAATAATGCCCATGTGGATAACTATACGGGTTTTGGGTTCCTTTCTTAATTTTTTCCTGTACTGTTCTTGTTTATATGCAGTACAAAAAAATTAAGAGGGAACACAGATCTGTGACTCATCAAGGACAATAAGTAGGTAACCTGCCTAGATTATATTGAGTATTGATCTAAATATATATAATAAGTCAATATTGTTTTTTATTACTCAGATATTTATAGTACCTATATCTTTAATATATTACAATATGCAAGTTCATGATATAAAGGTACAGTCTAACTATTTGGGTTTCGGGTATTTCTTATAGGTGTTTTACACTGCTCTTAATTATATGCAGTGGATACCATCAGAAGGCAACTAGGATTTGTGAATCATTTTAAGTAAAATTGGTTGGCTGCCTAGCAAATACTGCGTAGATATTGATAAAAATATAAGGTAAGTCATCAATATAGTTTACATTTCTTCTCAAATTATTTCTTTTTGGAACTTTAAATAATTAGAAAATTATTGATTCAATAATGCCCATGTGGATAACTATACGGGTTTTGGGTTCCTTTCTTAATTTTTTCTTCGTACTGTTCTTGTTTATATGCAGTACAAAAAAATTAAGAGGGAACACAGATCTGTGACTCATCAAGGACAATAAGTAGGTAACCTGCCTAGATTATATTGAGTATTGATCTAAATATATATAATAAGTCAATATTGTTTTTTATTACTCAGATATTTATAGTACCTATATCTTTAATATATTACAATATGCAAGTTCATGATATAAAGGTACAGTCTAACTATTTGGGTTTCTGGTACTTCTTATAGGTGTTTTACACTGCTCTTAATTATATGCAGTGGATACCATCAGAAGGCAACTAGGATTTGTGAATCATTTTAAGTAAAATTGGTTGGCTGCCTAGCAAATACTGCGTAGATATTGATAAAAATATAAGGTAAGTCATCAATATAGTTTACATTTCTTCTCAAATTATTTCTTTTTGGAACTTTAAATAATTAGAAAATTATTGACTCAATAATGCCCATGTGGATAACTATACGGGTTTTGGGTTCCTTTCTTAATTTTTTCTTCGTACTGTTCTTGTTTATATGCAGTACAAAAAAATTAAGAGGGAACACAGATCTGTGACACATCAAGGACAATAAGTAGGTAACCTGCCTAGATTATATTGAGTATTGATCTAAATATATATAATAAGTCAATATTGTTTTTTATTACTCAGATATTTATAGTACCTATATCTTTAATATATTACAATATGCAAGTTCATGATATAAAGGTACAGTCTAACTATTTGGGTTTCTGGTATTTCTTATAGGTGTTTTACACTGCTCTTAATTATATGCAGTGGATACTATCAGAAGGCAACTAGGATTTGTGAATCATTTTAAGTAAAATTGGTTGGCTGCCTAGCAAATACTGCGTAGATATTGATAAAAATATAAGGTAAGTCATCAATATAGTTTACATTTCTTCTCAAATTATTTCTTTTTGGAACTTTAAATAATTAGAAAATTATTGACTCAATAATGCCCATGAGGATAACTATACGGGTTTTGGGTTCCTTTCTTAATTTTTTCCTGTACTGTTCTTGTTTATATGACGTACAAAAAAATTAAGAGGGAACACAGATCTGTGACTCTTCAAGGACAATAAGTAGGTAACCTGCCTAGATTATATTGAGTATTGATCTAAATATATATAATAAGTCAATATTGTTTTTTATTACTCAGATATTTATAGTACCTATATTTTTAATATATTACAATATGCAAGTTCATGATATAAAGGTACAGTCTAACTATTTGGGTTTCTGGTACTTCTTATAGGTGTTTTACACTGCTCTTAATTATATGCAGTGGATACCATCAGAAGGCAACTAGGATTTGTGAATCATTTCAAGTAAAATTGGTTGGCTGCCTAGCAAATACTGCGTAGATATTGATAAAAATATAAGGTAAGTCATCAATATAGTTTACATTTCTTCTCAAATTATTTCTTTTTGGAACTTTAAATAATTAGAAAATTATTGACTCAATAATGCCCATGTGGATAACTATACGGGTTTTGGGTTCCTTTCTTAATTTTTTCCTGTACTGTTCTTGTTTATATGCAGTACAAAAAAATTAAGAGGGAACACAGATCTGTGACTCATCAAGGACAATAAGTAGGTAACCTGCCTAGATTATATTGAGTATTGATCTAAATATATATAATAAGTCAATATTGTTTTTTATTACTCAGATATTTATAGTACCTATATCTTTAATATATTACAATATGCAAGTTCATGATATAAAGGTACAGTCTAACTATTTGGGTTTCGGGTATTTCTTATAGGTGTTTTACACTGCTCTTAATTATATGCAGTGGATACCATCAGAAGGCAACTAGGATTTGTGAATCATTTTAAGTAAAATTGGTTGGCTGCCTAGCAAATACTGCGTAGATATTTATAAAAATATAAGGTAAGTCATCAATATAGTTTACATTTCTTCTCAAATTATTTCTTTTTGGAACTTTAAATAATTAGAAAATTATTGATTCAATAATGCCCATGTGGATAACTATATGGGTTTTGGGTTCCTTTCTTAATTTTTTCTTCGTACTGTTCTTGTTTATATGCAGTACAAAAAAATTAAGAGGGAACACAGATCTGTGACTCATCAAGGACAATAAGTAGGTAACCTGCCTAGATTATATTGAGTATTGATCTAAATATATATAATAAGTCAATATTGTTTTTTATTACTCAGATATTTATAGTACCTATATCTTTAATATATTACAATATGCAAGTTCATGATATAAAGGTACAGTCTAACTATTTGGGTTTCTGGTACTTCTTATAGGTGTTTTACACTGCTCTTAATTATATGCAGTGGATACCATCAGAAGGCAACTAGGATTTGTGAATCATTTTAAGTAAAATTGGTTGGCTGCCTAGCAAATACTGCGTAGATATTGATAAAAATATAAGGTAAGTCATCAATATAGTTTACATTTCTTCTCAAATTATTTCTTTTTGGAACTTTAAATAATTAGAAAATTATTGACTCAATAATGCCCATGTGGATAACTATACGGGTTTTGGGTTCCTTTCTTAATTTTTTTCTCGTACTGTTCTTGTTTATATGCAGTACAAAAAAATTAAGAGGGAACACAGATCTGTGACTCATCAAGGACAATAAGTAGGTAACCTGCCTAGATTATATTGAGTATTGATCTAAATATATATAATAAGTCAATATTGTTTTTTATTACTCAGACATTTATAGTACCTATATCTTTAATATATTACAATATGCAAGTTCATGATATAAAGGTACAGTCTAACTATTTGGGTTTCTGGTACTTCTTTTTACACTGCTCTTAATTATATGCAGTGGATACCATCAGAAGGCAACTAGGATTTGTGAATCATTTCAAGTAAAATTGGTTGGCTGCCTAGCAAATACTGCGTAGATATTGATAAAAATATAAGGTAAGTCATCAATATAGTTTACATTTCTTCTCAAATTATTTCTTTTTGGAACTTTAAATAATTAGAAAATTATTGACTCAATAATGCCCATGTGGATAACTATACGGGTTTTGGGTTCCTTTCTTAATTTTTTCCTGTACTGTTCTTGTTTATATGCAGTACAAAAAAATTAAGAGGGAACACAGATCTGTGACACATCAAGGACAATAAGTAGGTAACCTGCCTAGATTATATTGAGTATTGATCTAAATATATATAATAAGTCAATATTGTTTTTTATTACTCAGATATTTATAGTACCTATATCTTTAATATATTACAATATGCAAGTTCATGATATAAAGGTACAGTCTAACTATTTGGTTTTCTGGTATTTCTTATAGGTGTTTTACACTGCTCTTAATTATATGCAGTGGATACTATCAGAAGGCAACTAGGATTTGTGAATCATTTTAAGTAAAATTGGTTGGCTGCCTAGCAAATACTGCGTAGATATTGATAAAAATATAAGGTAAGTCATCAATATAGTTTACATTTCTTCTCAAATTATTTCTTTTTGGAACTTTAAATAATTAGAAAATTATTGACTCAATAATGCCCATGTGGATAACTATACGGGTTTTGGGTTCCTTTCTTAATTTTTTCCTGTACTGTTCTTGTTTATATGCAGTACAAAAAAATTAAGAGGGAACACAGATCTGTGACACATCAAGGACAATAAGTAGGTAACCTGCCTAGATTATATTGAGTATTGATCTAAATATATATAATAAGTCAATATTGTTTTTTATTACTCAGATATTTATAGTACCTATATCTTTAATATATTACAATATGCAAGTTCATGATATAAAGGTACAGTCTAACTATTTGGTTTTCTGGTATTTCTTATAGGTGTTTTACACTGCTCTTAATTATATGCAGTGGATACTATCAGAAGGCAACTAGGATTTGTGAATCATTTTAAGTAAAATTGGTTGGCTGCCTAGCAAATACTGCGTAGATATTGATAAAAATATAAGGTAAGTCATCAATATAGTTTACATTTCTTCTCAAATTATTTCTTTTTGGAACTTTAAATAATTAGAAAATTATTGACTCAATAATGCCCATGTGGATAACTATATGGGTTTTGGGTTCCTTTCTTAATTTTTTCTTCGTACTGTTCTTGTTTATATGCAGTACAAGAAAATTAAGAGGGAACACAGATCTGTGACTCATCAAGGACAATAAGTAGGTAACCTGCCTAGATTATATTGAGTATTGATCTAAATATATATAATAAGTCAATATTGTTTTTTATTACTCAGATATTTATAGTACCTATATTTTTAAAATATTACAATATGCAAGTTCATGATATAAAGGTACCATCTAACTATTTGGGTTTCTGGTACTTCTTATAGGTGTTTTACACTGCTCTTAATTATATGCAGTGGATACCATCAGAAGGCAACTAGGATTTGTGAATCATTTTAAGTAAAATTGGTTGGCTGCCTAGCAAATACTGCGTAGATATTGATAAAAATATAAGGTAAGTCATCAATATAGTTTACATTTCTTCTCAAATTATTTCTTTTTGGAACTTTAAATAATTAGAAAATTATTGACTCAATAATGCCCATGTGGATAACTATACGGGTTTTGGGTTCCTTTCTTAATTTTTTCCTGTACTGTTCTTGTTTATATGCAGTACAAAAAAATTAAGAGGGAACACAGATCTGTGACACATCAAGGACAATAAGTAGGTAACCTGCCTAGATTATATTGAGTATTGATCTAAATATATATAATAAGTCAATATTGTTTTTTATTACTCAGATATTTATAGTACCTATATCTTTAATATATTACAATATGCAAGTTCATGATATAAAGGTACAGTCTAACTATTTGGTTTTCTGGTATTTCTTATAGGTGTTTTACACTGCTCTTAATTATATGCAGTGGATACTATCAGAAGGCAACTAGGATTTGTGAATCATTTTAAGTAAAATTGGTTGGCTGCCTAGCAAATACTGCGTAGATATTGATAAAAATATAAGGTAAGTCATCAATATAGTTTACATTTCTTCTCAAATTATTTCTTTTTGGAACTTTAAATAATTAGAAAATTATTGACTCAATAATGCCCATGTGGATAACTATATGGGTTTTGGGTTCCTTTCTTAATTTTTTCTTCGTACTGTTCTTGTTTATATGCAGTACAAGAAAATTAAGAGGGAACACAGATCTGTGACTCATCAAGGACAATAAGTAGGTAACCTGCCTAGATTATATTGAGTATTGATCTAAATATATATAATAAGTCAATATTGTTTTTTATTACTCAGATATTTATAGTACCTATATTTTTAAAATATTACAATATGCAAGTTCATGATATAAAGGTACGGTCTAACTATTTGGGTTTCTGGTACTTCTTATAGGTGTTTTACACTGCTCTTAATTATATGCAGTGGATACCATCAGAAGGCAACTAGGATTTGTGAATCATTTTAAGTAAAATTGGTTGGCTGCCTAGCAAATACTGCGTAGATATTGATAAAAATATAAGGTAAGTCATCAATATAGTTTACATTTCTTCTCAAATTATTTCTTTTTGGAACTTTAAATAATTAGAAAATTATTGACTCAATAATGCCCATGTGGATAACTATACGGGTTTTGGGTTCCTTTCTTAATTTTTTCCTGTACTGTTCTTGTTTATATGCAGTACAAAAAAATTAAGAGGGAACACAGATCTGTGACTCATCAAGGACAATAAGTAGGTAACCTGCCTAGATTATATTGAGTATTGATCTAAATATATATAATAAGTCAATATTGTTTTTTATTACTCAGATATTTATAGTACCTATATCTTTAATATATTACAATATGCAAGTTCATGATATAAAGGTACAGTCTAACTATTTGGGTTTCTGGTATTTCTTATAGGTGTTTTACACTGCTCTTAATTATATGCAGTGGATACCATCAGAAGGCAACTAGGATTTGTGAATCATTTTAAGTAAAATTGGTTGGCTGCCTAGCAAATACTGCGTAGATATTGATAAAAATATAAGGTAAGTCATCAATATAGTTTACATTTCTTCTCAAATTATTTCGTTTTGGAACTTTAAATAATTAGAAAATTATTGATTCAATAATGCCCATGTGGATAACTATACGGGTTTTGGGTTCCTTTCTTAATTTTTTCCTGTACTGTTCTTGTTTATATGCAGTACAAAAAAATTAAGAGGGAACACAGATCTGTGACTCATCAAGGACAATAAGTAGGTAACCTGCCTAGATTATATTGAGTATTGATCTAAATATATATAATAAGTCAATATTGTTTTTTATTACTCAGATATTTATAGTACCTATATCTTTAATATATTACAATATGCAAGTTCATGATATAAAGGTACAGTCTAACTATTTGGGTTTCTGGTATTTCTTATAGGTGTTTTACACTGCTCTTAATTATATGCAGTGGATACCATCAGAAGGCAACTAGGATTTGTGAATCATTTTAAGTAAAATTGGTTGGCTGCCTAGCAAATACTGCGTAGATATTGATAAAAATATAAGGTAAGTCATCAATATAGTTTACATTTCTTCTCAAATTATTTCTTTTTGGAACTTTAAATAATTAGAAAATTATTGATTCAATAATGCCCATGTGGATAACTATACGGGTTTTGGGTTCCTTTCTTAATTTTTTCTTCGTACTGTTCTTGTTTATATGCAGTACAAAAAAATTAAGAGGGAACACAGATCTGTGACTCATCAAGCACAATAAGTAGGTAACCTGCCTAGATTATATTGAGTATTGATCTAAATATATATAATAAGTCAATATTGTTTTTTATTACTCAGATATTTATAGTACCTATATCTTTAATATATTACAATATGCAAGTTCATGATATAAAGGTACAGTCTAACTATTTGGGTTTCTGGTATTTCTTATAGGTGTTTTACACTGCTCTTAATTATATGCAGTGGATACCATCAGAAGGCAACTAGGATTTGTGAATCATTTTAAGTAAAATTGGTTGGCTGCCTAGCAAATACTGCGTAGATATTGATAAAAATATAAGGTAAGTCATCAATATAGTTTACATTTCTTCTCAAATTATTTCGTTTTGGAACTTTAAATAATTAGAAAATTATTGATTCAATAATGCCCATGTGGATAACTATACGGGTTTTGGGTTCCTTTCTTAATTTTTTCCTGTACTGTTCTTGTTTATATGCAGTACAAAAAAATTAAGAGGGAACACAGATCTGTGACTCATCAAGGACAATAAGTAGGTAACCTGCCTAGATTATATTGAGTATTGATCTAAATATATATAATAAGTCAATATTGTTTTTTATTACTCAGATATTTATAGTACCTATATCTTTAATATATTACAATATACAAGTTCATGATATAAAGGTACAGTCTAACTATTTGGGTTTCTGGTACTTCTTATAGTTGTTTTACACTGCTCTTAATTATATGCAGTGGATACCATCAGAAGGCAACTAGGATTTGTGAATCATTTTAAGTAAAATTGGTTGGCTGCCTAGCAAATACTGCGTAGATATTGATAAAAATATAAGGTAAGTCATCAATATAGTTTACATTTCTTCTCAAATTATTTCTTTTTGGAACTTTAAATAATTAGAAAATTATTGATTCAATAATGCCCATGTGGATAACTATACCGGTTTTGGGTTCCTTTCTTAGTTTTTTCTTCGTACTGTTCTTGTTTATATGCAGTACAAAAAAATTAAGAGGGAACACAGATCTGTGACTCATCAAGGACAATAAGTAGGTAACCTGCCTAGATTATATTGAGTATTGATCTAAATATATATAATAAGTCAATATTGTTTTTTATTACTCAGATATTTATAGTACCTATATCTTTAATATATTACAATATGCAAGTTCATGATATAAAGGTACAGTCTAACTATTTGGGTTTCTGGTATTTCTTATAGGTGTTTTACACTGCTCTTAATTATATGCAGTGGATACCATCAGAAGGCAACTAGGATTTGTGAATCATTTTAAGTAAAATTGGTTGGCTGCCTAGCAAATACTGCGTAGATATTGATAAAAATATAAGGTAAGTCATCAATATAGTTTACATTTCTTCTCAAATTATTTCTTTTTGGAACTTTAAATAATTAGAAAATTATTGATTCAATAATGCCCATGTGGATAACTATACGGGTTTTGGGTTCCTTTCTTAATTTTTTCCTGTACTGTTCTTGTTTATATGCAGTACAAAAAAATTAAGAGGGAACACAGATCTGTGACTCATCAAGGACAATAAGTAGGTAACCTGCCTAGATTATATTGAGTATTGATCTAAATATATATAATAAGTCAATATTGTTTTTTATTACTCAGATATTTATAGTACCTATATCTTTAATATATTACAATATGCAAGTTCATGATATAAAGGTACAGTCTAACTATTTGGGTTTCTGGTACTTCTTTTTACACTGCTCTTAATTATATGCAGTGGATACCATCAGAAGGCAACTAGGATTTGTGAATCATTTCAAGTAAAATTGGTTGGCTGCCTAGCAAATACTGCGTAGATATTTATAAAAATATAAGGTAAGTCATCAATATAGTTTACATTTCTTCTCAAATTATTTCTTTTTGGAACTTTAAATAATTAGAAAATTATTGATTCAATAATGCCCATGTGGATAACTATACCGGTTTTGGGTTCCTTTCTTAGTTTTTTCTTCGTACTGTTCTTGTTTATATGCAGTACAAAAAAATTAAGAGGGAACACAGATCTGTGACTCATCAAGGACAATAAGTAGGTAACCTGCCTAGATTATATTGAGTATTGATCTAAATATATATAATAAGTCAATATTGTTTTTTATTACTCAGATATTTATAGTACCTATATCTTTAATATATTACAATATGCAAGTTCATGATATAAAGGTACAGTCTAACTATTTGGGTTTCTGGTATTTCTTATAGGTGTTTTACACTGCTCTTAATTATATGCAGTGGATACCATCAGAAGGCAACTAGGATTTGTGAATCATTTTAAGTAAAATTGGTTGGCTGCCTAGCAAATACTGCGTAGATATTGATAAAAATATAAGGTAAGTCATCAATATAGTTTACATTTCTTCTCAAATTATTTCTTTTTGGAACTTTAAATAATTAGAAAATTATTGATTCAATAATGCCCATGTGGATAACTATACGGGTTTTGGGTTCCTTTCTTAATTTTTTCCTGTACTGTTCTTGTTTATATGCAGTACAAAAAAATTAAGAGGGAACACAGATCTGTGACTCATCAAGGACAATAAGTAGGTAACCTGCCTAGATTATATTGAGTATTGATCTAAATATATATAATAAGTCAATATTGTTTTTTATTACTCAGATATTTATAGTACCTATATCTTTAATATATTACAATATGCAAGTTCATGATATAAAGGTACAGTCTAACTATTTGGGTTTCTGGTACTTCTTTTTACACTGCTCTTAATTATATGCAGTGGATACCATCAGAAGGCAACTAGGATTTGTGAATCATTTCAAGTAAAATTGGTTGGCTGCCTAGCAAATACTGCGTAGATATTTATAAAAATATAAGGTAAGTCATCAATATAGTTTACATTTCTTCTCAAATTATTTCTTTTTGGGACTTTAAATAATTAGAAAATTATTGATTCAATAATGCCCATGTGGATAACTATATGGGTTTTGGGTTCCTTTCTTAATTTTTTCCTGTACTGTTCTTGTTTATATGCAGTACAAAAAAATTAAGAGGGAACACAGATCTGTGACTCATCAAGGACAATAAGTAGGTAACCTGCCTAGATTATATTGAGTATTGATCTAAATATATATAATAAGTCAATATTGTTTTTTATTACTCAGGTATTTATAGTACCTATATCTTTAATATATTACAATATGCAAGTTCATGATATAAAGGTACAGTCTAACTATTTGGGTTTCTGGTATTTCTTATAGGTGTTTTACACTGCTCTTAATTATATGCAGTGGATACTATCAGAAGGCAACTAGGATTTGTGAATCATTTTAAGTAAAATTGGTTGGCTGCCTAGCAAATACTGCGTAGATATTGATAAAAATATAAGGTAAGTCATCAATATAGTTTACATTTCTTCTCAAATTATTTCTTTTTGGAACTTTAAATAATTAGAAAATTATTGACTCAATAATGCCCATGTGGATAACTATACGGGTTTTGGGTTCCTTTCTTAATTTTTTCTTCGTACTGTTCTTGTTTATATGCAGTACAAAAAAATTAAGAGGGAACACAGATCTGTGACACATCAAGGACAATAAGTAGGTAACCTGCCTAGATTATATTGAGTATTGATCTAAATATATATAATAAGTCAATATTGTTTTTTATTACTCAGATATTTATAGTACCTATATCTTTAATATATTACAATATGCAAGTTCATGATATAAAGGTACAGTCTAACTATTTGGGTTTCTGGTATTTCTTATAGGTGTTTTACACTGCTCTTAATTATATGCAGTGGATACTATCAGAAGGCAACTAGGATTTGTGAATCATTTTAAGTAAAATTGGTTGGCTGCCTAGCAAATACTGCGTAGATATTGATAAAAATATAAGGTAAGTCATCAATATAGTTTACATTTCTTCTCAAATTATTTCTTTTTGGAACTTTAAATAATTAGAAAATTATTGACTCAATAATGCCCATGAGGATAACTATACGGGTTTTGGGTTCCTTTCTTAATTTTTTCCTGTACTGTTCTTGTTTATATGCAGTACAAAAAAATTAAGAGGGAACACAGATCTGTGACTCTTCAAGGACAATAAGTAGGTAACCTGCCTAGATTATATTGAGTATTGATCTAAATATATATAATAAGTCAATATTGTTTTTTATTACTCAGATATTTATAGTACCTATATTTTTAATATATTACAATATGCAAGTTCATGATATAAAGGTACAGTCTAACTATTTGGGTTTCTGGTACTTCTTATAGGTGTTTTACACTGCTCTTAATTATATGCAGTGGATACCATCAGAAGGCAACTAGGATTTGTGAATCATTTCAAGTAAAATTGGTTGGCTGCCTAGCAAATACTGCGTAGATATTGATAAAAATATAAGGTAAGTCATCAATATAGTTTACATTTCTTCTCAAATTATTTCTTTTTGGAACTTTAAATAATTAGAAAATTATTGACTCAATAATGCCCATGTGGATAACTATACGGGTTTTGGGTTCCTTTCTTAATTTTTTCCTGTACTGTTCTTGTTTATATGCAGTACAAAAAAATTAAGAGGGAACACAGATCTGTGACTCATCAAGGACAATAAGTAGGTAACCTGCCTAGATTATATTGAGTATTGATCTAAATATATATAATAAGTCAATATTGTTTTTTATTACTCAGATATTTATAGTATATCTTTAATATATTACAATATGCAAGTTCATGATATAAAGGTACAGTCTAACTATTTGGGTTTCTGGTACTTCTTATAGGTGTTTTACACTGCTCTTAATTATATGCAGTGGATACCATCAGAAGGCAACTAGGATTTGTGAATCATTTTAAGTAAAATTGGTTGGCTGCCTAGCAAATACTGCGTAGATATTTATAAAAATATAAGGTAAGTCATCAATATAGTTTACATTTCTTCTCAAATTATTTCTTTTTGGAACTTTAAATAATTAGAAAATTATTGATTCAATAATGCCCATGTGGATAACTATACGGGTTTTGGGTTCCTTTCTTAATTTTTTCTTCGTACTGTTCTTGTTTATATGCAGTACAAAAAAATTAAGAGGGAACACAGATCTGTGACTCATCAAGGACAATAAGTAGGTAACCTGCCTAGATTATATTGAGTATTGATCTAAATATATATAATAAGTCAATATTGTTTTTTATTACTCAGATATTTATAGTACCTATATCTTTAATATATTACAATATGCAAGTTCATGATATAAAGGTACAGTCTAACTATTTGGGTTTCTGGTACTTCTTATAGGTGTTTTACACTGCTCTTAATTATATGCAGTGGATACCATCAGAAGGCAACTAGGATTTGTGAATCATTTTAAGTAAAATTGGTTGGCTGCCTAGCAAATACTGCGTAGATATTGATAAAAATATAAGGTAAGTCATCAATATAGTTTACATTTCTTCTCAAATTATTTCTTTTTGGAACTTTAAATAATTAGAAAATTATTGACTCAATAATGCCCATGTGGATAACTATACGGGTTTTGGGTTCCTTTCTTAATTTTTTCTTCGTACTGTTCTTGTTTATATGCAGTACAAAAAAATTAAGAGGGAACACAGATCTGTGACACATCAAGGACAATAAGTAGGTAACCTGCCTAGATTATATTGAGTATTGATCTAAATATATATAATAAGTCAATATTGTTTTTTATTACTCAGATATTTATAGTACCTATATCTTTAATATATTACAATATGCAAGTTCATGATATAAAGGTACAGTCTAACTATTTGGGTTTCTGGTATTTCTTATAGGTGTTTTACACTGCTCTTAATTATATGCAGTGGATACTATCAGAAGGCAACTAGGATTTGTGAATCATTTTAAGTAAAATTGGTTGGCTGCCTAGCAAATACTGCGTAGATATTGATAAAAATATAAGGTAAGTCATCAATATAGTTTACATTTCTTCTCAAATTATTTCTTTTTGGAACTTTAAATAATTAGAAAATTATTGATTCAATAATGCCCATGTGGATAACTATACCGGTTTTGGGTTCCTTTCTTAGTTTTTTCTTCGTACTGTTCTTGTTTATATGCAGTACAAAAAAATTAAGAGGGAACACAGATCTGTGACTCATCAAGGACAATAAGTAGGTAACCTGCCTAGATTATATTGAGTATTGATCTAAATATATATAATAAGTCAATATTGTTTTTTATTACTCAGATATTTATAGTACCTATATCTTTAATATATTACAATATGCAAGTTCATGATATAAAGGTACAGTCTAACTATTTGGGTTTCTGGTATTTCTTATAGGTGTTTTACACTGCTCTTAATTATATGCAGTGGATACCATCAGAAGGCAACTAGGATTTGTGAATCATTTTAAGTAAAATTGGTTGGCTGCCTAGCAAATACTGCGTAGATATTGATAAAAATATAAGGTAAGTCATCAATATAGTTTACATTTCTTCTCAAATTATTTCTTTTTGGAACTTTAAATAATTAGAAAATTATTGATTCAATAATGCCCATGTGGATAACTATACGGGTTTTGGGTTCCTTTCTTAATTTTTTCCTGTACTGTTCTTGTTTATATGCAGTACAAAAAAATTAAGAGGGAACACAGATCTGTGACTCATCAAGGACAATAAGTAGGTAACCTGCCTAGATTATATTGAGTATTGATCTAAATATATATAATAAGTCAATATTGTTTTTTATTACTCAGATATTTATAGTACCTATATCTTTAATATATTACAATATGCAAGTTCATGATATAAAGGTACAGTCTAACTATTTGGGTTTCTGGTACTTCTTTTTACACTGCTCTTAATTATATGCAGTGGATACCATCAGAAGGCAACTAGGATTTGTGAATCATTTCAAGTAAAATTGGTTGGCTGCCTAGCAAATACTGCGTAGATATTTATAAAAATATAAGGTAAGTCATCAATATAGTTTACATTTCTTCTCAAATTATTTCTTTTTGGAACTTTAAATAATTAGAAAATTATTGATTCAATAATGCCCATGTGGATAACTATACCGGTTTTGGGTTCCTTTCTTAGTTTTTTCTTCGTACTGTTCTTGTTTATATGCAGTACAAAAAAATTAAGAGGGAACACAGATCTGTGACTCATCAAGGACAATAAGTAGGTAACCTGCCTAGATTATATTGAGTATTGATCTAAATATATATAATAAGTCAATATTGTTTTTTATTACTCAGATATTTATAGTACCTATATCTTTAATATATTACAATATGCAAGTTCATGATATAAAGGTACAGTCTAACTATTTGGGTTTCTGGTATTTCTTATAGGTGTTTTACACTGCTCTTAATTATATGCAGTGGATACCATCAGAAGGCAACTAGGATTTGTGAATCATTTTAAGTAAAATTGGTTGGCTGCCTAGCAAATACTGCGTAGATATTGATAAAAATATAAGGTAAGTCATCAATATAGTTTACATTTCTTCTCAAATTATTTCTTTTTGGAACTTTAAATAATTAGAAAATTATTGATTCAATAATGCCCATGTGGATAACTATACGGGTTTTGGGTTCCTTTCTTAATTTTTTCCTGTACTGTTCTTGTTTATATGCAGTACAAAAAAATTAAGAGGGAACACAGATCTGTGACTCATCAAGGACAATAAGTAGGTAACCTGCCTAGATTATATTGAGTATTGATCTAAATATATATAATAAGTCAATATTGTTTTTTATTACTCAGATATTTATAGTACCTATATCTTTAATATATTACAATATGCAAGTTCATGATATAAAGGTACAGTCTAACTATTTGGGTTTCTGGTACTTCTTTTTACACTGCTCTTAATTATATGCAGTGGATACCATCAGAAGGCAACTAGGATTTGTGAATCATTTCAAGTAAAATTGGTTGGCTGCCTAGCAAATACTGCGTAGATATTTATAAAAATATAAGGTAAGTCATCAATATAGTTTACATTTCTTCTCAAATTATTTCTTTTTGGGACTTTAAATAATTAGAAAATTATTGATTCAATAATGCCCATGTGGATAACTATATGGGTTTTGGGTTCCTTTCTTAATTTTTTCCTGTACTGTTCTTGTTTATATGCAGTACAAAAAAATTAAGAGGGAACACAGATCTGTGACTCATCAAGGACAATAAGTAGGTAACCTGCCTAGATTATATTGAGTATTGATCTAAATATATATAATAAGTCAATATTGTTTTTTATTACTCAGGTATTTATAGTACCTATATCTTTAATATATTACAATATGCAAGTTCATGATATAAAGGTACAGTCTAACTATTTGGGTTTCTGGTATTTCTTATAGGTGTTTTACACTGCTCTTAATTATATGCAGTGGATACTATCAGAAGGCAACTAGGATTTGTGAATCATTTTAAGTAAAATTGGTTGGCTGCCTAGCAAATACTGCGTAGATATTGATAAAAATATAAGGTAAGTCATCAATATAGTTTACATTTCTTCTCAAATTATTTCTTTTTGGAACTTTAAATAATTAGAAAATTATTGACTCAATAATGCCCATGTGGATAACTATACGGGTTTTGGGTTCCTTTCTTAATTTTTTCTTCGTACTGTTCTTGTTTATATGCAGTACAAAAAAATTAAGAGGGAACACAGATCTGTGACACATCAAGGACAATAAGTAGGTAACCTGCCTAGATTATATTGAGTATTGATCTAAATATATATAATAAGTCAATATTGTTTTTTATTACTCAGATATTTATAGTACCTATATCTTTAATATATTACAATATGCAAGTTCATGATATAAAGGTACAGTCTAACTATTTGGGTTTCTGGTATTTCTTATAGGTGTTTTACACTGCTCTTAATTATATGCAGTGGATACTATCAGAAGGCAACTAGGATTTGTGAATCATTTTAAGTAAAATTGGTTGGCTGCCTAGCAAATACTGCGTAGATATTGATAAAAATATAAGGTAAGTCATCAATATAGTTTACATTTCTTCTCAAATTATTTCTTTTTGGAACTTTAAATAATTAGAAAATTATTGACTCAATAATGCCCATGAGGATAACTATACGGGTTTTGGGTTCCTTTCTTAATTTTTTCCTGTACTGTTCTTGTTTATATGCAGTACAAAAAAATTAAGAGGGAACACAGATCTGTGACTCTTCAAGGACAATAAGTAGGTAACCTGCCTAGATTATATTGAGTATTGATCTAAATATATATAATAAGTCAATATTGTTTTTTATTACTCAGATATTTATAGTACCTATATTTTTAATATATTACAATATGCAAGTTCATGATATAAAGGTACAGTCTAACTATTTGGGTTTCTGGTACTTCTTATAGGTGTTTTACACTGCTCTTAATTATATGCAGTGGATACCATCAGAAGGCAACTAGGATTTGTGAATCATTTCAAGTAAAATTGGTTGGCTGCCTAGCAAATACTGCGTAGATATTGATAAAAATATAAGGTAAGTCATCAATATAGTTTACATTTCTTCTCAAATTATTTCTTTTTGGAACTTTAAATAATTAGAAAATTATTGACTCAATAATGCCCATGTGGATAACTATACGGGTTTTGGGTTCCTTTCTTAATTTTTTCCTGTACTGTTCTTGTTTATATGCAGTACAAAAAAATTAAGAGGGAACACAGATCTGTGACTCATCAAGGACAATAAGTAGGTAACCTGCCTAGATTATATTGAGTATTGATCTAAATATATATAATAAGTCAATATTGTTTTTTATTACTCAGATATTTATAGTACCTATATCTTTAATATATTACAATATGCAAGTTCATGATATAAAGGTACAGTCTAACTATTTGGGTTTCGGGTATTTCTTATAGGTGTTTTACACTGCTCTTAATTATATGCAGTGGATACCATCAGAAGGCAACTAGGATTTGTGAATCATTTTAAGTAAAATTGGTTGGCTGCCTAGCAAATACTGCGTAGATATTTATAAAAATATAAGGTAAGTCATCAATATAGTTTACATTTCTTCTCAAATTATTTCTTTTTGGAACTTTAAATAATTAGAAAATTATTGATTCAATAATGCCCATGTGGATAACTATACGGGTTTTGGGTTCCTTTCTTAATTTTTTCTTCGTACTGTTCTTGTTTATATGCAGTACAAAAAAATTAAGAGGGAACACAGATCTGTGACTCATCAAGGACAATAAGTAGGTAACCTGCCTAGATTATATTGAGTATTGATCTAAATATATATAATAAGTCAATATTGTTTTTTATTACTCAGATATTTATAGTACCTATATCTTTAATATATTACAATATGCAAGTTCATGATATAAAGGTACAGTCTAACTATTTGGGTTTCTGGTACTTCTTATAGGTGTTTTACACTGCTCTTAATTATATGCAGTGGATACCATCAGAAGGCAACTAGGATTTGTGAATCATTTTAAGTAAAATTGGTTGGCTGCCTAGCAAATACTGCGTAGATATTGATAAAAATATAAGGTAAGTCATCAATATAGTTTACATTTCTTCTCAAATTATTTCTTTTTGGAACTTTAAATAATTAGAAAATTATTGACTCAATAATGCCCATGTGGATAACTATACGGGTTTTGGGTTCCTTTCTTAATTTTTTCTTCGTACTGTTCTTGTTTATATGCAGTACAAAAAAATTAAGAGGGAACACAGATCTGTGACACATCAAGGACAATAAGTAGGTAACCTGCCTAGATTATATTGAGTATTGATCTAAATATATATAATAAGTCAATATTGTTTTTTATTACTCAGATATTTATAGTACCTATATCTTTAATATATTACAATATGCAAGTTCATGATATAAAGGTACAGTCTAACTATTTGGGTTTCTGGTATTTCTTATAGGTGTTTTACACTGCTCTTAATTATATGCAGTGGATACTATCAGAAGGCAACTAGGATTTGTGAATCATTTTAAGTAAAATTGGTTGGCTGCCTAGCAAATACTGCGTAGATATTGATAAAAATATAAGGTAAGTCATCAATATAGTTTACATTTCTTCTCAAATTATTTCTTTTTGGAACTTTAAATAATTAGAAAATTATTGACTCAATAATGCCCATGAGGATAACTATACGGGTTTTGGGTTCCTTTCTTAATTTTTTCCTGTACTGTTCTTGTTTATATGACGTACAAAAAAATTAAGAGGGAACACAGATCTGTGACTCTTCAAGGACAATAAGTAGGTAACCTGCCTAGATTATATTGAGTATTGATCTAAATATATATAATAAGTCAATATTGTTTTTTATTACTCAGATATTTATAGTACCTATATTTTTAATATATTACAATATGCAAGTTCATGATATAAAGGTACAGTCTAACTATTTGGGTTTCTGGTACTTCTTATAGGTGTTTTACACTGCTCTTAATTATATGCAGTGGATACCATCAGAAGGCAACTAGGATTTGTGAATCATTTCAAGTAAAATTGGTTGGCTGCCTAGCAAATACTGCGTAGATATTGATAAAAATATAAGGTAAGTCATCAATATAGTTTACATTTCTTCTCAAATTATTTCTTTTTGGAACTTTAAATAATTAGAAAATTATTGACTCAATAATGCCCATGTGGATAACTATACGGGTTTTGGGTTCCTTTCTTAATTTTTTCCTGTACTGTTCTTGTTTATATGCAGTACAAAAAAATTAAGAGGGAACACAGATCTGTGACTCATCAAGGACAATAAGTAGGTAACCTGCCTAGATTATATTGAGTATTGATCTAAATATATATAATAAGTCAATATTGTTTTTTATTACTCAGATATTTATAGTACCTATATCTTTAATATATTACAATATGCAAGTTCATGATATAAAGGTACAGTCTAACTATTTGGGTTTCGGGTATTTCTTATAGGTGTTTTACACTGCTCTTAATTATATGCAGTGGATACCATCAGAAGGCAACTAGGATTTGTGAATCATTTCAAGTAAAATTGGTTGGCTGCCTAGCAAATACTGCGTAGATATTGATAAAAATATAAGGTAAGTCATCAATATAGTTTACATTTCTTCTCAAATTATTTCTTTTTGGAACTTTAAATAATTAGAAAATTATTGATTCAATAATGCCCATGTGGATAACTATACGGGTTTTGGGTTCCTTTCTTAATTTTTTCTTCGTACTGTTCTTGTTTATATGCAGTACAAAAAAATTAAGAGGGAACACAGATCTGTGACTCATCAAGGACAATAAGTAGGTAACCTGCCTAGATTATATTGAGTATTGATCTAAATATATATAATAAGTCAATATTGTTTTTTATTACTCAGATATTTATAGTATATCTTTAATATATTACAATATGCAAGTTCATGATATAAAGGTACAGTCTAACTATTTGGGTTTCTGGTACTTCTTATAGGTGTTTTACACTGCTCTTAATTATATGCAGTGGATACCATCAGAAGGCAACTAGGATTTGTGAATCATTTCAAGTAAAATTGGTTGGCTGCCTAGCAAATACTGCGTAGATATTGATAAAAATATAAGGTAAGTCATCAATATAGTTTACATTTCTTCTCAAATTATTTCTTTTTGGAACTTTAAATAATTAGAAAATTATTGACTCAATAATGCCCATGTGGATAACTATAGGGGTTTTGGGTTCCTTTCTTAATTTTTTCTTCGTACTGTTCTTGTTTATATGCAGTACAAAAAAATTAAGAGGGAACACAGATCTGTGACTCATCAAGGACAATAAGTAGGTAACCTGCCTAGATTATATTGAGTATTGATCTAAATATATATAATAAGTCAATATTGTTTTTTATTACTCAGATATTTATAGTACCTATATCTTTAATATATTACAATATGCAAGTTCATGATATAAAGGTACAGTCTAACTATTTGGGTTTCTGGTATTTCTTATAGGTGTTTTACACTGCTCTTAATTATATGCAGTGGATACCATCAGAAGGCAACTAGGATTTGTGAATCATTTTAAGTAAAATTGGTTGGCTGCCTAGCAAATACTGCGTAGATATTGATAAAAATATAAGGTAAGTCATCAATATAGTTTACATTTCTTCTCAAATTATTTCTTTTTGGAACTTTAAATAATTAGAAAATTATTGACTCAATAATGCCCATGAGGATAACTATACGGGTTTTGGGTTCCTTTCTTAATTTTTTCCTGTACTGTTCTTGTTTATATGCAGTACAAAAAAATTAAGAGGGAACACAGATCTGTGACTCTTCAAGGACAATAAGTAGGTAACCTGCCTAGATTATATTGAGTATTGATCTAAATATATATAATAAGTCAATTGTTTTTTATTACTCAGATATTTATTAGTATATCTTTAATAACCCATTTGAGCAACATACAGAATATACCTATTATATATTACAATATGCAAGTTCATGATATAAAGGTACTGTCTACCTATTTGGGTTTCTGGTACTTCTTATAGGTGTTTTACAATGCTCTTAATTATATGCAGTGGAAAACCATCAGAAGGCAACTAGGATTTGTGAATCATTTTAAATAAAAGTGGTTGGCTGCCTAGCAAATACTGCGTAGATATTGATAAAAATATAAGGTAAGTCATCAATATAGTTTACATTTCTTCTCAAATTATTTCATTTTGGAACTTTAAATAATTAGAAAATTATTGACTCAATAATGCCCATGTGGATAACTATACGGGTTTTGGGTTCCTTTCTTAATTTTTTTTTTCGTACTGTTCTTGTTTATATGCAGTACAAAAAAATTAAGAGGGAACACAGATCTGTGACTCATCAAGGACAATAAGTAGGTAACCTGCCCAGATTATATTGAGTATTGATCTAAATATATATAATAAGTCAATATTGTTTTTTATTACTCAGATATTTATAGTACCATAATTCAATATTGTTTTTACCTCTTAGATATTTATAGTATACCTTTTATATACCTACTTATGCAATATACATTATGTATCCTGTATAACAATATGTAAGTCCATGATACCTATACCAGTAGACCAGAAAGATGTTATCAGTTAAATGCGAACTTGGTCAAAATTCACTCCAGCGCAAAAATGCAAAACGTTAGACGGATACTTTAAATCTACAAAATTTTTATCTCAATTTTATTCCAATTTGCGTCCCTACTCAACTTCCTACGACTTTCTTGCGCCAAGTTGTGGACCAAAATGTGCCAAAAATTGACCAATTTGCCAAAATTCTCAAAGATTAAAAATTGTTTGAACTTCCATAAGTTCCTTCATTTGAATTTGAAATTTAACGCTGATTCCGAAAAAAATACCTAAATAACCCTATGAAGCTTAAAAGTGGGGGAATTTTCAATTTTTCATTTCGGGAATCTATTGGCAAATTGGTCAAATTTTGGCACATTTAAGTCCATAACATCGGCTCAAAAAAGTCGTAGAAAGTTGAGTAGGGGCGCAAATTAAAGATAAATTTGAGATACAAATTTTGTAGATTTGAACTATACCTCTATCATTTCACGTTTTTACGCTAGAACAGATCTAGTGCAAGCTCCCACTTAAGTGGTAATATCTTTCTGGTCCACCCGGTATAGCTACCTAACTATTTTGGTTTTTGGCACTTCAGACAGGGGGGTTTATACTGCTCTTAATTATAAGCAGTAGGAAACCATCAGAACGCAACTAGAATTTGTGAATCATATTAAAGACAATCAGTTTCCTGCCTAGAATACTACAAGTGAGGGTGACATAAAGAAGGAAAGTCTTGGCAAGCCGTGCTTCTTTGTTACTCCCGAGACAGTGACTCCCCTCACCATACAAGTAAGGTAGCAGCTAGACTTATGGATGTGTCAGTTATTCCTTGCCTCCCATATTGCAGCGGGGAGGACCCTGATTAGCACCCTTCAAGGGAGGATGTGATATGGTGACATCAGCGTTACCTGGAGAACAGGAACATACGCAGGGAGAGACCCGCGCGATCCTTTTCCACTTTAGTTGACGGTTTTAAAGAGTGACAGTGACTATTTGGCTTTCCGCTTCAACATCCACCGCGTTGCTGTCAATAACAATTGCTATCTCTCCCAGTTGTAGGCCCCCTCACCGACGTCAAAGCAGTGGTAAGACTTGAAGACACACCAGTTCTATGACACAATTGTGTCCACGCCAGTGTGCCCCCGGAGGGGGATTTAAACCGTGAAAGTTGAATTTTCTCAAAATGTGAAAATTCCAATTGTCAGATATTTTTAGAGTAATAATGTAGAATTCTGATTTTCGAGCTCGCAATATGGGACTATTGATAAATTTCCAATAAAAGTGCTCGACGTTCAACGTTCACCACCGATTTCAGAGCGGCATTGTGCATAAATTAGGAGAATGAAATGTAACAAAATTTAGTTCGAACTCTTGATGTTTTGCCGAGCGCGTGAATATTTTCTATTATGTAGCTCTTGTGCACAATATCATTATCTTGGGATAGCCGTTCAACGCTCGCGTGATCCCTCATGTATGTACGTTCTTCGTCTACCGGTATGCAGCTGGCTCGGTAGTCATTCGTGATAGAGCAAACACACACACACAGAGCGCATACAGACGATTGTGAAAAATGATTGTGTCAGTAACTCGGCTCGCTCGGGAGCGAACGTTCGTTCGATAGTGCTCGCGCATGCATTCGTTGTACCCGCGGTCTGCTCATTCCCCGATCTCTTTGTTCTCCGAAATTCTTTGTAGTTCAATTAACTTTTTAAATTTTCGTCAACATGGTAGAATGGGATCACAAAAAGAGTTTGCGGCTACTGGACGAATACGAAAAAGCTCGTATCTTATGGGATCCGAAGCATCCGTATTACTACTCGAAACCCAAGAAACAAGAAATTTGGGAAACAATAGCGAACAAATTCGATATCGATATGGATGAATTAAAGAAGAAGATGAACAGTCTGTTAGGCTCGTTTCGACGTGAGCGTTCGAAGACCAGGCGAGGACTGGCGGCGGGTAAAGGTGCAAAGTCTTGTCTCCGTTTAACTGATCGCGAGTAAAAAATAATTATTTTTGTTCGCCCAATCAGTCTTTTTCTAATGACTACAGATATATTTGGAAACTGTTAACGAGCAGAATACAACTCGAGGTGGTTCGCTTATGAGAAATTGAAATTCCTTCTAGATCAACGAGATGATGCAGAAGCTATCGAAGACATCGAGATTGAAGATGCCCTTAACTTTGAAATGAACGTATGTATGATCCATAAACTAGATTCGCTTTCATTCGTAGATGGACAGGGTACTGAACGACTTGTCGTACGCACAACTACACCACTGTCGTACACTCTGTAAACGTAGCATTGGTGTTATACGTAAAGGGGGACCGGTGAAGAACGCCTGCAAACTACGCGACGTGCACATCTGTAGCGTGTAAATTGTCGAGCTTGTGTGCGCGCATGCTAAGCATTTTTTTTCTATTAGTCGCGGACTATTAAAGGGATTGCAATCATCACCCTCTAGTGTCTTCTGTCTTGACAAAAAAAAAAAAAAAAAAAGAACTGAGCCAATAATTTTCAGTTTTTCAGTATGTGAGAGAGAAACCAAAACCGCAAAAGGTTCCTTTTGTAAGAATTTGTCCAACGGTTTAACGAGAAAAGTAATTTCATGGCAAAGTATTTGGTTTTTCAAGTTGCAGTACATCATCAGGGGAAAGGTCCAAGTTTCACAAGTGACCCAGTTGAGCATTGCCCTCTTCTTCCTTGATGAGAAGTAACTGATAATGCTTATTCAAACTTTCAACTTCCTCATAAAGTCTGTCGCAGTAGAACATTACTAGGCCTAAATTTCCAAGTCAGGGATACTTGCAACTAGATGTTGACTACAGATAGGGAGGACACTTGAAAAAATCCGATTAATGTGCTCTATAGTGTGAGGATATTGGAGGCAGGGTTTGGTTTAATCACCGAACTTAATGAAAAAGACCTCGAAGGCAGTTAGCAGCCAGATTTTTCAAGAGAAACTCTGTCAAGTGAACCAAAGCGGCAACTTACAATTTTCCCAGAGGGTGCTTAACAAATTTTTCAATTCTTTTATTACGCAAAAATTAAAAAGGCATAATTATCTAAGATCTTAGGGGGGGTGTCTCAGCCCCGAGCCACCCATAAGTTACCGCCTATTAATCTCCCATTTGGATTTTGCAACTTAGAGCAGCAAAGCAGTTGATATCAGGTGATTCAAACTGAAACTATGAAAGGACCGTATGCATCAGTGTTAGGATAAATCTTCACAATTATGTGAGAATTTTAAACAATTTTTTTATAACTTTCTTCACAGTGCTCGCGGAATATTACCGATGCGCCGAGCACGGTCACTTGTTCCATAATATTGTTTTGCTGATTGCGTTTTAAAAAATATACAATACCTATGCTTATTTTATTTCAAACTGAGGAAAAAAATCAAAAAAACAAAAATAGCAATACCTACTTATCAAATTGAAAACTGAGAACTGGTACCGGTATAATTCACAAAACAATAAAATTGAACTGATAATGAAAGTAGTGATATCGAGGGCTGATTCAGCGTAATATCAACTTATTCTATCGTTGCAACCAATCAAATTACAAAGTGGCTCAATACTGGTACCGGTAAATTGTACACTAAAAATTATCAATCAATGAAAGTCACTAATAAGCGGTGCCAAAATTAAATTTAAATTCAACATTTATCTAAAGCCATCAAAAAAATCTTAAAAACGTTTTTGTAAGAAACAAAAAGTATATTCAGCTCAGAATTTATCCTGAAAAAAACAAAGGTCCTCATTTGGTTCTCATCACTCAGAAACTATTCCAAGTCAAATGCTTGCGAAAACGCGTAAGTACTTACCTGAAAACATTATTATTTTTGAACATCCGCGAGAAGAAAAAGAAGAATGACCGAACGTACAATAGTCTTATCATGATGTAATTATCGTACGTTCGATCATTCTATTTTTGTTTTCTAGCTAGCAGATGTTCAAAAATAATGTTTGAATTATTTCAGAAAAATTTCAATCCATATATTGTGGCACCGTATCGGGAGAGAGTCAAAATAATAAAACATCAGCTACATTTTAGTAATCGGAATGAAAATAATAGCCTAATAGGCAGGTAATAATAATAATAATAATAATAATAATAATAATAATAATAATAATAATAATAATAATAATAATAATAATAATAATAATAATTACCCATACAAATCTTGATAAATAAATTAGAAATTTGAAAGCACCGTACATCAACAAACGTATCCTGATCACATTTTTTATCTTCGAACCATCACACCTGTACTCAATTGAGAATAAATAAATTAAGTTAAAGCGAAAGTTGGGCAGAAGAACAACAAAATATAAGAACATGATATCTTAAATTCTTTCATCCATATTAATTCTTTAAAGAAGTTTTAAAATCAACAACTTCTGTCTGGGTAGGACTTTTAAAAGCGTCAAAGGTGAATCAGGAGAAAGACCAGGTATTAATAAGCAATTTCCTTCGAGACTCTATACCTTTTTTCCGATGTATGCTAGTTGGAAGAATGGATCATGTTTTGCTTGAGAAAAAAAGTGAGAGACAGAGATGAATTTCCACGGGAGCAAGTGAGAGAATATCATACATCGTCCTGCAAACTGATGAGAATTTTTACTTTGCTGCAGTGTCATCAGAAGAAAGGATAAAAAATAAAAAAATAGTTTCACATTTACCTTGAAGACGGATCATATTATTATGTCGATTCCGAAACGATGCGTCGTAGGTTTCAGTTGTATTTTCGATTGTTTTTTTTTTTTAATAAATTTTCTGATTGCGATATCAATATTATGAAGAATTTTTCAGTAAATTATTCATCAGGAAAAGTTTCTTTTCTTTTTTTTTTTGTCAAATTTTGGAATTAAAATTTTTGAAAATTATCTGTATCACTGTAGGTATCGTCGTTATAAAGGAAAATTATGGAAGTTCTCATATTTACAAACTGGGTTCCTAGTAACGACTCTTCATTGCAAAATTAAGTATAAGATTTTTTTGCCCCTTTTATGCACTCCAATAAGTCCATGGAAAAAATAGGTCGTACTCTGTACCGGAAAATCATTTATTCCAGCGTTTGTAAGAGTGTTTCTTACCTATTGTATTTCATCATCACTGGTGTTTGAATATTGAGTGAAAGGAGGAGGGATAGGCTTCAGAATAAAAACTATAATTTTCGAACTGCTTGCTGAAATCGTAAACGTCTGAACGTAGCAACAATTGGAAAATTGATGGAATAGAAGATGAATTTACGATGCTGGGTATTATGAATGAAGATAGTAAATAATTTTTGCAATTTAATCGTCTATCGCACCAACTCTGATTTTAAATTTTGGATTAAACATTGACGATACTTTTGAATTATTCAGAGCTATATTTAAGACTGGAGAGATGAAGATATTTTCAGAATAATTTACCTGCGATAAAATAATCGGGATATAACCCTACTTCAATAAAAAAAATTCTCATTTTTCTAAAATTAAAAGAAGATTATTATCAAACGTTGTTAGAAATTTACCTCACTATTCAAAAACAATTCTTTTCAAATGAAGTTTTGAAATACATTTAATTCGATTTCGTTGAATCGAAACAAGATATGTACGGAAGACGATGTACCTAGTGTTTTTGTGGAACTGTGTACTGGAGGTATGGAGAATTAATTTACAGGCGTCGATCCATACTCAAACTGGATATGGTTGAAGGATTTCAATTTACAAAGTACTTCATTGGCTAAAATCGTCGCGAGAAATTTGGAAATTACGAATAAAATTAACGACCAATTTCAAGCCGAATATACGTACGATGAGGAATAATTTCTTCGAAACGGTTTACAAGTCGTTGATTCTATTCGTAATTTTCAAATTTCTACTTTTTAAGTTATATATCTTCGCTTCACTGCAAGTTGAAAGTTGAAGGATGTTAGATTAGTCTTACACATTCCTCGTTTTAGCAATTGATTTAATACATAGTTTTTTTCAGTTTCAGGACGAAGAGGAGATCTACGAAGTCATGTTGGAGGATACTAGTGCGACAAATCGTCAAACCGCGGTCAGCAATAAGCGGCCCAAACTCGAATGTATTTCGAGTCCGCAACAATTCACTTACTGTGAAAAGTTACCCAGTACCACTGTGACCCTCGTCGACGAATTTGACGCCATCGGGAAGAATGTCGCCGCCAAATTGCGATTCATGAAGTCAACTCAGCGAATAGTAGCTGAGAAGCTCATTCACGATGCCTTGTTCTATGGACAGTTAGAAAAATTGACCGATACCAGCTGCGTTCAGCTCATCCAAATGTCATTACATAATTCACTTACTTTGATCTCAAAACCTGAACGAGAATCTGATTCCTGATATTGGATCTATCTGTTTTTACTTTTTTTATGTATGTGATTGGATCGAGTCGGCTCGCTTGAATTTTGGGTACATTGTGAAGTGTTAATTGATCATGATTCGTTTATTCTTTTTTTCTTTTTCGAAATACAAATCGACTCGAGGAGAACTGTTTCTCTTTATGGGCTTGAGGAGACAACTTTAAATAAAGCAAAGAATAATGTACGGCCATGATATAATTTATTGTTCTCTAGATAAGTCTTGAAAACTAGTTTGATAAGAGTTCATAGGTAACTATCAATGAAAATTATCGCTCAAGTGATGCTACTGAAAATTATGTGACATTCGAAAGTCGTAAATAGGTTATTTTTGAAATCCTACTCACAACACTGTAATCAAATAGAACGCTAAACACGATTAAGTTTCAGCAGGTAATAACGCTAAATGTCTCACCAGCTTGACAATCGAGGTTGCGAAAAAAAAACCAACATACAACATAACCCTTATCTAGAGCGGAACGGAAAATTTGCAGATACCGGTCGTAAAAAGAGATACTAAATTTTACAGATTCGCAATAGTCTCGCGTATGACCTACTAAATCAGATGTGCCTAATTGAAATACAACATTGACAGAGAACAAATGGTTCGACTACCAAAAAAGAATCAATAAATGAAATTAAAACTACCTTACAGAACAATATTCTCCAATAAAATACTTAAAAGAGTTCTTCTCATGAATGATTGAAAATTACCCACGAAACAAAAGAAAAATAGACGTAGAACATATTGACAACGAAAAATAAAAACAATAATACAGAAAATTGCAACAAAAATTCAATTTAATATAAAGGGTAATCACGTTTTTTGTGAGATCATGATAAAAATTATTACGATCTTCTTCTTTGTATCTGATTAGTTCGATATACGCCAAGTACTTTTCTATTTTATATTTCGCATTAAGTTAATTATGGAACGATTTTAATGCAGAAACTCTGTCGTAGTTAGGTACGGATTCCGATCTCAAAAGAAAATACGAACAAAGTTGACTACGTAACAGTTCTTAAAAACTTTCTTCACATTGAATTAAAAAATACTTTCAAACAAATAAAATTTTTATCGTAGGCCACAACACCATTACTGTGGATAGACAATACGTACATGGTTGAATACTTGAATCGTAGGAAGCCCGCAAACACAAAATTTCAAAGTATTTACGGACAAGACGTACCATGTATCTAATTTTTCGCATAAGCGAGTGTTTTCATTAAAAAAGAATGATTTACGTAACACTTGAGTACATAGAAGTCATAAGTGAGGTATTCTTGAACTAGAATTAAAAAATTAGAAAAAAAGAACAACATACAAACGTAAGTAAATAAAACTGGGAATTGAAACTTACAAGAATAAACATAAAAAATGTGGAATGCTAGGTGGGATTCTTTGAATGAATGTAGATGAATTCGGAATAACTTAAATTACGAAAAATATCACAATTTACGACGATGTGCACGATCGTCACCGTTTAAAATTTATATCTAACTCAATACCGAGTTTCCACAACCTGTTCTAAGAATTAAAAACAAAGAAAGGATTGAAAGCTCCTTCTCCTGACCAAATTACTTCGGCCTATCAACAATATTTAAAACATTGAATAATTCCTCAGTAGAAGAATGGTCCGCATGAGTCGTATTTTCGTCATCTGACGATTCACTCATAATAGGAAGAAACATGACAGAAGCGTCTTCGCCAAGAGTTTCACGACGATTATGTTCGACGTGTTGGGCTTTGTAAACCACGTGACTTACAATACCTCCTAAGCATAACAATAATCCGAAAAAATTGACTAGAGTCATCTTATCGCCGTTCCACTCGTAAGCCAACACAAGGGTACAAATTTCCTAGATACAGGACAGCGCACATTTAAATATTTCACAAGTGATACGAATGCAAAACTTTAAAGAACATCTTACTTTAACGATTCCAGAAACAGCTAACGTAAGACTAGAAGTATGGGTAAGAACCAGAAATTCGGCAATTTCTAGAGCGAAAGCTATCATAGCACCCGAGACAATAAGAATTACGAGTTCGAAAACACTATTTGAATTCTCCAAAGCTTTTTCTAGAGATGCACCTGTTACAAGATGAAATACGTGTTTTAAAATTAGTTCAACGATCACGCACAATTAGTAACTAGGTTTCAAAGTTCACCTTCGATTAGAGCTGATAGAGGTCCAGTGATTAGAAACATCCACAATTGAACATGATACATCATATCAACGGGATTTTTCAGCTCTAGACTCGACTGCATCATCACAAATTGGGCCATGGTCCATCGTAAACCACTAGAAGAGAATTATACCGGGGAAATTATAAAAAATTTCTTCTCATAAGGCGAAAGAGACGTATCAAGAAAGTTGACAAATATAAATTTTTCCAGTTATTTGGATGATAAGGATGGTACTTGTCCAAGTTTTGGGATTCTCTCGATTGAAGAATTTCAAAAAATACATACTTCAACGCAGGATATACTCTCAGGACGAAAAATGGAACTCAAATCTCACAGGTGTTCGATATTCACTGCTCTCTTCAAGATAAAACTAAATTCAATTCTTAAGCAAAGAGGGGATGTAGACTGTACACTTTGAAATACTGGTCTGTTCTTTCTGCTTAACATCATTGACTTCTGATGCAAGATATACTTTCAAGACGAAAAATGGAACTCAAATCTTACGGATATTTGTTCGATATTCAGTGCTGTCTCCAAGGTAGAAAGAAGCGAAGAAGATGACGTATGTTAACTTTGGAATACTGATATTATGCTCTTTCTGCTCAACATAATTGACTTCTATCTAACTTGAGTCGCCTGACAATAGAATTTTTGAGAAACATATCTTTCGCCATATGTACACGTATTTCAGAATAAATTATATCTTAAGGACTTATTTATCATCAATACCTCATAAACGAAGCAAACAGAACTAATAGGAAGCCGGTAAAGTTGAACTGCGTCGATTCGTACGTGAACAAAAGTAATCCAGTCGCTATCATAAACACAATCAGAAACACGCTACAAGTCTGAAAGTACGAACGTTCAATTAGTAACCAAATATGATACGAAATGAAAATAAGAAGTGTTTTTACTTTTCGTTCTTGTTTGAAAAGAATAGCGAAGAACAGTATAAAAATGATAGATGTCGATTTCGTCATCGTATACCTGCAATCGAACAATTGTACAATTTAGAACGACAGTATCGTTGAGAACGAACGAGATGAAACTTACTACATTACTTACAAGGATACAGTTATGAGTTCAAGGCCCCAGTTTGACAAACCTATATCCAGACCAGCTGAGAAACCTAAAGGAGCTAATTTAAGAAAATTCGTCGACCAGTTCAAAGCGATACGTTTTTTCCCGGTCACGCATTGGAAAATTTTCCTGAATAAAGCGGAGAGCAGAAATTTCAATATCAGATGGCACGATACGACGAACAATGGGAGTTTATGACGCTGAAATATAATTTGAGATGAGTTTCCGAGTTGAAGGATTTTTGTACTTGAAATACAGGGCTTTAACATACTTGTAAGAACCAACGCTGAAAGAAAGTCAGTCCTATAGAAAAAACGAACATGACCAATATGATGAATCCAGTCGATAGTGTCAATTTGATCCATTCTGTCCTCGATGCCATTCTTCTGTTCTCTTTGGCCTGGTTAGGAGACTTCCAAACGACTCGGGCCATTTGAAAATCTAGTTCTGAAATGGAAACATATTTTTATCAGAAATTACACCGGTTCGATGTTTTAAAACGAATAGTATACGGAAACAAACGTCGTAATTATGGCATTACCTTATCGGAGTTCGCGCTTCTCCTTTTGTACACGTAACAGTTGGTTCGCGAATTCATCTACGAAAATGATAAGAATATGTTCCTTGTTGTTCTTCCTCCACATCACCATTTTTTTGTTTCATTTCACACAGTAATAAAGCAGTTTGGAACCTTGTTTTCCGATTATTTTGACGCTTGGAGAAAGACTAACTAAAAATTGTTGTATTTAACAATATTGTTGGTTAGATGCGGTGGCTCGACACGAAGTTCCTAACGTTTATAAATACAACAAAAGAAAAGATTAAAACCTACGCACCCAGATGATATTGATATGGAAGAGGAAGTAAGAGCGATGTGACACCGATACATTAAGATAACGCAGCGGTACACGTCTTCAATGTTTTCGTACTCAGTACTGTCGTGAGGCTCGTTTTTTTTTTTTTGAAGAAAAGATAGATCGCACTGCTCATGTTAAAATTCTGTTCAAGTTTCATGAGGCAGTGTGAGCGTCGTGAGCGATTACCGGGACTTAACTCAGGTATTCTCGAGAATTTTCGACTTTCCTTCGCCATAGTGATGCAAAAAATTTACGAATACTCACATTGAAACTTTCACTAATGAGAACAGGGAAGGTATGGACGAAGCTTCATTCTGTTCAATCGATAATTCAGGAATGTTTTGAAAGACATAGGTATTATCAATTTTGTATACTTGGGCAAGCTCCCTCTCTCTCCCCTCTCTCTCTCTCTCTCTCTCTCTCTCTCTCGTAAGTCAGTTCTTTTTTTCTAACAGAGAAGCAGGCAGGGTGCTCAAATAGTACTATTTTCAGAAGAAAATAAGTAGCTGCTCTTTTTGGTTCTTGAATAAAGAGAACACGATCTATACCTATTCCTCAAATTAAATTAGGCACAAGTACCCACTCCGCACTCTTTTTCGGGTAAAATCACTCTTTCGGACTATACGACGCACTCTAAATAAAGACTAGAAAGGGAAAAAAGCTTTTTTTACTCTTTGAAATACCTATAAAAAAATTTGAGTATCCTGAAACGTGTTATGAATGGAAGATTATCCCAGAAACTCGTCCGCCGTCCAACGTCCTTCGTTTGGTGAATAAATTCCGAGGAGGGCATAGACTTTGATCTTCCTACTTCCAGTACTGGAAAAAATTCCTATATATCTGGTAGAGGACCAGAAAAGATTCCCACCATCAAGCTGTCCGGTCTACCGCCGCACCAATCTGCTATCCACCATGCATATGAATTTTTGCGATCTACCAAATAGAAATATCATTCTTAATGTTTGACAAAATTTAATATTCGGTCGACAAATTATTTAGAAATTAAAGTACGTACTTTCTATGATCTCGACTACGAAAAAAGATGACCACAACTACAAAATTGCTAAGCTAAGAATAGAAAATTTTGACCATTACGGTGGAATTCCAATAGATCATTCTGGCTACAATATTATGGAAAATTTGGACCGCAGTTACGGAACTTCTACGTTCTGGATAGAAGATTTTGACCGTAACCATGGAATTCCTATATTGTGGACGAAAAATTTCAACATATGTCGTAGACCATGGATTTCCGGGTGATGGATAAAAAAAATAAACGGCCCCGGTAAATAATTTATGTTTTTAAAACGCTGTGAGATAATCACCCATTCTAAATCCTCAACCTAATCACAAACAACATCAAGATAGTATCCGACTCTTACCTCAATCTCCCTCCGCCTTAGGGACTAGCCCTGACTAGCTCAACTGGGCGAGCATGAGTACTTCTATCTGAAGGCGTCAGTAACTGAAGATAGACAACAGTCAATTTCTGGACCGTACGAAATATCTTGATAATTGAGGCTAGCGTTGTCGTTGATTACAGGTTTTACTCACTCGCCAAACCGAAGGAATTAATAGTTTATCGCAGTAATTATAAATTTAGTACCTAGCTAAGAGTCTACTTTGATCGGAAGGAAATTCTTAAAAAAACTGAAATCCACTCGTGATCAGTAGAATCCATGAACGAGCACACTGAAAAATCTGAAATAACTCGTATCACAAAAGTGGAAAGCATTAGTAAGAAATAAACTTCTTTTGGAATCTAGAAATGAATCAATTCGAAAAGAATTTACAGGGGTTGCAATTTTTATTCACTAGTAAAGATACATTGTGAAACTTAAATAGGTAATAATCTTTCTGAATTCATCGAGAGCAACCGGTCGGTTCTCTCTCTCTCTCTCTCTCTCTCTCTCTCTCTCTCTCTCTCTCTCTCTCTCTCTCTCTCTCTCTCTCTCTCTCTCTCTCTCTCTCTCTCTCTCAGTGATGTTGAATACGTACCAGCCAAAATACAGTCCTTTGGCCGAAACAACAGCAGTTTTTGCGGAAGCACTCGCCTTGATCATACACGGGGCCTCAGTCGATCTATGTTGAACCCAGAGATCATTCGCCTGCCTCTTTCAAACATGGGGTCTTGATCGTTTTCTTACCGCGAGCTCATAACGAAAGTCGAGCTTGACGGTATCATTTCCTCCTCCGGGTGAAACCCCAAGAAATTTCGGGCGTTCGTTTGCCTCAATCAAAGACTGAACTATAGCTGATCGCTCATCACGAGCAAGACCGAATATGCGGTAACCTCCCATTGCCTGAATCAAGGAGTTTTTGTACTTTGGCCCACTTCGTTCTTAGGTAGGGCGTTAGTTGATCTCTCATCGCAAGCACGCAACAGAAGACCAACTTTGCGTTCTTTGACTGAAACAACGAGTTTTCGCACTTTTTCCCGCTTTGATCACATGCAGAGCCCCCGTCGATCTCCCGCCGCGAACCTTCAACGGAAGATGAATTTGTTGTCTCCCTCCAATCCCCAAGTGAGGAGAATTTCTGCAATTTCCTCTTCGGATCTGTCACCCGACACTGCACTAGTCGATTTCTCACTTCGCAAGCACTCGTCGGCAGACGAACTTGTCAACATTCCTTTCATCCCCTGAATCAACAATTTTTCTGCAGAATGATAAAAATTTTCAACAGGGAACCTGTTTTATGGGGGGCTTTTTGAGAAATTTGCGTGCGCCGTCCGCCGTCCAGCAAAAAACTGAGTAAAATTTCGACCCTCGAACCATATATGATAGGATGGGGACTCAGAAAAATTTCGACTCTCGAGTCATATATGATAGGAGGGAGACTTAGAAAAATTTCGACTCCCCAGCTATATGATAGGAGGGGGACATAGAAAAATTTCGACTCTCGAGCTATCATATAAAGCTGGAGATTCGAGAAAAATTTAGACTCTCAAACTATATTATACTAGGCTTATAGTATGTCTAGGCCTTCTTTATACTAGCTTTATCTAGGTCTAGGCTTCCTTGAATTTTAATACCAAGTCCCATTTGACTCATAAAACAGGTTCCCTGCGTTCCTCGTTTAACTTCGTTAAGGAAGCTGTCGTTTTGATTTTTCACTTTGCAGATCATCTAGGGCCATTTCAGTATTATTCTCGGACTCGGCACTAAATTTTACTTCAGAATTGAAAACAACTTTTGAAGATTACGCAACTTTTCAACTTGGAGGAATTTTGATTCTTTTTGTACCCATCATCCCATTTTGGTGTTCCGAAGTATTATTGTTTTTCGGACTCAGCGCGAAAGTCCACTTGAAAATCGAATTAAAATTTGAAAGTTTAAATGATTTTCCAAATTGGAAAAATTTTGGCCCTTTTTGGGTCCAATAACCCCCTATTGGTGCTTCAAAGAGCTTTTTAAGCATTTTTTTTTTGGCGCAAAAGTTCACTTGAAAATCGAATTAAAATTTGAAAGTTTGAACGATTTTCCAATTTGGGGAAATTTTGGCCCTTTTTGGGTCCATTAACCTCTTTTTGGTACTTCGAAGAATTGTTCAACCATTTTTTTCGGGCTCAGCGCAAAATTCCCTTTGAAAATTAAATTAAAATTTAAAAGTTTGAACAATTTTCCAATTTGGGGAAATTTTGACCTTTTTTGGGCCCATTAACCCATGTCGGTGCTTCGGAGAATTTTTTAAACGTTTTTTTGGACTCAGCGCTAAATTCCACTTAAAATCGAATTACAATTCAAAAATTTGAACGATTTTCCAACTTCGGGGAATTTTGACCCTTTTTGGGCTCATTAACCCATTTTAGTGCTTCTTACTATTTTTCCCGTTTTCCGCGTTCAAATTCACTTAAGAAACAATAATTTGATTATTAAAACTTCCAAAATTCAGCTCAATAAATGAATTAATTTTCAAGCCCTATTTTGGCAACCTTGGCAATTTGGTGAATTTTCGGCACATTTTGGTCCATAACTCGGCTCAGAAAAGTCCTAGAAACTTCGGATATGGCTCAAATTAAAGATAAAATTGAAATACAAAATTTGTACATTTAAATTATACGTCTAACGTTTTGCGTTTTCGCGCTACGACAGATTTAGCGCAAACTCCCATTTAACTAGTAACATTTTTCTGGTCCACTCTGTATATGACAGAGGGGGGACTTGAAAAAATTTCAACTTCCGATATATAAATAATATGTATGATAGGAAGGGAACTTGGAAAAATTTCTATCTCCAAGGTACATGCGATAGGAGGGGGATTCGGAAAAATTTTTAGTTCCGATGTATCTGATAGGAAAGAGACTTTGAAAAATTTCGACCTCCGAGGTAGGCTACGAGTTTTTTTCTTCAGAGTCAGGGCTGGGTCAACGTACACACTTCAACAAACTCTCACTCTAGGAAATTAGACTGAACCGACTGAAAACGGAATACCGGAGTACAGAATAGGCAATCCAAGTTAATTTCCACGTCATTTGGTTGATATTTAATGATGTGTACGCGGCGATTTAATTTTAACAGCCTGAGCCAATAATTTTTTTCAGAAAGGCCAATGCTTCTTTTGTTTCGTGAAAATTTTTTTACGACGTTCACGACGATAAAATACTGCGTTTTGTGAATAACACGGACTGAAGCGAAGATTCTCAGAATTATCGAACATTTTAGAAAATGATAATGAACTAATAAAAAATTCGTACTATCTCATTGTTTAGAAAAAAAAAAAACTATGAAATCGTGTCACTTTGTTTACTTTTTGCCCCACAGCGTTAAACCAATCGCTACGTTTGAAAAAAAAAAAAGTATAGCTCTCGTTCTGCGATTTAAATCTACATTTCCAGCGTACGGTATAAAATCACAGCCCATCTCCATTTCGTTCAACCTACATTCCATTCGTACGGGAAAAATCTCTATTATTATCTACATAATATAACGGATTCAGGATTTTCGAATCTAGAATTAGTACAGACGATAAAGATATCGTCGTAAACATTTTGGATGGTCAAATTTGATGTCCAGAAAAACATATCAAAGTTCCCTACTCCCAAACCTTGTGCTAAATTTTATGTGGCACCTACTAGCCCCCCAAAATCGGTTTTTTGCGAATATCTCGAAAAATTTGGCCTCAATGAAGAAAAGTCTTCAGACGAAAAATGTTCCTCATAAAATTTTCTATATTTTAGTGTACTCGAACTTCGTTGTAAGTTCAATTATAAGCTCAAAAAGTTCCTACAAAGCTGGAAGCTTTCGGATGAAAATCTTTTTTTTGGAAATATCTCGGAAAATCAAGCTCCAATTAAGAAAAACTTCGAAAAAAATGTATTCCTCATGAAATTTGCTATAGAATAGACCATCTCAACTTTCTCCGAAAGCTCGTAAAAAGTTGGAGCTTTTGGAAGCAAATTAAGCTTTTTCAAATATCTCGAAAAGTCCAGCTTCAGTTGAAAAACATTTAAAGAAGAAAAATGTTTTCTGCGTAATTTTCTTCAAAATTGACCATCTGTATTTCATTTCAAAGTACGCTGAAAGTACTTACCGAGCTTTTGAAAGGAAATCGATTTTTTCGAATATCTCAAATGATCGAACTCCAATTCAAAGACCTCTCAAACAAAAAGTGTTCCTCGTGAAATCTAAATATGTAAAGCAGACAGTTTATCAGATTGTCTGTCTGCCCTCTTAAAACTCGAGAGCCGCTGTATCTATCGACTTGAAATCTTCGCCACATATTTGTATTATTCCAGAGCAACTTTTAAGCCATAAATGGAAATTTTAGCTCCCATAGGGGAAAAACTCTTATTAAAAATTGTGCCCTCGCTGTACGCGTCTCTTGACGCGATTTCACTCATCGAGGAAAGGTACCTACACGCAACTGTCTACTGTATTTCTCCCTTACCTTCACATTCTATATTCTTGAGAACTGGATTTTCGTGCTACCTTCCAAATTGCAGCACGTTAGAGATGTCCTTTTTATTTTCTTGACCCTATCGGAAGTACGGAAATCTTCTAATATATAAAGTAAAATGTTTGTCCATATCCGAGTTAACTCGTTCCTCAATTTTATGGTTGAACATATTATTAAAAAGGGTTGTACTCAAAAGAGTAGCGTATTACAAATGATACTACACAAAAACAAACAGCCGCGAGCGCTTTCGGTTAATTAACCATCTTCTAAGCGTAGGTGAACGGAAGCGACTGAACCCAACATCAACGAAGACAGAGGAACACGAGATGAAATTCATGATTGAACTAGCGAGTCATCAAATTGTGAATCATTCTCATACACTAATTCAATCAATCCCTCATCAGGAATATACCTGTTTAGAACAGTGATGTCTTCATTATTTCGGTGTCTAATAATTTCTATATTTTCCAAAGCCAACCGCTTGAAGTACGAATTCTCCCTATGGAGGAGGGCCTCAGAACCTTCCTCAAACTTATGGCCACTCTCAATTAAATGATCGGAGAATGCCGATTCACCCAATTTACCCTTCTCCCAAACCTTTTTATGCTCAGCTACCCGAATCTGGAGCTGGCGGCCTGTCATGCCTACGTAGATACCCGAGCAATCGTTGCACGCTACACTATAAAGTCCACTCCTCTCGGCCACAGGAACGGGGTCTTTTAATCTTACAAGTAAACTTTTAACTGTGTTAGGATTATAAAATGCTGGCCGGAATCCAAAGGGGCGGAGGACACGTCCCAATTTCAAAGAGAACTTGCCCAGGAAAGGAATTCTAATCCACCTCTTTCTACTGTCTGGGTGGTCCCTAGGGAGGGAGGTTGTGGAATCGAAGCATTTTCTAGTGAGCTTCCTCCGGACCATTAGGTCAACATCCACTCTAACTTGATTAACCCTGGCCAGGTGCTTAATAGTCACAAGTTCCTTTTGAAAAGCCGCCTGACTCAAAGGTATTTGAGTCAGTCGATGAATTAGGCTATTGAAAGCCGAAATCTTATAGGCAGTAGGACAAAAGGACGAACCGTGGATAACGATATCGGTCGACGTTTGCTTTCTATAAATACCAAATTCATGGATGCCATCATTAATAGAGATGGACAAATCCAAAAAGTTTATTGATAAGCCACCGACTTCCAATATGAATTTTACCTGGGGTAAATATCCAGAAGAAGTGTGCCGAAATGATCTGCAGCACCCCCCTCTCATGAGTAATGCTTGCCATGACTTGATTCTAGGCCTAAAGAGGAAGGTCAGGGAGGAGGGGATAATCCTTACGAAGGCAGATAAAAGTAATGCTGTCGTAATTATGAATAAGTCCTCCTACGTATCTGGAGTTTACGACGTGCTCAGGCAGTGTGGTGCCCAAGAAAATGCATTTTTCAATTTTCCAAATTTTATCAAAGAAGTGAGGAATCTCGTGAATAGTAGTCAATTTATTATCAAAAGCCCCCTGACTAAAAAGGCCATCTTGGAACTCAATCCGGTTCCTCCCCTCCTTTATGGGTTACCGAAAGTTCACAAAAAAGATATCCCAATGCGGCCAGTTGTATCATTCGTTTCGTCACCTACTTATACCTTAGCTAAATACATCGATCGTTGGTTTAAGTCTCGAGTTGAGGTAAACTCTACATACTCAGTAAAGAACTCCGGTTTCCTTGAAGGTAAGTTGAAGGACCTCAGTCTTCTTCCTGAAATGACGTTATGTTCCTTTGATGTTGTAGGTTTATTTCCTCACATTCCAAAGGCCGTAGCCATGCAATACATAGGTGAGTTACTAGTTCAAGCTAACGTTCCTCACGAAGAATTTGCGGAATTCTTTAGCCTTCTAAATATCTGTTGGTCCCCTAATTTTTGTAAGTTTGATGGGAAATTTTTTGAGTTCCCCGAGGAAGTGGGGATTCCCATTGGCTCCCCCTTGGGTTCGCTCATTTCGGAGGTATTTATGTCGAAATTATTTATTTTCCTCTTGAAATCGACCCCGGAGCTATAGGAGTGAAATTGGGAAAAATTTCGACTCACAAATTATACATGATGGGAGAGGGACTTGAAAAATGTCGAGTATTGAGCTGTATCTGATAGGGTGGGGAAACTTGGAGAAATATGGACTTTCGAGTTCCAAATCCCAAGGTAGTGAGAAACAAAGTTTAATCTTAGAATTGATCCGGTTCACAAGTTTACGGTCAGACATATCGAAGAAAAGCTCCACAGTACTTGAAAAAGTAAACTGGAGGGCAATTTGCAAGAACCGCAACATATGGGTGACCTCCTCGTTCGCTTTAATACTCCTCACGAAGAGTTGCAAGAATTCTTTAATTTACTTAATGTATGTTGGTCCCCCAATTTTTGCAAGTTTAATGGGAAATTCTAAGAGTTCCCAGAGGAGGTTGGCATTCCTATCGGATCCCCTTTAGGTTCCCTTGTGTCGGAGATCTTCATGTCCAAATTTGAGGCTGACCTCTTCACCTCAGGCCAAGTATTCCTGGATTACGTCCATTATTGGTTCAGATATGTAGATGACGTTCTATGTGCGTGGACCGGTCCCCAAGATCTCCTTGGTGAGTTTCTTAAGTATCTTAATGTTCAATATCCCTCCATCAAATTTACCTTAGAGGTTGGAGGTTCTAATATTAACTTCTTGGATCTCACCATCTCAGTTAGAGATGGAGTCCACGAATTTTCAATATATAGAAAAGATACTTCGACCGATATTGTCGTCCACGGCTTGTCATTCTGCCCTGTTTCTCATAAGTTCGCGGCGTTTAATAGTTTTATTCATCGACTAACCCGCATCCCGCTGAACCAGGCAGCTTTCCAAAAAGAACTCAATATTATAAAATACTTGGCTAGAGTGAATGAGGTCAACGTGGACATTGACGTTATGATCCGGAGGAAGATCACGCGGAATTGCCTTGATTCAACTACCTCCCTCCCCCGCGACTCTTCTGTCGATAGCAGGACTCGTTTCATTCGACTCCCCTTCTTGGGTAAATTTTCCTTGAAATTGAGTCGCGCCCTCCGCCCCTTCGGTTTCCGTCCGGTGTTTTGTAATCTTGCGACGGTAAAAGGGCTGTTATTCAGGTCAAAGGACCCTATCCCGCCCCTTGAAAAGAGCGGAGTTTGTAGCATAGCCTGCAGGAACTGTAAAGGGGATCTATGTAGGCGAGACTAGTCGTCAGATTAAAATTAGAGTGGCCGAGCACCTACAAGATTGGGAAAAAAGGCATTTGGGCGAATCCGCATTTGCTGACCACCTTATAACCAGTGGTCATGGTTTCAGGGAGGGGTCAGAAACCCTCCTCCACAGAGAGAAGGCTTACTTCAAACGCCGTGCTCTGGAAAACATTGAAATAATTCGTCGTCTTAACAGCGATAATATAAATCTACTCAACAGGTACATTCCGGACGAGGGGTTGGTCAAACTAGTTTACGAGTATGACTCACAGTCTCATACTTCGCTAGTTCAATCATGATTTCCTCTCCTCCGTCGTTGGGACTGTATTTTTTTCCCATCTCGTCGAGTCGCTTTTTATCTACGCTTGAAAATGGTTGTCTAACCGAAAGCGCGCTCGCGGCTTCCGTTTTGTTTTATTTTTCTGCGGTTCTTGCAAATTGCCCTCCAGTTTACTTTTTCAAGTACTGTGGAGCTTTTCTTCGAAAGTTTAATCTTTATTTAGAAAAAGTATAAGCAAAGAAACCCCCATAAAACAGGTTCCCCGCTGGCCTCAATTAACACAGTTAATGAAGGCAATATTCGAAGCAGTTAACGAAATAAGCTGCAAATTATCGTCGTCAGAGTTTGAAAATACGTACTTAAGAAAAGGTACCGAGTTCGAGAACGAATTATGAAAATTATATCTGGTTTATCTTATAGGAAACGATTGAGCGCGTCGTATGCCTCTATACAGACTGATGTAATGCTTCAGGGGTGCGGCAGGATTTTCACGTACTGTCCACCCGTTTTCTTAATCATTGCGTCTGGCAAAGTATTGATGAGCTGGTCCGTTTTTCGCTGCAGTACAGCCTTTACGTGTCAAGTTAGCTCTTACCGTTAAAATCCAAATATTTACAAAACACAGATATCTACTCAACACACGGTTGGAGGTCAGGCTTGTTTGCCATAAAATGATCCTCTCTCGAAATCCTTGAAACGTTCTACCCTTACAATACCTACTTATTGTCCAGTATTCTTCTCTTACGTGGTAGCTGCAACGTGACAAGTTATTCGGTACAGTATTTTCATTGTCACAAAGCTCACAACTTCCGGACGAACTTTGGAAGGAAGTTCAGACAGATTGTATGGTAATAAATTTCACGAGTATTTTTTTTTCCAAAAATTTTTCTTTTGGAAGCTCGATTTTTAGTGATAAAGCATTTGCGAAAAATCATTCTTCTTTCGAAAGACTGACAATGAAAAATAGATAGTTCATTTTATGGTAAATTTCACGGGGAATACTTTTTGTTCGAAACATTTTCTAATAGGAGCTGGATTTTTCGAAAAATATTTGAAAAAGCTGAATTTGCTTCCAAAAGTTAGTTGAGATAGTCCATTCTATAGCGAATTTCATGAGAAACACCTTTTGTTCAAACCTTTTCCTAATTGGAACAAGATTTTCCGAGATATTTCCAAAAAAAAAAAAGGTTTTCATCCGAAAGTTTCCAACTTTGTACGAACTTTTTGAGCTTATAATTGAACTTATAAGGAAGTTCGAGTACCCTAAAATGTAGCACATTTTACGAAGAACATTTTTTGTCTGAAGACTTTTTTTCATTGAGGCCAAATTTTTCGAGATATTCGCAAGAAACCGATTTTGGGGGCTAGAACGTGCCACAAAAAATTTAGAACAAAGTTTGGGGGGTGGGAACTTTGATATGTTTTTCTGGGTATCGAACTTGACCATTTACAATAACCCAAAATGTTTACGACCATTTTTTGTGTCTTAATCACCTGTACTAAATAGCACAGCATGGCACATTGTATGAGGGATCACGGATTTTTTTTCTTCTTTTTAAATTGCGTTCCTACGGTCATACAAGGCCATTGTTTCGTTTTTCTCTTCTTTAATTTCAGACAAACTAAAAACGAATGGGATGAAAATCGAAGCATCCGTTGTCGGTGAAATATCGCCGAGCAGATCTGCACTGCATCACTTATATTACCTACAAGCAGAAATTCCCGTTCTTCGAACGGAACACTTATACGTTCCTGACAGAAGCCTGTCATTTCTTAAAGTTCGACGATCCCTCTTCACCTGGCCAACTACTTATTCTGACTGTTACCCTATGTATTCTCTGATCCCTGCCCCTCCTTGAGAGGCCCTCTCCATCTTTTTGATATTTTCTTTCATCCTCAATGCTTATCCGGTATGTTCTCTGATTGATACCACACCCTCAAAAATTTTCTCAATTCGCTGGATCTATAAAAATCAAACATTTCCACACCTGCACACATTTACTCCCACTTAACTTGTGACTCTACTGTCCGCAATGTAATACAGAACTATATTTATTAACCAATTGTTAACTGTGAACTCATTGTCCTATTGTTGGCTTCCCGCTGTTAAACGGCACTTCAAGTCTTTAAATAAATAAATTAATTAATTAATAATCGTTAACACCCGACTTGTCCCTGTGACACCCCATTCACCAAAAAAGAGATCATCTACAGAGGGTCACATCCCGTTACTGATCATATTCCCACCTGATATTAGGCAGTAACCACCCATTAACACTTTCTTACCCATCCGACTGTCTTCTCTTCGATCCACCGATCCACTATCCAGTATGCTAGGCAAAAACTCTACAAAATCATCTGTTCTTCTTTCATTATAAACCATACTACTCTTTTCTGTCTGTCAATGTATTCCCTTTTGAAGTATCTAGCCCTACTCTCGGCATCTTCGTTGAAGCTGGTCCCCCACCCCTAAATGCCGCTTCCTAACTCTCACTGCCAATCTTCTTGTATCCGCAGTTTAATTCACTCACCTTCCAATCTACGCTCCCGCAATCTGCCGACATAATTCTCTCCTCTTGAACCTGAATTATTCAATCACCTCAAGTTGAACCATCTACTCCCTACCAACCATCCATTTCTCCATACCTAAACTCTCCCGTAAATATCTGGCTCGATCTAGCTGATCATCTCCAAACTCACTACACTATATACCAACAACTCATTAGAAACATTATCCCTAAACCAATTTTCCGACGCATCAGCCCTACTTTACCGACGGATCTAAATTTGGACCCAAAACAGGGTACGCGTACTCGATCCAAGGAGTCATAATTAGTCGTTGATTGAAAAATTCTGCCTTCATTTTCACAACCAAACAAAACGCCATATACTCGAGCCTTTATCTCCATTTTTTCACCCCAGCTCAAATATCCATTGCTAATTGACTCTTTTTCATCTCTTCTGGTTATACAGGACTCTTATACAACTAATTCCCCAAATACTCGCATTCATTTACTCCTGCAATCACCATTATCAATTTCTACATCTGTATCCTTCCTGTGGATTCCAAGTCACGTCAACTTCCCGGAACATGACGCCATTGTTTTTGCGACCAAAGTTAACAATAAATCTACAACTCTTTTCTGTCAGTCAATGTATTCGCTTCTGAAGTGAATCAAGCCCTAATTAACAACGATCTAGCCCAACTCTCAGCCTCTGCGTTGAAGCTAGTAACTCCTCCCTTCAGATGCCGCTTCCGAACTCTCATTGTCAATTTTCTTATATCCACAGCTCAATTCACTCAGCTTCCAATATATGCATCCGCACTCTGCCGACATAATTCTCTCATCCTTCCTCTTAACACTGAATTATTCAATCACCTCAAGTTGAACCAACTACCCCCTATCATATCATCCACTTCTCTGTAGCTAAACCCTCTCCCAAGTATCCGACTCGGTCGAAACTATATACCGACAACTCATTTGGAACATTATCTCAGAACCAATTTTTTCCGAACCACCAAACTTTTTTAAATCTGGTCGACCTAAATTAGGATACGCGTACTCGATCCAAGGAGTCAAAATCAGTCGTTGATTGAAAAATTTTGTCTCCATTTGCTCCAAACTAAACTCCATACACCCTTGTCTTTCTCATCTCCATCTCACCTCATCCCAGCTCAAATTTCTAGTGTTAACTAACTCACTTTCATTTTTCCGGGATATACAGGTCTCTTATTCATTTAATTCCCTAAATCAGCGCTTTCATTTACTTCTGCAATCACCATCATCCACTTCTACATCTGTCTCTTTCATGTGGATTCCGGGGAACTATTCAAACACCTCAAATTGAAGCCATATCATCCACTTCTCCAGAGTTAACCCCTTTCCCAGATATCCAAATCGATCTAGCTGATAATCTCTGAACTAACAACACTATAATACACCAACAACTTATTAGAAACATTATCTCTATACCAATTTCACAACCCACCAGCCCCCCTAAATCTGGATCTAGAATAGAATACACAAACTCGATCCAAGGAGTCATAATCCGTCGTTGATTGAAAAATTCTGCCTCCATTTTCACTATACCAAACAAAACTCTATAGTATACAGATCTCCATCTCCTCACCCCCTGCTGAAATTTCTACTGCTAACTAACTCACTTACATCTCTCCTGGCTATATTGAACTCACGTTCAACTAATTCTCAAATCATTCCATTCATTTATTCCTGCAATAACTATCACTCAATTAAACGAATCCGTTCCTTAAGGTTACGGCTATCCATCATAAACGAAAAAACGAATACTCTAAAGGGAGAGTAAACAAATGCAAACCGCAGAAAATAAAACGAAGGGAGCGCTTTCGGTTAAACAACCATCTTCAGACCTGAAATGAAAGCAACTGACGAACGAATGAGAAGGAAGAGGTATTAAGATCGTCCGAACGAGAAATCACGGTGTGAATCATAAACCTGTTCGATCAAGCCATCTTCCGGAATGTACGAGTTGAGTATAGTGATACCGTCAGTGTTGAGGTGACGCATTATCTCTATATTCTCGAGGGCGATACGCTTACGGTAGGAATTCTCCTTATGGAGGAGCTTTTCGGATCCCTCGCGGAAACTGTGGCCACTGTTAATCAAATGATCAGCGAAAGCTGACTCCCCTAAGCGTCCCTTCTTCCAAGACTTCAGGTGCTTAGCTACTCTAACTTTCATCTGGCGGCTGGTCTCACCAATATAAAAGCCTCCACAGGTAGTGTTTAATAGTGACGAAACAGCCCTCCTTGAGAAAGGTTTGAAATTCAGTCTGCCTCCCCTTAAGAATGACGAAACCTTCGCGAATGTTGTTGCGGATCTTGCGGTTAAGATTGGTCCTGGTTATAATACCCAGAAAGTCTGTGCTGATTTGGTCCGTAATAACCCCCTCCCTCGCATGAGCAATAAATTGGGAGGAGTCATTCAGGGTTTAAAGAGGAAGATGAAAGAGGGAGATCTAATCGTCACTAAGGCTGACAAGGGCAACGCGTTGTAGTGATGGAGAGGTCGGCCTATTCTTCCAAGGTCCATGAAGTCCTACAGCAGTGTGGTGCTAAAGAGAGTGGGGATTTCAGCTTTCCTAAGCACGTTAGAGAAGTTAGGAGTGTCATCAACAGGAGTAAGGCTATTATCAAAACTCCTGCTTTGAAAAAAGCCGTCCTGGTTCCTAACCCCACACCCCCCCTCCTCTACGGGTTGCCCAAAGTGCATAAGAAGAATACCCCGATGCGACCCGTCGTTTCTTTTGTCTCCTCTCCTACCTACCTCCTTGCCAAATTCCTTGACCGTTGGTTCAAAAATCGCATTGATTTTGAATCTCCTCATTCGGTCTTGAATTCGGCCTCTTCAACTGACGTCCTCAAGGATGTAAGCCTTCCCCCAGGAACGACCATCTGCTCGTTTGATGTTGTTGGTTTGTTTCCGAATATTCCTAAGGCTGCTACTATCCAGCGGATGGGTGAGCTACTCATCAGTGCCAACATTCCTCACAATGAGTTTCAGGAATTTTTTGATCTCCTGAATACTTACTGGTCCCCTAACTTCTGTAAATTTGAAGGGAAATTTTTCGAGTTCCCTGAGGAAGTAGGGATCCCTATTAGATCACCTCTAGGCTCTCTTATCTCCGAAGTTTTCATGTCTAAGTTTGAACTTGACCTCTTTTCCTCGAACCAGGTGTTACTTAATCATATTCACTACTGGCACAGGTACGTTGATGACGTTCTATGTACCTGGACTGGTCACCCAGATCTCCTTGGTGAGTTTCTGAGGTATCTCAATTCCTGGTACCCTTCCATCAAATTTACGTTGGAAATAGGGGTATTTTCCATTAACTTTTTGGATTTATCGATCTCTATTGTAGACGGTATCCACAAGTTTGGAATTTACAGGAAAGATACTACGACCGATGTTTTAGTCCACGGTGGTTCGTTCGGTCCTGTTGCTCACAAGATGGCTGCTTTTCATAGCCTAGTTCACAGACTGACTCGTATTCCGTTGAGTCAATCTGCTTATAAGAAAGAATTACTTACTATAAAACACCTGGCTAGAGCGAATGGAGTCAATGTCGACGTTGACGTGATGGTTCGGAGGAAAGTTACGAGGAGCCTTCTTGATTCCACCACCTCCCTCCCCCGAGACACGATCCGTGATCGCCGTTTGCGTTGGATCAGTCTCCCTTTCCTGGGGAATTTCTCCCAGCAATTGGGTCGGGCCCTTCGCCCGTTTGGTTTCAGACCCGCGTTTTACAACCATACCACAGTCAAGAGGTTGTTTGTGAGACTGAAGGATCCCATACCGGTTGATGAGAGGAGTGGTGTTTATAAGATGGAATGTGAGGATTGTGGAGGCTTTTATATTGGTGAGACCAGCCGCCAGATGAAAGTTAGAGTAGCTGAGCACCTGAAGTCTTGGAAGAAGGGACGCTTAGGGGAGTCAGCTTTCGCTGATCATTTGATTAACAGTGGCCACAGTTTCCGCGAGGGATCCGAAAAGCTCCTCCATAAGGAGAATTCCTACCGTAAGCGTATCGCCCTTGAGAATATAGAGATAATGCGTCACCTCAACACTGACGGTATCACTATACTCAACTCGTACATTCCGGAAGATGGCTTGATCGAACAGGTTTATGATTCACACCGTGATTTCTCGTTCGGACGATCTTAATACCTCTTCCTTCTCATTCGTTCGTCAGTTGCTTTCATTTCAGGTCTGAAGATGGTTGTTTAACCGAAAGCGCTCCCTTCGTTTTATTTTCTGCGGTTTGCATTTGTTTACTCGCCCTTTAGAGTATTCGTTTTTTCGTTTAACTATCACTCACTTCTACATCTGTCTCCTGGAATTCCGGGTCACATCAACGTCTTGAAATATGACGCAATTGTTTTCGCAAAAATTCCTTTCTATCCAAAAAATTTCTGTCCCTGTACTTACCGCTGCTACTGACCTTAGAAACTATTACCGATCCCTGATATTTGACTCCCGCCATGACTTTTGTAAAACTCGAGTGGGAAGGAGCTGAGAACATCCATTACCAAAAAATCGCGCTACGTCTATCACGAACTCTCTCGTGAACACATACGGGAGTAATTTTCAAACGCCTTCTTTAATTAATTAAAACTATATTTTAATTTTACGAGCACATCAAAGCTACCATTGAAAAATCAACTGGCCACTAAACTCTGAAACATCTACAACCTTAGCGATTACACACACTACTTTACGATTACACGAACAAAATGTGCCTACCATTCATCCCCTATGGGGTTTTTCGGGGTGAAAAAAAGTCTTACACCTTCCCACTCGCTATTTTCGCGGAGTTTGAGATGAGTCGAGGCGGTAGGAGCTGAGAACATCGATTACCTAAAATCGCGCTACGTCTAATAGTACTTTTCCATGGCAATTTTCATCGAATTTCAGTGGGTGGGGGTAGAGATTACCCGTTACATACGAATCAAATTTTTAGCTTTATAATATAAAAAAAAGTAGTGTCATCTCATCATTATTCCTTCGAGATGTAAATAAAAATATTATTCCATGGCAAAAAGGGAGGGAATACATATATAATTATGGTTATTTGTCAATACTTCGTACATATTTCGTCCATTAACACGATAAAAGGAAAAATTTATTTTTGTATCAAGAATACACGCGTGGAAGTAGCAACCAATACAGACCTAACTTAAAAGCTTAATTTCAGCTTTAAAACTCCATTTTTCCAAAATTTTTTTAATTATTCTTCTTCTCTGGAACAATAAACGTGTATCAGGAAAATTTCGGGGAAAAGTATTCGGTAGGAGTGGAGATTACCGGCGCCGAAATATACGTTTTGTGTCTTATAATATAGAGATATTTAAGGAGAAATGACGGCAGAATTCGCTAGAAGAGTACCTATGAAATTTTTACACATCGAACCAAGGTTAATTCGAGTCTCAAACTATTTCCCTAGCGTCTTTAAAGATAAGGTGAACGCACGATACACGTGGGTAATAAAGCTACACTTTGGCATTCTACGAGTATGTATGAATAAAATAATATTGGATAACTATCCGGCGGATTTTGTTTGGTCAATAAATACAGCACACGAAGTTACAACGAGTGATGCAATCATAAAAAGGGGTTGAAAGGGACGTTAAACTCAGAAACCTTTCTCTCATTTAAACTACACGAATTTAGACGAATTCAAGGTCGCGGCTATTCGCGGAGGAAAAGGCGGAACGCTCCTGCCGATACCACCCACGAGAAAAAAACGTGTAGACAATATTGTTTTGAATTTTGCTCGAGAACAGTCTCTTAACCCTTGACTGTGCGTGTTCGTCTGGCATTATAGGCCTAGTATGCGTCAACATTCGATATACTTTTCGACTTTCGCGCGCTATTTGTTCTGGATTTACTTGAGTTCTTGATTAAGGAATCATTTCGCCTTTGTTTTACTGTATTATCGCACGGAGAAAAAACGACTAAGAACTCAGTAAAGCCGGTCCAATCGCGATTTTATAGTACACTAGCGGTTGGCGACGCCTGACCGCTAGCTGTGTGTTGAGTAGATATCTGTGTTTTATAGGTATCTGTATCTTGTAGGTATGTGTGTTTTGTAGGTATCTTGGAATTCAGATGAATTTTTAAAAAAGAAACAGTGGAAAGAGTTTTGCAAAATTCACAACTATTCAGTTCAAAAATAAGAAAATAGACACCAAAAACTGCGACTGTACTTATAAAATATCAAAGTTCCGAGTCGCACAAAAATAAAATCACCAAATTAAATTTTTTACACACTAATTCACTTGAGAGCTGACTTAACGCGTGAAGCCTGTATTCATCGCAGCAGAATACAGACAAATCCATCGACATTTTGCCAGTCCCTAAGAAAACACACGGACAACACAGGTGAAAAAAAGGGTCATTTCCGCTAGCCCATACGCAGTGCGCACCGTGTCTAGACATTGGTTCTTGTATGAGATACCGGATGTAAAATCCTTTATGTAGGTGTTTTTAAAACTGTGAATAAAATAACTTACATGGTATGGAAGTACAGCGAATACTGTAGTCACAAAATTTCCTCCTAAAAATCTGGAACCGGGCTCATTCGAAAGGAAATTACAGGGGCTACAATTTTTGTTCTCTTCAATTTTTCATAAAAATGAGTTATACTCGAGTTATCACAATAATTCAATTTTCGAAACGGCGCCACTCAACGCGCGTAGGTCTAACGTACAGCGCAAAGCAGTTTCAGTACTCGATAATACCCGTTTTTCCTTTATATTGAAAAAAGTCATTGTTTTCGCCCTTTTTTGAAATTACTCAGCACCTCCCCGTCAAATTTTTATTTTTATGAGTCTATGTGCTGCTCTGGGATGAGGACAATATATCCTGAAAGTTTGAAAGCGATCGGCCCAGTAGTTCTCGAGTTATAAACGGACAGGAGGACGGACGGACGGACAAACTTTCTGCTTTATATATTAGATAAAAACAACTAAGCAATTTCAGTAATATTTAGTTTTATTCACGACTTTTTCTCGTAAGTCTAACTATGTGTTTCAGTCGTTATGACTAAAATCTTCGACTGAACCGACTTCACTATATTTTTTAGTTAAAAGTACCACCAAAATTTTTCTCAGTGCACTATTACAGCTTTATTTCAAGATCGATATCCATATTTTGGGGAAAATGCTCGAAAAGGGACGTACCTAAGTATTTCACGTTTTTTTAGGGACACCTAGGCTTTGAGTATTGATACAGGTATTCGTTTGAAACTGAATGAGTTTATCAGTCAAGGTGAAAATATGTCGGAATGAGTCTTACAGAAGGTCTCACTGTATCGCCAAAAGAACGACTGCAACACATTTGTCGTAAGTTGAAGTCTTATTGTAGACAAGCACAGAAAATTGAGAGAGGACGTAATTTTTTTAACTGTATTCCACAGATTTTTCCAGTTTTTCACACTTATGTCACATGGGTAAAAAATCCAAAATGAACGCATCATACACCTCATCCGGTTCCAGGAATATCAGACCAAGAGCATATCGCAACTTTTTCCCTCCTTCCAACGTGATCATCTCTCCTGTCCTGGACTTTATTTTTTCATACGTTTTTTCTAATCTTAATAACTGAATTTGGTAACTTCAAGTGAGATCAAAGTACAACAAATGACTCTCAAATTAGGTAACGAAGACAAAAGTAGCTCTTTAAAAGTAAACAACTGTGGTTGTTGGAGACAAAGGACAAGTATCAGTAAGCTTACCAAAAAAATTCTCACAAGTAGCCGCAATTTGTTACGTGCCAGAGCATGACATAGATGTGTGTGCAGTTTACTCATCCTGATCTTAAGTGTGTGCAGTTTACTCAAAATAGTTTCAGTTTCTTTTGAATTGTGTACAGTGTACATATGCCCTGAAATACAGTCGAAGAATTTATGTGACACCCCCCCCTTTCCGTGACGTCGTCAATCTTGTGAGACAGCAATTTTGTGACGTCATCAACCTTGGACCGCCTGCGACCGCGGACGAAAATTTCCTTAGTCCCCCATCTATCATATCTGAGAGGTCGAAATTATTCTAAGTCCCTCTCCTATGATAAATAACTTGAGAGTGGAAATTTTCCCAAATCCCTCTGCTATCATATATAGCTTAGAGGTCGAACTTATTCCTATCATACATAGCTAGAGAGGTCGAAATTATTCTAAGTCCCCTTCTTATCATAAATAGCTCAAGAGTCGACATTTTTCCAACTCCCTCTACCCTCTCCGTGACGTCATCAACCTTGTGGACCGCTCGCGCCCGCGCTCGCGGACGAAAATTTCCTGAAAGTACCCCCCGACAAAAGCCCCGCTAAACATTGTACGAAGTACTGCTGAAGATGAATGTGCTGATAAACTATATATTTGTCCCTCTCGACCGTAAAGAAGAGAATTTGTGTGCACCTCTCGTTCCCAGTATATCCTAATTCCTTTATTGGAGGATTAGTCGCTCCTCACTCCATCGCTAACCTAGAGATGATAATATAGCCTCAGAAAATTGTGTCTCCTTTTGTGCCTATTTGCACTATCAGTTTTAATTTCTGCCTTCCCCTCCCCTAACCTCGATAGAACCCATCGAAACGGACATTAGCCTCTCCCGATTCACGTTCCAAAACATGAGGCCTAATTTGTACCATCAACCTTAAAAACTACAACCATTTCCCTTCCCGTATACAACAACCCTGTAGACCTGAGAAAAATTCTTCATAACAGGATAGTCCCTCCCAAACTAAATTTTAAGATGAAAATGATGGTCTCAAAAGATTCTGATTTATTTGCACCAAGACACGCAATCAGTTTCAGAATTTTTGCCCCCCTCCACCTGATGTGTAGTTGTTTGAGGTCACAGTATCCCTATGTAAACCTACTGAAGTCCATGAGGCCAGCTGTCTCCTTCCATGTCTCAGAATTACACCTATTCAGGCCTCATCCTTTGTGCTAGACCGACCTTAGAACTGCGCGTTTGGAAATTGACTACAAAAGTGATGGTTTTTCTGACGTAGCCAAAAATATAAAGATTATGTTTCATGTCTCTTATATTTTATCAATCATCTTGAAATATTTTAGTCTAGGCTTCTACTAGGTCAAGTGCTCGTAAGATATTTACTTGTTCGCCCTCTCTTTTTAGGTCGAACAAATCTGGTGTGAGAAATATTTTGAGCTATCAACTTTTGTGGGCCTCACTCGTGCTTTCTTGGTGTCGTATGAGTCTGGTACGAGAAATAGAGATAAAATATTTTGGGCTATCGCCTTTTTATTTCAAGCTATCAGCTTTCTCGCTCCGCTCGTTCGCCCTCTTTCTTTGTGTCGTATAAGAATGGTATGAGAAATATTTTGAACTATTCGCTTTTGTCGCTCCGGTCGGTCGCCCCTTTTATTGGTGTTGTATACGAGAGCTATCAGCTTTTGTGGGGCTCACTCGCTCCGCCCGTTCGCCCTCTCTTTTGGTTTAGCATAAGTATGATATAAATAATATGGACTATCGCCTTTTGAGAGGCAAACGGGGTCTTCTTCTTCTTCCTTCTTCCTTCTCCCTTCCTCCTTCCTCCTCTCTACTCCTTCTTCCTTTCCTCCTTCTTCTTCTTGTCAGAAAAGACAGTGGGGTGGTACTCACAGATTTCTCAATCACCACCCAGGTATAAAAATTTTTCTCAAAAAATTTTCCAAGTCCATTATTGGGGGGAGGGGGGAGGGGTGGTACTCGCAATTTTCCAATAGAGTATGGGGTGTCACAAAATACATGAAACATGTGAACACCCCGCTTATGTTGGACAATCGCTTGTGTCGCACGTGTTGCCCCCCACCATTCATTGTAGAATGGATGAGGGTTGCGTATTCATTAATTTTGTTTCTTTCTTGGCGAAACCACCTCGTCTCGGCAACCGCTAAGCACCACTGCCCCCACGCATTCAAACTTCAACACACTGACCAGACACAACTTAGAGCTAAATAGTAGTTTTTGGAGTCCTATGCTGGGTTTTCTTCTTGCAGAGCGTCGTCAGTATTTGCCTATTCCATTCCACGTCTATCTTCTTGATTGTAGCTGCAAATGCAGGCATCTGATTCTATGCTTCCTCAGCAATTAGCATGGTGGCTAGCAGGCTACTCGGACAAATCCTGGCACCTCACATTCAAATAAAGTGCGCTGCCCTTGGTCGCGCAATGTGAACACGCATAGAGGTAAACGCGAAAGGACGAACTCCGAAGGGAGAGTAAACAATGAACTGAAAGCAACTGACGAACAGAAAAGAAAAACAAGGTATTAAGATTGGCCAAACGAGAAATCGTGGTGTGAATCATAAACCAGTTCAATCAGGCCATCTTCCGGAATGTACGAGTTGAGTACAGTGATACCATCGGTGTTGAGGTGACGCATTATCTCTATAAGCTCGAGGGCAATGCGCTTACGGTAAGAATTCTCCTTATGGAGGAGCTTTTCGGATCCCTCGCGGAAGCTGTGGCCACTGTTTATTAAATGATCAGCAAAAGCTGACTCCCCTAAGTGTCCCTTCTTCCAAGACTTCAAGTGCTCAGCTACTCTGACTTTCATTTGGAGAATTGAATCGATTCGTTCCTGCAAGTTACGGCCCAACATATTGAGAACGACAAATACCACAATGAGTAAATGAACGAAAACCGACAAATACTACAAAGAGTAAATGTACGAAGAGAAATTGCAAAAAGCCGCAGAAATAAAACAAACAGAGTAACGCAAGCACTTTCGACTAAGAAGCCATCAACGGGCGGAGAATAAAAAGCGACTGACAGAGGAACAGTCGACGACAGAAAACAACGGTGAGGTCATGATAGAACTAACGACTCCTCGCGATGTGAGTCATACTCGTAAATTAGTTCAACCAAACCCTCGTCCGGAATATACCTGTTAAGTACGGTTACGTTATCGCTGTTCAGGTGGCGAATGATTTCGATATTTTCTAACGCCATTCTTTTTAAATACGATCTTTCTCCATGGAGGAGGGTCTCTGACCCCTCTCTGAAACTGTGGCCACAGGTGATCAAATGGTCCGCGAAGGCCGATTCCCCCAATTTGCCCTTTTTCCAGGCCTTTAAATGCTCAGCCACTCTTATTTGGAGCTGGCGACCGGTCTCACCTATGTAAATTCCGTCACAGTCGTTGCACCTTATACTATAAATCCCACTCCTCTGTAATTGTGGTGTAGGCTCTTTCAATCGAACGTACAGGCCTTTTAATGTGTTAAAATTATAGAAAACCGGCCGGAACCCAAAGGGCCGAAGGACGCGACTCAATTTCGACGAAAAATGACCCAGGAAGGGGAGCTTAATCCACCGCTTTCTGCCTTCACGACTCCCCTCCCGAGGGAGGGAGGGAGGTAGTAGAGTCAAGGCATTGTCGCGTGATTTTCCTACGGACCATCGTAGTTCTTTCTGAAAGGCTACTTGACTCAAAGGGATATTAGTGAGTCGATGGATGAAACTATTAAAAGCAGCTATGTTGTAGGTGACAGGGCAGAATGACGCGCCGTGGACAACAATATCGGTCGAAGCATCTTTTCTGTCTATTGCGAACTCATGGGCCCCATCTCTTTCGGAGATGGTAAGGTCCAGGAAGTTGATAGTAGAATTACCGACCTCCAAAGTAAACTTTATGGAGGGGAACTGAGCATATAGATACTTAAGAAACTCACCAAGGAGTTCTTGGGGACCTGTCCACGCACATAGCACGTCATCTACATATCTGTGCCGATAGTGAACATGATTTAAGAAAGACTGGCCCGAGGAAAAGAGGTCAGCCTCGAATCTCGACATAAAGACCCCCGAAACGAGGGAACCCAACGGGGATCCAATGGGAATGCCCACTTCCTCCGGGAATTCAAAAAATTTATCGTTAAATTTACAAAAGTTAGGAGACCAGCAAACGGTAAGGAGGTCGAAGAACTCCTGTAGCTCCTCATGAGGAGTATTAAATTTAACAAGAAGGTCGCCTAAGTATTGGAAAGTGGCCGCTTATGGGATGTTCGGAAACAGACCGACCACATCGAAGGAGCATAAAATAGTACCTGGAGGGAGAATTTCGTCTTTGATCCTATTGGCCAAGGAGACCGAATTTTTGACGGAGTAAGGAGACTCGTATTCGATATGAAACTTAAACCAGCGGTCCAGGTATTTCGCGAGCGATAGGCGGGGAAGGAGACGTAGGATACAACAGGTCGCATGGGAGTGTTGGCCTTATGAACTTTAGGCAACCCGTACAACAGAGGAGGTACAGGTTTAGGTTCGAGCAAGTGTTTTTTCAGAGGGTTTAGTAATTATAACGGAGCTTTTATTAATAGCATTCCGAACCTCCTTGACATAGTGAGGGAAATTGAAAAGGGGGTTTTCTGTGGCCCCGCACTGGCTTAGGACCTGTTCACCTTAAAGTGGTAAGTGGCCTTATCCATCGCAACGATAGAATTCCTTTGTCGGCCTTTGTAAGTACCGTCTCCTCCTTCCTCAGCCTCCTCCTCAATCCTGTGATCAACCCTTTTGCAGTATTATTTATGCGCGGAAGGGGGGTGTTTCGGACTAAATCAGCGCAGGTTTTTTGGGTATTGATACCGGGACCAATCTTCACGGTTAAATCAGCGACCACATTAGCTAGGGCATCGGCATTATCGAGAGGGGGTAAACTGAACTTCAAACCCTTCTCTAACAGATTCAGCTCATCACTACTGAATTCCATCTGACTGTTATTTATAACACCGGGGTGAAATTCCCGGACCAACTCAACCTCATCATGGGCATCCCCGAGAGCTTCGGCCCTCAAGTCCAAAAGGGAGGAAATCTTTTTGTTTTTTCTCTCTTTAAGGTCAGCCTCAAACTTACAACAATTAACATTAACGGACTGAGTAAATTTTTCCAACTCACGTGGGTGTAGCAGACTGGACAACCTCGTGTGTACCAGCAGGTTCAGTCTAGTCGTGACGTTGAGACGGCCGTACCACCTTCGGAGCTCGGACCTGATCCATTTATTGGTAATACAATTCTCCTATTTCTGAGTAGTGTGAGGACAATCAGAATACAATTTGAACTTCACAAAATTTGGTCTCAAACGTAACCGCAAACACTTCCGGAGGAACCATATGTGGGAGGCATACGATAACCGCTGTTTTCGGAATTGGGTAGAGAAGAGGAACATTGAAAACGCCGCATCTGCGCGATTAATTGAATCGATTCGTTCCTGCAAGTTACGGCCCGACATATTGAGAACGACAAATACCACAATGAGTAAATGAACGAAAACCGACAAATACTACAAAGAGTGAATGTACGATTTGGAGGCTGGTCTCACCAATATAAAAGCCTCCACAATCCCTACATACCAACTTATAAACACCACTCCTCTCATCAACGGGTATGGGGTCCTTCAGCCTCACAAGCAACCTCTTGAATGTGGAAGGGTTGTAAAACGCGGGTCTGAAGCCAAACGGGAGAAGGGCCCAACCCAATTGGAGGGAGACTGATCTATCGCAAACGACGATCGCGGATCGTGTCGGGGGGGAGGGAGGTGGTCGACATTGACCCCATTCACTCTAGCCAGGTGTTTTATTGTGAGTAATTATTTCTTGAAGGCAGACTGACTCGAAGGAATACGAGTCAGTATGTGAACTAGACTATGAAAGGCAGCCATCTTATGAGCAACAGGACCGAACGAACCTCCGTGGACTAAAACATCGGTCGTAGTATCTTTCCTGTAAATTCCAAACTTATGGATACCGTCTAGTTTAGAGATCGATAAATCCAAAAAGTTAATGAAAGATACTTTCATTTCCATTGTAAATTTAGGTACTTGTTGAAGCAGCCATGGGCACATAACACCTGCGTCAGGTGAAAGTTCAGCTGACCATCTCGATTTATCCTTTCATCAATGTCGTTCATTAACACACGGATCGTCCATTTACCTCTGAGCGATTCTTGTTTTTCATTTCTCAAGGAAAGAGCGCTTGGTTTCCATCTCTTTCCTTCTGTAAGCTATCTTCATGGAGTCGGCCCACACTGAGATACCATGTAGGAAAATCGACAATGTGGCGCTCATCATGATCCTTCTTCCAGCTTCCCTCAGCCCTCCTGGATCATCAGGCGGCTTAAGTTGATCACTACCCTACCCGCTTTTTCCACTGCCATCAAGAAATGGCGCCTGAAGCTCATCTTTGAATCCAACTTGTTCAGATACTTTATCATTTTCTTGATCGTGATTTACACACCTTGCAGGCGTAAGGTGGGTGGACTAAACTAAAGAGAAAAAAAGGCTCCTTCTCTGGATTTTTAAATTGGCAACGCGTGATTTTTTTTCACTCGCTCCGTGGATGAATTTTGCCAATTTTGACTCGTGAAAAAACTTGAAAAAAATGTATAAAAGAGTGGCTTTCTGCTCGCTTCTCTGAAGTAAGGTTACGTAGAGATTCTCCAAACCCCTCTCTCCTGAGGTCCTCACGTAATTTTAAAGCATGGTGGCAGCTTCACCTTGAAAATCTCGTTAAATGGGACATACCACAAGAGCGGCCCAAGGAACGACCCCGGCGGTACCCCAGAATTAAGTGGGCGCTTCTCTATACCAGCAGACGTCTCTGCTTAGATTTCTCGGCAGCTAAAATAATCCCGAGCAGGTATGCAGGCACTTCTGCGTCCATGAGGGCTTTCAATATCCTTTTTCATGACTGATATTTTATCCTCAATAAAATTACGGTTCATAGTATATTTATGGAAATTCAGATGAAATAAAAATACAATTCCCGTATAAACTAGGTATACTGCGCGAGCGCTTTCGGCGTGAGCCATTGACGAGCGAACAAACTACGGGAATTGTATTTTTATTTCATCTGAATTTCCATAAATATCCTTTTTCATGTTATCGAGTTGACCAACGTCGAGGCTCAAGACTGTGCAAAAGTAACGCGAAGCTGCTGCTGACTCGGCTATCCACTTCAGCCTGATTCCAGCATCCTATGTACAGCGTTCAGTTTGAAACTCGTACTGGCTGTTTGAGATTATGTCTCTTTTAGCTCCTGAGTCAATTACCTGTCACCCTATCTAGAATATTGCCCACGTGATCTAACAGGCAAAGTCATTGATAAGAGGGTAGCAGGCGAGCTCCTCGACAACATTTCATCCATTACCTAACACAACGAAAATTTTGGCAAATTTTCCCACCTCAGGGTAGAGGGTGGCATAAATTGATACAAATTTTGTATACCACTTTCATCTCGAAATTTTTTCCTGGAAGGGATTATCCTCTAATAAAGGGAGATCTGACAGAGATCATTATACAGCGTTAGGGAAATATCGAAGCAATAAGATCTTCTAAGTTACGGCTATTGAGATTGTAAGTGGGTGGCACAAATTAGTCCTGATATTTTGATACTACATACTTCCAAGTTGAAACTTCTAACATGTATGTAAGATCGTAAAATCTTGACAAACCATGTCGATGCACAAAAAGTCGAGAGTCCCATAGGAAATGCACGGCAGCTGACAGCTCTCAGAAGATAACCAGATAACTATCGAAATACCTACATGCAGAAAGAAACCTGCGAGTAGTGGAAGACAAGAAGAATGCGTGCATTCTTACATGTATAAAAGTGTAATCCGGAAGCGTTACCCGTCTTGATATTCTTTTATTGATTTTGATGATTTATCTCGCTGTTTCCCCGTACTTAGTTTCAGCAGTTACCTGATGATGACAGATAAGCTGTTGAAACGTAGGGCTAATATTATTTTCAAAAACACTGTAGGGGATACTAATGCCACTACTTTCTACTATAATTTATCATTTAGAGCACTCCAATATGCACGATAATGAATTTCACCTCGAGATGTCAAATGACAAGTTTGCTACCTGAAACGGGCATCGAATTCCAGAATTTAGAAAAAGAACCGTTAAGACCGCGTCATTCTTAGTTTACAGACAGTGTTAAACCAACAAATAGGATTTTTTTTTACACTGATTCAACAAGATAGTATCATTTTTATTCGAGATTCTTACGTCTCAGTCAGCGAAACAAGAAAATATTGCACAGAAAGGAACAGGGTGAGAGAGAAAGACGACTTCCTTCTTCCTGGGCGCTAGTTTTAGCCTACCTGAGAAGAGACAGTATTGTTTCCACGTGAGCCGAAACCATGCGGAACAAAAGAACAACGAATAATCCCTAGCTACCCGGACTCAGCGAACGTCTTATGACGCACACGAAGTTTGGAAGATACCTACCTACCTTTGTAAACGATACACGAGTTGAACATTTTATCCGATTTCAGGAATCATATGTGGCAAGTGATATTTCTAACACCAAGTGTAAAGTACAATCCCAAAATTAACTCTAGAAAGTTGACATAGAAATGCTGAAAACCTTGTAGATTATAAATATTTTCTCGAGTTGCTTCGAGGGAGGCTTTAGCCGTGTGACAGTCGATATTGATATGCTTCGCAACCTGTGAAATCGGTATTATACCTCGCACATACAATGAAATGTTATCGCATATTGTACAATACGGAACAGTAAATAATATCTCCTGAAGGCTCTCTCTGAATTTGATCTAGCCTAGAAAAATTTCTATAATCTAACCTGGACAAAATTCCTTCAATATCTAGCCTAAACAAATTCTTCTAATTTAGGTTCAAAGCGGAACCTCTGGAAATGCACCTATTAAGAGATAGCATACCTCTGAGTGTAATGAACCGCGATGAAACAAAAACCAATTGCTGGGTCAACGAAAGACAAATAATTTTCATGATTTGTATATTTTTGATTCAATTCATTTTACGAGCGCAAAATAAATACACACTCGCTGTATAGAAATAATGCAAATTTTTGACATGTTCCATGTCTTTTCTCTCGCCGGACCCCGATTTTGAACCCCCCGTCAAGAGAAATCTCTACCCCGTGGGTGATTCAGAAATTCGCGAGTACACCCCGCGTAATGATAATAAATAATTATATTAATTAATTAATAAATAATTAAATAATTGAATAATTAAATAATTAAATAATTAATTACCGTGCGTCCGTGCACATCTCTACCCCGCGGGTGATTCAGAAATTCGCGAGTACACCCCGCGTAATAATAATAAATAATTAATTAATTAATTAATTAATTAATTAATTAATTAATTATTAAATAATTAAATAAATAAATAAATAAATAAATAAATAAATAAATAATTAAATAATTAATATAATTAATAATTAGAAAATCTCTACCCCGTGGGTGATTCAGAAATTCGCGAGTACACCCCGCGTAATGATAATAGATAATTGATTAATTAATAATTAAATAATTAAATAAATAAATAAATAATTAATATAATTAATAATTAGAAAATTTTCTAAGTCCCTCTTCCTATCATATATGGCTGGATAGTCGAAATTTTTCCAAGTCCCCTAGACTTGAATGTCTCATACCATTCCAATACAACAGCGAGATCGCTCGTTCGCCCCACGAAAGTTGATACCTCAAAATATAGAACACCCACAATTACCTGAAAATATTTCTCATACAAGACTTATACGACGCCAAGATAGGTAAAGGGGTAAACGAATAATATCTCACGAACACTTGACCTAGTAGAAGCCTAGACTGAAATATTTCAAGATGACTGATAAAATATAAAAGACATGGAACATGATTTTCATTTATTTGACTATGCCAGAAAATTTTTTTTCAAAAAAAAACCATTCATATTTTCCCTAGTTTCTAGCTATAACAAAACTTCAAACTCGAATAAAAAAAAAATCGCGGGGGAGGCACCTGGGGAAAATCATTCACTTGAAGCGCCATACCCTCTACTACAACATACATGAGTACCATAGTCCTCTGTGAAATGCAACATTCCCAAAATAATCAATATTTAATGAATTTCTGTGATTTTTCCATGAATAGCGGGGTGAACTATGGCTGCTACCGCAATAGACCGCGAGAAATCAATGATCAATGTTCGAGGTGAAAAATACACACTCCTCCATGAGATGAAATGGGAATGTTGATAGACCAAAAATATATTTTTAGTATTTCGTTTATCGATTTGGTCAATTCTTACGTAAATACGTCCACCGATTAGGTGGAGTACGTTAGATTGAGAAAAATAGTTGAAAAATTCTCCAGTAGCTGGAACAGTCTGAAAATAGAAGAGAAGTGAGAAAATCCACTTTTTCACCCTGGAGGACCGTGAGTTTTGGTATTTCATTCATTAATTCGTTCAACTCCTAAGTAAACATGTACGCCAAGTTTGAAAGAAATGGTCAAAAAATTCTTCAGCCGCTGTAATGGTCTGGAAATGACAATAAATCGGGGAAATCCACTTTTTTATAATTTGCGCCTTCCAAGTTCGAGGTAGGCAAAACATGATAAGAACAAAATTGTAGCTCACAAATTTATCTTTCATGTAAAGGAAAGAAAAAACAATCTCATTATTAGAACTCGAGATATTGCGGTTTTTATACAAAGCACTCAACAATATGCGACCCGCACTACACTACTGTAAAATCAGGCGTACTTCCTACTATTGGCCACATTATGTGGCATATCTTTGCGTGTAATTAACCAATCAAAATGATATAAAAACCAATCGCCGGGTGAACGAAAGACAAATGATTTTTATAATAAATATATTTTTGAGTTGATTCATTTTACAGGCGCAAAAAAGCAAAAAATACGGACTTGCTGAATAGAAATAACAAAAATTTATTCTTTGCGCCTTCCAAGTTCGAGATAGGCAAAAATTGGTGGGAACAAAAATTGTAGCCCACAAAATTTCCTTTCATATGAGTGAACAAAAAAAGTACATCTAATCATTAGAACTGCAGATATTGCGGGTTTTAGTTGAAACAGATAATGAATATGCCAACCGCAGTACACAGCCCTTGCAGTAGTGAACCAGATGACTACCGATCTGTCGCGGTCCTCTCGAACGAAGTGACACTTTTTAATGATTCAGCGCAAGGTAACCCATATAAATGGAACAATAACCTCCCTACTAGAAAGTTGTTTTCAGTACGTACGGCATCCTTCTCCCCTTGTAATACAAGCATTTCATGTGTACTAAGTTTAAAATGAAGATTTTGCCAACTACACATTGATATTTATTAAGACCGATTTCAAGAGGCTTCGCTGGAAGCAAGAAGCGGTATTTTTAGAAGTGAGGCTCCGTACACCAAGAAGTGAGCTCCTGTAGAAGTCACAGGAGAAGCGAGAGCAACTAATAGAAGTTGACAAATTTTAATTTCTTCTGGGATTCGCGAGAAACTGTTCACACGAGACTTTTTGAAAAGCTGAATGTATTTTCTGAAAAATACGATTTCAACTTCTCTAGAAGCTTCGTAAAAACAGGCCTATTAGTGGGACGTTTTAAACAGACTCGGATATCTCCAACAGGTAAAATACCCTTTCATCAACGATTCAAACAAAACAAGTACACAGGTGTACCTTCAAAGAAGCAGGACCTATTTGAAACGTCCAGCCGAGAGGTTTGTTTATCGTACGACAAAATTAGTAAGCGATTTTTAATCGAACTTCGAACACCACGGTCGGTACGCACTCGAAATCGGGTGGAACTTATTGGCGAAGTCAGTATTGCCACCCGGTGAGAAGTAGGAATCGGATACCAACTTTCTTCGCAACTTCATTGTGATGGAAATTCCCGGTCTCATGTTAGGATCAGCGGAGTACAAAAGAGTGGCGTTATTCCCATTTTGGTATTATACTAGCCAGGATATTCTGAAGTACCGATTTCACAATGTCGTTTTGCGCAGCATTCTGTTTTTTCATTCAAAGAGAAACGTCGAGGTAAATTTCATCCTTGCAGCAATAATTGGAAATACGTTCAGCGTGTTATCTTTGTGAAAGTATGGGTGGATGCAATTAACTTAGATGTCTGGCAACAGGTTTCTGAATAATGTTCGGTACCAATAAAATGTGAACACGTTTGACAATGTACGGAACAACTATTTGAAATGAGGAACCTAGAATTCTTCGTAAAATTTGACTGAGTACTCAACGTCACAGCTATACCGGAAAAATAAATTTTTCCGAGTTACTCGTATTCTCAAGTGAATTTTTTATAGGCTAACAAGCATTTTCAAGAGATGATAGGTAAATATTAGGAAGAAATTTTACGTAAAAAAAAATGTCTTGTGTAAATTGTTTTTTTCTGGGAAGGGACGCTGACAACAATTTTGCCATCTATGCCTATGTGCCTCAATATATAGGTACTACAGAGTTCATCGTACCTACTGTTTTAAAAATAAATTCGCATTAATTATGATTCATTTTCAGTGTTCGTTACTCATAGAATCAAAATGTAAATATTAAGTCAGGTGAAGAGCAAATTCAAATGAATAAAAAAAAAATCGATATGAATGAGAAGATATAGGTAATGCCTAGTTCATACTTTTTCTCCCCTATGTAATAAAATCGAAAAAACGAGTAGGCTTAGGCAAACTGATATCAATGAAAAGAAAAAAACAAAACAAAACAAAACAAATTAACGAACTACATTAAAGAGGAATAGATAAAGGAAATAATAGTTATAGAAAAAAAATCAGCTAAGCAAACGTTTCTTTTTTAAAATACGAAAGTCGCTCCCCAATTCAATCAGGACGACGTAGAAGGCAAGCTCAAAATGCATAAAGTGAACAACGTGGATGATCCACAGTCCTAAATTTAAAATGTGATTGGGCTGGTCGTGATTTCGAAAAGAGAAAGAGCGAAGAAAAGAACCATTCTACCAAAGCAAAAGAAATAAAGATCATGTTTTGTGTCTTTTTAACAGGGCACCTGTTTTATGGGAGGCTTTTTGAGAAATTTGCCGTGCGCCGTCCAGCAAAAAACTTGGAAAAATTTCGACTCTCGAGCCATATATGATAGGAGGGGGACTTGGAAAAATTTCGTCTCTCGAGCCATATATGATAGCAGAGGGACTTGGAAAAATTTCGACTCTCGAGCTATGTATGACAGGAGGGGGAAAAATTAAACGAATCCGTTCCTCTAAGTTACGGCTATCCATAATAAACGCGAAAAGACGAATACTCCGAAGGGGGAGTAAACCTTGCAAACCGCAGAAAATACAAGACGACGAGCGCTTTCGGTTAATAAACCATCTTCAAGCCTGAAATGAAAGCAACTGACGAACGGAGGAGAAGAACAAGGTATTAAGATTGGCTAAACGAGAAGTCACGGTGTGAATCATAGACCAGTTCGATCAGGCCATCTTCCGGAATGAACGAGTTGAGTACAGTGATACCTTCAGTGTTGCGATGACGCATTATCTCTATATACTCGAGGGCGATGCGCTTTCGATACGAATTCTCCTCATGGAGGAGCTTTTCGGATCCCTTACGGAAGCTGTGGCCATTGTTTATCAAATGATCAGCAAAAGCTGACTCCCCTAAGCGTCCCTTCTCCCAAGACTTCAGGTGCTCAGCTACTCTAACTTTCATTTGGCGGCTGGTCTCACCAATATAAAAGCCTCCACAATCCCCTCATTCCAACTTATAAACACCACTCCTCTCATCAATGGGTATGGGGTCCTTCAGTCTCACAAGCAACCCCTCAACTGTCGTAGGGTTGTAGAACGCGGGTCTGAAGCCAAACGGGGAGAACTTCCCCAGAAAAGGGAGACTGATCCAACGCAACCGGCGATCACGGATCATGTCTCGGGGGAGGGAGGTGGTGGAATCAAGAATGCTCCTTGTAAATTTCCTCAGAACCATCACGTCAACGTCGACATTGACCCCATTCACTCTAGCCAGGTGTTTTATTGTGAGTACTTCTTTCTTAAAAGCAGACTGACTCAACGGAATACGGGTCAGTCTGTGAACTAGGCTATGAAATGCAGCCATCTTGTGAGCAACAGGACCGAACGAACCACCGTGGACTAAAACATCGGTCTTAGTATCTTTCCTGTGAATTCCAAACTCATGGATACCGTCTATAATAGAGATCGATAAATCCAAAAAGTTAATGGAAAATACCCCTATTTCCAACGTAAATTTGATGGAGGGGTACCAGGAATTGAGATACCTCAGAAACTCACCAAGGAGATCTGGGTGACCAGTCCAGGTACATAGAACGTCATCAACGTACCTGTGCCAACAGTGAATATGATTAAGTAACACCTGGTTCGAGGAAAAAAGGTCAAGTTCAAACTTAGACATGAAAACTTCGGAGATAAGAGAGCCTAAAGGTGATCCAATAGAGATCCCTACTTCATCAGGGAACTCGAAAAATTTCCCTTCAAATTTGCAGTAGTTAGGGGACCAGCAGGTATTCAGAAGATCCAAAAATTCCCTCATTGTGAGGAATGTTGGCTCTGACGAGTAGCTCACCCATCCGCTGGATGGTAGCAGCCTTGGGAATATTCGGGAACAAACCAACAACATCAATCGGGCAGATGGTCGTTCCCGGGGGAAGACTTACACCCTTCAGGACATCAGTTAAAGAGGCCGAATTCAAAACCGAATGAGGAGATTCAAAATCAATGCGATTTTTGAACCATCGGTCAAGGAATTTGGCAAGGAGGTAAGTGGGGGAGGAGACGAAAGAAACAACGGGTCGCATCGGGATATTGTTCTCATGCACTTTAGGCAGCCCGTAGAGGAGGGGGGTGTGGGGTTAGGAACAAGGAGGGTTTTTTTCATAGCAGGAGTCTTGATAATAGCCTCACTCCTTAAACTAAACGAATCCGTTCCTTAAGGTTACGGCTATCCATCATAAACGAAAAAGCGAATACTCCAAGGGGAGAGTAAACAGGCTTTTATATTGGTGAGACCAGCCGCCAGATGAAAGTTAGAGTAGCTGAGCACCTGAAGTCTTGGAAGAAGGGACGCTTAGGGGAGTCAGCTTTCGCTGATCATTTGATTAACAGTGGCCACAGCTTCCGCGAGGGATCCGAAAAGCTCCTCCATAAGGAGAATTCCTACCGTAAACGTATCGCCCTCGAGAATATAGAGATACTGCGTCACCTCAACACTGACGGTATCACTATACTCAACTCGTATATTCCGGAAGATGGCTTGATCGAACAGGTTTATGATTCACACCGTGATTTCTCGTTCGGACGATCTTAATACCTCTTCCTTCTCATTCGTTCGTCAGTTGCTTTCATTTCAGGTTTGAAGATGGTTGTTTAACCGAAAGCGCTCCCTTCGTTTTTATTTTCTGCGGTTTGCATTTGTTTACTCTCCCCTTGGAGTATTCGTTTTTTCGTTTAAGCCTCACTCCTGTTGATGACACTCCTGACGTGCTTCGGGAAGCTGAAATCCTCACTCTCTTTAGCACCACACTGCTGGAGGACCTCGTGGACCTTGGAAGAATAGGCGGATTTCTCCATCACCACAACAGCATTTCCCTTGTCCGCCTTAGTGACGATTAAATCACCCTCTTTAATCTTCCTCTTTAAACCTTGAATCACTCCTTCCAATTTATTACTCATGCGGGCGAGGGGGTTATTGCGGACTTTCTCGGCACAAACTTTCTGGGTATTAAAACCATACAGAAAAGATGCTAAGACCGATGTTTTAGTCCGCGGAGCGTCATTCTATCCTGATGTTGCTCATAAGTTAGCAGCTTTTAACAGTTTAGTTCACAGATTGACTCGCTTTCCTTTGAGTCAGGCTGCTTTGAAAAAAGATTTGCCGACTATACAACACCTGGCTAGAGTGAATGGTGTCAGTGTTGATGTTGAGGCGGTGGTTCAGAGGAAAAGCCTTGATTCCACCACCTCCCTCCACCGAGACATGATCCGTGATCGTAGATTGCGTTGGGTCAGTCTCCATTTTCTAGGGAGGTTCTCTACCGAATTGGCTCGGGCCCTAAGTCAACGACAATCTTTGTCTGTGAACGAGTCCACTACCCATCTCCACGATTTTCTTCACTTCTTGAACGACCTGTTTCTCACTATCAACTTTACCAAGGAAATCGATAAGAAAGAGACGAATTTTCTTGATCTTTTTATCACCAAGGAGTAAGGCATACACACACAAAAAAAAAAAAAGAAAAAATAGATCTGGACAGGCTAATCCATATTATGAAACAATCCGCAAACGATTTAATGGTCGAAGAAATCGTACCAAAAAAAATGAGAAGTTAATCACGGAGGAGTAGAGCACACACACACACACGCACACACACACAAAAGGATCTGGACAGACTGCATTATGAAACTATCCGCAAACGATTGAATGGTCGAAGAAATCGTACCAAAAAAAATGAGAAGTTAATCCCGGAGGAGTAGAGCACACACACACACAAACAAAAAAAGGAAAAAAAAAAAAAAAAAAAGACCTGGACAGACTACGTCCGTATTATGAAACTATCCGCAAACGATTTGATGGTCGAAGAAATCGTACCAAAAAAAATGAGAAGTTAATCACGGAGGAGTAGAGCATACACACACACACAAAAAAAAAAAAGAAAAAAAAAGGATCTGGACAGACTACGTATTGTTCGTATCATGAAACTATCCGCAAACAATTTAATGGTCCTGCTGAGATAGGCATCACAAGAAAACTACACAGCTGGAATGGACGCCACATATTCCTGTACTATTTAAGGAGGCGAAAAACTTAGAATTTATCTTCATCTTTCTAGTGACCTATAGAGTTTGCACAACAAGAAAACCTAGTGCGGTTTTTCGATGTAAAAAAATTATACCGTTTCCATTCTTACATTGAAGTTGTTCCTGCACGTATTCACATCTCAGGGAAAAAATGTACATAAGCTTTGAACCATTTTCTTCTCGAAGCGATCTCTTGAAATCCGACCTGCTCAACGACAGCCTCATCAATTTCACTTCAGCAACCTGTTTACAGATACCGATACCTATTTAGTGAAACAAATTTTTGAAAGAATTTCTCTTGTTATAAAATACTCAAAACTAGAAATGCCCACACAGAAGCCGACATCTGTACACTCTTTCAATAAGTAAAATAGTATGGTATGTAAGTGATAGAATTTGTATCAAAGAGATATTGTTTAAAACATTGAAATGATAATCTTACCAATACAAATTGAGAGCAGAGCTGTGGTAGTACAGGAACAGAAATATAGGAAAAAACTCATTGCCCATTTCGTTGGGTGCTCGTGTATACTGCAGAGTTTTCAACCGATGTGCCGCGAGATTTTGATCGAAGACAAACATAAACTGGGTTACCAATTTTTTTATTTGGTTGAAGAAGTGATCAAAACTATTAAGAATCTACAACTCCCTATTTCTCACACCAATGATCTCAGCTACCTGTGTTTTTCTTACGGGAGTCAAGAGCAAGAATATTAAATTTAGTTTGAGTTTGAGTAGTAATTTAGTCGAAAAATGATCGATTGATTTCAAATTAAGTCAGTCAGTCGTAAGTCGATGATATTTTCTATTGGCCTAATGCAGTCGGTCATAAGCCATTTGTGTTTTTTATAGATTCAAGTTGGTCAGTGTTTAGGTGCGGGTGTAGGAACAGTTTAGGAGTAGTTTAGGTGAGTGTTGAATGAGGGTGGAAGAGAGGAATTATTTTTCAAGAATATTGGGAATGTCAGATAGGGTGAGGAGGAGGGAGGGGCTTCAATGGACAGGGCAAGGTGTGGTCGATTGTCAGTGAGGGGGGCTATTTTGATCTGGGTTGAAGCGATAGAGTGACGGTTGGAATCGGCGAGGAGAAAGGTGGAGAAAGAGGTTTGCCTGGCATGGGTGGTGACAAAGGGTGGTGGAGGAATACAAAATGAGAAGAGGATGGAGAAAGCAAGTGGGTTAAGGGAGGCGGAAATGGTGCGATGACTCTATGTGGGCAGCATGGAGGAGGCGGTCAAGTGGTTATCAGGAAATCGATGGGAGTGCAGGAGGGAAGCAAGAAATGGCAGTGAGGAAGGGGGTACAGTCAGGGTCAGTGTCGTGCTGGCCCGGCCGGGAGACCGGAGATCCCCGAGGGCCCAGCCGCCTGAGAATGTTTTATGGGGCTTGCCCGCCCGCGAGAAAATTCTTGAAAGTTTGAGCTTGACCGTGCGCACGAAAGTTTTTGGGGGCCCGACGAGCTGGTTACCCGACCTACAAAACGTGAGCTAGCACGACACTGGTCAGGGTTGATACAAGAGGGAGCGGTAGCGGTGGCTTTGTGGAGGGAAGGGAGTTCGTATGGAGGGGGGGGGGCTTAGAGCACTAGAAAATGATGTCCAAAGTTACATCACGTTTTGGTGAGGTCACTTTGTTTGATTTTTTGCCGCATAAATTAGTGTTTCATCCCACTGTGGGGCGTGGGGGATGAAGGATGAGCCTACGTCACGCATGGGGGAGCGTAGCTCCAGATCGAGGGCAAGGGATGGGGCGGGAAGGGCGCTTTCGGCCTGGAATGAAGAGTGGGGGGGGGGCTCTTGCGGTATCGGTCAGGGACAGGAGGAGGGGGAAGAGGCTAAAAAGCCTAGGAGGTTTTCTTGCAAGAGGGAGGAGGTCTGGGGTAACAGATACAGGAGAGGCATGATGTACAAGTACAAAGAGGGAGGGGGAGGGAAGAGGGAGACTATGCCTGGTCTTGAATGGTTGCTGGCACGGTATTCGGTTTGGCACACGAACTCAAGTTCTTAGGAATTTATTCGAAGTCATTTGGTCGAAAAGAAAAACGACACCGAATAAAACCTACCACATTTTGAAGTCTGTTTTAGGTCACTTATATTAAGCAAAATGTGGAGTGAGTTGTCTGACACACCAAAGTTTCATGACAGGTGACAAGGGGAAGGAATATTGCGGCGGTGTCGTCCGACAAGCGCTGAACCGCGCAAGACAAAGGGGATGTTAGGGACCGGGGAAAAGGGTCTCTGGTGGCACGAGGGAGTGATGTGTGAGTTTGGGTCTCTAAGCCCGCAGGTAGCAGCGATGGGAGTGGAAGGGGGATACGACAGGGAGGCAGGTGTCATTAGGGCCTTCTATTAAATTGAGAACGACTAGCTTGCAAGTGGCACGCCGCGTACAGAGAAAGGAAGCAGTTTTGTACGAATGCGAAGGCAGTATAGGGGAGCTGTCCGATGTTGCAAGGATAATGGCCGACCAGCCTTAGATGGGGGAACGGGCATGGACATGAGACAAATAGGAGGAGGAATGAATCCAGTCAGCAAGTGTCGCACAGCGTACAGAGAAAGAAGGCTGGAGTTAGGGAAAAGTTGGGAGCGTCCGCAATTCCATTAGACAAGTAGGGGTAGGGAGAGAGGAAGGGTCAATGATTGGGAAGGAGATGCCCCTGGATAGGGCATTGGCTACAGAAAAAGAAAGCGCTTGGCCAACCCAGACAATTCCTCTTTCCCACCTCTAGGAGAGAGCAGGAAATGGACACAACAACCTAAGTAGAACCTTGCTCTGCGGCTCAGTTGGTGAAGAAATCTGGCGTTTGCATTCATCCCTTCCAACATCCTGTCCCCCACAAGGCCCCTCTGTGTGGCTGGTTGTAACAAGCCTCTATGGTAAGGTAACAGACAGTCTTGGCAGTCGGGGAAAATAGTAGGAATAAGACTAAGGAACTTTGCATTAGCCGTGCTGCCAAACGTATTTACCAAAGAATGGTTAGTCAGTTACCGGTATTTTTGTAACTCAATCTGCTTGGTCCCCATTCCCCGGCGGAGGGGGTGAGGGTCAGAGGAAGGTGGAAGGAAAGAGGAAGCTGGGCCGGCGTGCTCGGTGGAAGGAAGGGAGAGAGTATGGGATAGGATCGGGCTGAAACCACCCACCCGAGAGACTTCAGTTGGATGGAGCGGGTAGGAACTCCATAACCCAGGCCAAATCGAAAGTACGTGACTTTACGAGGGCATCTGGAACACAGAGGTGCGACCAGAAGTGGATGCAGAAGGTGCGAGCAGTTGCCTGAACTCTGGCTCCAGGAGGGAACTTAGTCAAATGACGGTGCTGCTAGGGGTCACGAGGGCCGGGCGCAATCCTGGTGGGTGCCTCATGACCTGCGGCTCAGAGGGAGGTGATTGATGGGAGTGCCCGTAGAGAGGTCTAATTGGTGCTAAGTCTGGGGAAATTGCCTCGAAGGTCGAGAAGATGCAGCACCTGGAGCTGTGTGAGGTTGCGTTGGCACTTGGTGAGGGAAGTTAGGTTGGGATTCGAGTCGCGGAGGTTTTTAGTGGTGAAGTACCCTTTCCCCTCCGCGCGCGTAAAAAAAAAAAAAATAGTATAAGTTTTAAGTCAGTCATTCGGCCGTGAAAATTTCAGTCAGTCAATCAACAGTGGAAAAATCATTCCGACTTATCAGTGATTCAGTGGTTCAGTCAGTCGAAAAATTTGAGTGTTGAATCAGTCAGTCAGACTTGAACTGAATTTAACACCCTTGGTCAGAGTGTGTTCGGCCAAGTCAACAAGGTTTAAGCAAGTTTCTGCTGACGTAACTTACTGAAAGACATCACGCGATAAAGGTCCATTGCAAATATCAATTAAGACACCGTTCTTTCAATATCCTAACTAGCAGTGACTGCATGTCGCGTGAATTTTCTCTTCACCTGTCTTAGGTATAGGTAAACGTCCCAAATCAAGAAAAGGAAAAAAATTTTTGTGCGCGATTATTTTAAGAAGGCTGATTTTAGGACTAGAATGAAAGAGGCTATTTTCATAAAGAATTTCACATTCTTAAACTTTAATAAGGGAAATTTTATATTCAAAAATCAGTATTTTGTAGATATAGTCAAAAATTGTTTTTTTTTTTTTTTTGCTCTAGAAGAAAGGTTAACAGGAATTCCTAGAAATATATTGTCAATTTGATTGTATTGTATGTTACAAACGTTTACAGGAGAACATCCTCTAATTTATAAAATTTTTGAACATTACTGTGAATAGGCGCCAAATCGTCAACAGTTTTACTACACTGCAAGAGACTGAACAGGCGCCGAGTATTTTCACAACAAATAGAGTGAAACTAGAAAGTACGTAAGAACAAGTATTTGAATGATGTCTGAAAGGGGATGAAGGGTAGCACCTTCACGCATTATTATTTTTTGCTACCTAACCGCGGAAATCTGACTGCGGTTTCGAGAACGGAGACACCCATGTAAGAAAAAAAAAAAAAAGCTTTAGATACAACTGAGACATCATGAGGTGGTCCGAGTGAAGAGATTCCGAGCGACGTTTCAGACGCGATGTTGACAGAAAAGATTCTCAATATTTTACCTCGCAGAAATACAACCTTCAAACTCGTTTCTTTCATAATTTTAGATCTCTCTATTCTTCAAATTGGACCATGACAAATTTAATCCATTTTCTTCCTTTGTTCAATAAGACCAGATTTTCCAACTTTCAAAGTATGACCACCAAGAATTCTTTTATTCGTAGAAACTAACCTCTGCGTGAATTCTTCGGACAATGAAAATATCGCCCCGAATCAATAAATCATGATCAACTACTTACCGTATTTTCAATTCATTTTTTATCTCAGAATTCTAGGAAAAGTTGGAGGCAGCATTATTTGATCTGCGCTTCTTCTTCTTTGACGAGTGAAAAAAAAAATCTCATCTAGTAAACTCGAAAATGGGAAGATCTGCAAATCGGGGTTAGAAATTCTCTTGCGAATTATACTATCGTCGTAATGAATTCGAATGCGTAGGTAACTTAAGTCTTAACTTTATCTTGATCGCAAATTCACATTATTTTTTCCAAGAATGCAAGTGCGTGACTTCTATGACGTTGGTACATTCAATTTTTCTACATAAATCTCACAATCAGTAACCGTGCTCTGTACTGAAATCTCTTGCAAATTCCTAGCGTAATGGATTCGAAGAAACAATAGCAATCATTAATGACTAAGGAAACGTCCGCCAACTTCCTAAAACTCACTTTCCCAGAGGCTCCTTTCGGTTGGAACAACATCCACAGAAATCTCGTATGATATCGATCGTCAAATCTCTGTAACGAGTTCAAAGAGCATATTTTCGAAGTAATTTCATGACCTTGATGGGCCAATATTCGGAACGATGTATAATGCTGTTTTTCACTGCTATAAATAGGCTAAAGCTAAAAAAAAAATTCCGAGTCTTTTTCTTTTTTACGAAATATACTTTCATCATCTGTATTTCAAAATAAAAAAGCTACATGTTCTTATCTTTTGAACGAAGTACATATTTTTTGCAACAAGAACACTTCGTACAAATGACACGTAGTAAAATTACTTCAATATAAATATTAGAAAATTAGGAAGTGAGACGTTGTCGGTACTTCCACATTATTCAAATACAGAAAAGAAATAAGGAGTGGAATTCACCTGGGCATAGTAGGCCTATAAAAGCACTGGAAGAAAAATAAAGAAAACTAAACTCGCGTCTTCACATTCGTAGTCGTAAAAAATGATCACAATGAAAATAAGTAAAAGTTTTCATAGCCATTACGTATATTCGTATTCACTACGGCCATTCCACACGACGTCAAATTAGGACCGAAGATTAGGAGATTCGTCTTCCATTACTAAAATCTCTAAATCTGAATGCTGCAACAAAATCGAGGGAAAAAATATCGTCAGTCGACCGAATATATCACGTACCGACGGAAAAATTGGTAAAACTATAGTCTATTTCCGAATTAATTCGAAAAATTATCCTAAATCTTCGCTCCACTTTTACATTTATCTACAATACCTATAGTATTGCAGATTTTGTGCATCTTTTTTCACTAAAATTAATTAATTTCAATACTGCGATAAAATAATGGCAAAATGTCGTCAGTCGACCAAATACAGTAACACGTATCAAAGAAGAACATTTTCAAATTTGAGCAAAACGTCAAACCTATTTCCGAACTAATTTGAAAAGGTCAAGAAAAATCAACCTAGTTGTTTAATCCCATTTCCTACATTCATCTATTGTAAAAATGTAAATACTCACTGTGCTTCTCGAGGTTAGCTATCGAAATCGTGTCGCCATCGAATAAAGTGATACTTTTACCTCTGCCAATTTTTCTGTTATTAACATATGTACCACAGACACTCTTATCCGTAATACGAACAATTAATGGTAAATTTCTCCTACATCTTAGTTTCAAAAGAAAATGATGCCGACTAATTTTTGATACCACTCGCAATGGGATACGCCTATTCTGTTCGGACTCCCATCGAGTTATCAAGCTTCTGGACATGTCAAAACGATCGTTGTAAAGATCTGAAAGCATATCTCGGTTAGAAATTGGAGTACAATATAGTATTTAAATTCGGTTGCATAATCCCAATGATTAACTTACATATACACAAAGTATCCGAGTATAATACGCCCCAGCATTTCACCATCTGAATTTCGCTCCCTCGTTTCATTTCTTGAAACTATAAAAAATTATCCAAAAGAATATATCATTAGTATCAGACAAGCGATACACGAGGTAAGAAATAAATCCGGCTTCTTAAAACTGAAAAATCACTCGTTTTACGATAATATGAATTTTCCTAATTAAAAACTAGGCCTACAATATTATGATAACGTTAATAAATACTCACACTTGGAATAGGGAGCGGAGGACCAGTACTCGTACTTGAATCAACGATAGGGAAACACATTATGTTTGACGGATAAGTTATTGATGGATCATTCGGCTTCCGTCTTAATGATTCCAAATAAAGGTCATAGTCATCAGAGTCAGAGTCGTCAGACTCAGGCAGTATAATCGGCGATCTCCTGCGAACTTCAGCTAACCACCCAGCGGGACTTCGAAGACCCGAACCTTTGCGTTTGCTCGGACGCGTATTATTCATCACGACACGAAAAGTGAAAATGACGTACAATATTGGTAAATTTTTCGAACAGCACGGTAAAAACAATAAGTCACTAAATTCGCCCAAAGTGACCGATCACAAAAATCCAGCGCACGTCACAAGTTTTCACGGCTACTCTGTCGCTACTAATATGATATGATAGCGTATTATGCAAGTTGCAAGATGTTCCGGCTCAGACAACACTCACGTGCGATACACGCGCAGGCTGTGACACTGACAAGAATAATGCCGGTAAATGTCGGCTCGACAGACCAGCGACCACGACAGACTAGACAGACGGTGCCCAATATAGAGATGCAATTCTTGCTACCGCGACAGCCAATCGTCGTTCGTCTCCTATCGATCGTGTTCGTGTTACTTTCCCACCACCCTGTAGTTCTACGAATGTGTAGTGGAATGCCCGCGCGCCCGGGAGCGAATCAGCGAATCAGCGAATAAGCTTCGTTTGGTGATCTCAGAGTCAGGTTACAAATCCGTGATAAGAATAATTTACCAGCAATATTTCGTAATAGTGTCATCCGACCACGAACGAGTTGAATAATATTGCATCTGCATTCTGCAAAACCTGTTAGGAGAAAGTCTTTTGATGTGGCGTACTAAAGGCTAGAGGAAGTCTCATTCCACTGATCGTTATTTTACAGATACGTAAGTCCAAGAAGGAATACTTGTATCGAAAAATTTATATGATAATAGTTAATTTCATTAAAAAATCATTTTAGAAACGACTATTTACGTCATAAATTAACCGTGTCATGTTTATTTGAAGAAAATTGATTTGTATACCGCAGAATTGCTTCCTGGAATTCAATCCCTGAAATCTCTGATTTGATTCCAGAATATTCAAATTTTCTGATTGCAATCTCTAAATTACATTGTCTCGTCGCATGACACGTTACCAGAATACCTATTAATTCAATTTTTTGCTCACGTACTGAAAAATAGCTGCAATTTATTTGCACCATTTCCATACTTTATTATCGCCTTATTATACAATATTTTATTTTAAAAAGTAGGTAGTAATAATTAAAATTACAATTTATAGCTTAGATGACGAAAATAGTTTCAATTACATTTTAGTGACAATTTACTCGTCGATAGTTACAGTCAATCGTCGCGGGAGTCTTATTGCGTTGAATACTTCAATAAATCGCGATAAAAATCGTTCGAATGCAGGTAATCCCCATTTATCTGTATCAAAATTTAAACTTGGATCATATAGGTCTATAGAGTGCGTGTTCCTCATTAATCTTGTCGACAATATATCGTCCCATTTGATAGGCCTATAATATAATGAATGTCAGTATTGAGTTGTAGAATTACAAACAATCTACGACGTTCAATATCTAAATAATATAATCAAGAAATATTGTTAATTGGCCCTAGAAACATTATTCAACACGAGATAAAGTAAAATCAATGTTACTTAGTCGCAAATTTTACCTTGTCACTGAAAAAATAAATGAAAAATTAAGAAAAATACCTATAAGTTCCATTCCTAATTTTAAATTTTATCATTGGGAATTACTTGCGATCTTCATTCAGTCGACGTAACGTCTGAAAGAACGGAAATTTCAAAATTTGTTATGGAAAAGTCAGCAGCCTCTCGCGTAGCCAGAAAAAAAATAGATAAATAATAACTCGTTCAAAAAACTTGAGTGAGGAAAATTCACGAGTTTTGGTAAACAATGATGAACATGTATGTCGTATACCTACCCTATGTAGGTCTTAGGTATTCTCTTTTTCCTGCTTATAAAAGCATATAGCTCCTGTCCAGTGAGCTTTTTTCGAGCAACAAAGCTATAGCTTGGGAATATGACATTATTAAAACTATTTACGTGAGAAAATGATTATGAACATTTCAAGACAATACATAATACCTATAGTTTGTTAACGAAGAAATACGAGATGCGGTACATCGCCGAGAATTCTTTAAAATAATTTAAAACATGATTATCTATTCACAAAGATGAAGATGCATAAACAAAAATTTCTATTTTTGAAATTTCGAAAGATTGAGTATACCTATTTATTTACGTACCTTACTAAGGCTTATTTGAAAAATTTTGAGGTCGGTCTGTGAATTTTTATTCCATTTGTAATTCCCTAATATACCTAAAAGCATGATTTATTTTTCATTAATATGCGTAATTGCTGAAATAGGTATTGTAGGTAGTTTTTTGTTTCAATATTACGGTATTCATGATGGCTCGCAATGAATCCACAATCAATCTCATAACTGCGAACTGAATCACTGAAAAGTCTCAATACCGCAAAGAACGTCAATTTTCTAATTGAACTTTTATAATGAGAGCATCTTTTGTCTCTCTCTGTGTTGATGACTGTGATGAATTTAGCTAGAAATTTCCATGCTCCAAAACACCCCGTTTACTTCTGAATCAGGAAAGAAAAACGCGAGAGAAAAGAATAAAGTTTAGAATTTGGTAATTTATTGCGATAAAAGATGAAGAACAGCATTTTTTCCCTTCAAGATTTTATTTTTCCTTCCTACTTATTTCAACTACACGTATTTATCGAATCATTTACACTGACGAGGAAACTGTTTGGTAATATTATCAATCTTTTTCATAATAGTCCGGAAATAATAAAAAATAAATTATCTTTTTTGATTCTTCGGAAGTCTGCCAAACTGCCGTACAAAATAGAATGGATGTATCTGCATATTTGTGACCCGCTGTGAAAGAGAAGAGTAGTCATCTTGATGCTAAGCATCCTTCTCTCACAACGGGTCACATTTACGATCTGTGGAAAAGAGATCCTCCAACAAGGATAAAAATCACATTTTTTTGGTGATCGTTTATAAGCTGATACGACTATTCTCTATTTCGTACGGCGCGGCAGCTAGGTGCCTATTATGAAAAGAATCGACCGAATAACGATGAACACTCATGAACGGATACGGAATTTCGTTTTCGGATATGGCGCTTGCAAAACTACGTGTACGCAAACAACATGCTACGAATTTCAGTGATAAGAGAATGGACAGGAAATCAAAACAATTAGATAGTTGACAAGTTTAATTAATGCATTTGAGAAATATAATGAAGACAGCAAGGTGAAGTAAAATCTCTCCTCGTTCTCACTCAGTGCTCTGAACTCAGTTTTAATTTTACAGCTCAATTCGGTATCTACCTTTAACTGTTCTTGAGCGTGCGAACTCACACTCGAAATGGTACAGGAAGAAAAAGGAAATTTTGCTCTAACGAGCGAATGTTTGGCCGCTGATTCAATTTCAGTAAAGAAATATAGATCTTCACGAACCGGTTTAACGATTATTGTTGCTGATGTTCCTGGTCCATCAGTTTATGGATCCTTCTTTGTCGGTACGTGCTTGAAATGTATACTGAGATCATTCACTAAGTACAAATAAATTATCCTCTTTCACGCTTTGTTTTAGCTACCGAGGCTCATGATGATGATGGATTACCACATACTCTGGAACATTTGATATTCTTAGGAAGCGCTGACTATCCGTACAAAGGGACGTTGGATATTTGTGCGAATCGATGTCTAGCCGATGGCACAAATGCTTGGACTGGTGAGAGCTCCTAGAAATTATTGCGTAAAATTTCTGTAGACTATTTCCTTAGTTCTTCTTGACGAGACTTGAACTTGCAACATAGAAATAAAAAGAATCGAGATTATGAAAATGGAATGAACATTTAAGTCTCATTAGGAGGCATGATAATTTTCATTATTCCAATATCTTCACGACCGTTCTGTAAAAGATATTATACCTCAAAACCTTTTAGATATCGACCATACAGCATACACTGTATCGACCGCTGGTTGTGAAGGATTTCTTAATTTGCTGCCAATTTACTTGGATCACCTCTTTTTTCCAACATTAACAGTAAGTTTATAGTCAATATTTTCAATTCTTTTACAGTCAGAAAGCTGAAATTGGTTCAACATAATTTTTCAGGACTCTGGTTTCGTTACAGAAGTGTATCACATCACGGGAGAGGGCACAGATGGCGGTATTGTATTCTGCGAAATGCAAGGATCAGACGGTGATGAAAATGATACGATGAGTATGGAGTTACTATGCGCTATATACAAACGAAATAGCGGGTATAGGTATAACACCGGTGGAGCCGTTCATAATTTACGTTATTCCACGAATAATGAGAAGGTGAGGATAAACAAGATGAAGAGGCATTCCATGTTTCTGCAGAGTGTCCACTTGTCTGGGAAAAGTCAGGGAATTTTGGGAATTTTACCAAAAGTCAGGGAATTTTTTGAGATACGTCAAAAAAAGTTCAAGCTAAGAAGTTTTTCCTCTTTTTTTTTTTTTTTTTCTTCTTTTTTTGCTTTTCGGTGGAGATTATGGTCTGGAAAAACCTAAAAAAGTCAGGGAATTTAATTTCAGAGAAAAAGTGGACACCCAATCTGAAAATAGATTCTGTAAGATGTTTTCTTTCCAGGTACGAAAGTTTCACCAGCAATTTTATTGTCCGTTGAACACGACTATTTTTGTTGCTGGTTCCATGAACATTGATAATTTATTAAACGTATGTTGCAAATTTGAAGAAAAATTATTGCAAAAGGTGAGATATACAATACGAAATAACTTTGTCGATACCGATGAAATACTTCGTTAATCGTTTCATAATATTATGATTTCCTAACAAATCAAATTCATAGTTTTCAATTCATTCATATTACTAACGCTCTTTGAGATCACTTCACAGAGCAATACTGAGTTTGTGAAAGCTTGGCAGACTCCTGTTGAACCTCTGGAAAAATCGATTATTAGAGCCGTAACTTTCGCTTGTGATGAAGAAGATAATGGAAGTGTGAATGTTGGTTGGCAAGGTCCGACTCTTGCAACTGAGTATTACCAGTGAGTACTTGATCTCGTGACCAATAAAATTTATACCAATCTGTACGAGTGACCCTGAGTTTTTATATCTGTTACAGAGTTGTTGCTTCTATCGTACTGTTCAATTATCTTTCTCAAACATCTGCTAGTCCATTAGTGAGATATTTCGTTGAAATCAGCGATCCTTATTGCAGCGATGTAAGCTTATTTTTCAACGAATTCACTCTGCTCTCAAGAACTCATAGCTTTCAACATCCCCTGATGTTAACTTTTCTCTTCTCATTATAGATTTCAACGGGCGTGATTGAAAATTCAATTCCGGCTTTCTGCCTCGAATTTAGTAATGTGCCAATCGACAAAATACCATTTATACACGATAGACTTATAGAATTACTAGAAATTATTGTCAAGAATGATGACGATTCGTATAAAATTACGAAATCTAGAATGATCTCGGTTATAGAAAATTATGCTCTGGAGAAACTTTTGGCATTTGAAAAAAACCCTCACTTTGAATTAGCTTTGACGCTTATTCGAGATACGTTATATGGACAATCCGTTGATGATGTAAGGTTCATCTTTTTTAATTAAAGTTTTTAACTTTCGAGGGGTTTATTATAAATTTTTATGTTTTGAATTTTCAGATGGCTGATAAACTAGATATCCAAAAATTGACATCTCGCTTGCTGAACGAACCTGTTTCGTTCTGGATATCGATACTGAACGATTACTTCTTGCGACGACCATCGGCTACTATCCTGGGTTATCCTTGGAAAAATGAAAAAGTATTGCGCACTCTGTTAGAGAATGAGAGACACTCTCATCGAACAGAACTATTCGGAGAGGAAGGTTTAAAACAGAAAGCTGACACTTTGAAGAATGCTATCGAAAACAATGGAGTAAATGAATGCTTTGTGGTAAAATCAAGGAAGCGTAATAAACTTATAGTCGATTGATATTCTACGTATTCCTCGTAGAGATTACCTCCAGATGAGCTTATTGCGAAGGTACCTGTAGCTTCTGCTGATAACCTGAAGTATCATTCGATAAGTCGATACACAACCTGTAGTGAGGAACAGCACCCAAAATTCAACATTTCTGCGTCGCCTGTATTCACCCAATTAGATGATGTTGATACAAAATTCATTTATGTAAGTAGGAGATTCATATTTCTATCAAAATTATTGTGGTGGAGTGAAGTCACTTTTTTTATGTTACAGGCTTATGTTGTAATGGATACGAGAAAACTGAGAAAGGAACTGAGGTTTTACTTATCGTTGTTCCTCGAATATATATCATGTTGTCCTATAATGAGGGATGGTCAAATTATTCCTCCTGAACAAGTGGCCGTTGAATTGGAGGATATCTTTGTATCGACTGCGAATAGCATTGGACTTTTTTGTGATGACAAATTTTCGTCTGGCCATTTCAGTTACTCAGTGCTATTTTCTGCCGTGGTACGAGCGTCAAACTCATTTTCCTCTTCTTTCTGGTTCTACACGTTTCTGTAGTGTCCCTGTAATTACAGATGACCATGGAGAATTTTAAGAGAGGCATTATTTCGATTCGCTCGTTACTTTTCGATGCAGTCTTCACGAACGAACGCCTTCTCATCACGGTGCAGAAAGTCTTGAACAGTATTTCACAGATTCGTCGACAAGGATCTTTGATGACGAAATGTCTGTCAAAATTAATGCAGTTCGATAATGGTACGAATAAATAGGATGCTCTCGATTTTTTCATCTTCGATACATCTCAATCGTCTCAATACGTATTTTTTTGTCACAGATAATCATCGCACTAATACCGTCTTATCGCAGCACAATTTTCTGAGCAATCTAATGAAAAAATTGAACGACGAAAAAGAACGTGAAAGTGTCGTTAAAGATCTGGAGGAAATTCGTTCTGTCCTCACCAGTTCGGAAAATATGGTTCTCCATTTATCAACGAATGTCGAGCAATTAGTAAAGAAATTTAAAAATCCTACCGAAATTCTGTCGCAAATAACTCCAGAAAACGCAGTCATATGCTCAAAAAGGTAAACCTGTTTGAAGCTCATCATTATTGTTCCAACGATTGCGTTTTATAATTCGAATCTTCCGACGCAGATTTGAAATCCAAAAAGACGACGTATTCTTGTCGAAAGCCGTGTTGAATCAAAATAGTAAAATGAGAAGTTGCGTCGTCGGAATAGGTAGTGATGATTCGTCGTTCATGCGGCACGTGACAAAATCAATTAACGATTTCAGTCATCCAGATTTACCCGCTTTACTTGTATGCATTTCTTACTTGACTCAGTTGGAGGTAAACAAGTTATCAAGACTGTAAAAAAAGATTCGTAAAATTGAGTTACGGAATCTCGATTTTCCAACGCTTCGATTCGAAACTATTTAAAATCTTTCTGAATTTCAGGGCCCTCTGTGGCGCAATATTCGAGGATTTGGTTTGGCATACCACTACAACATCGAAGTGAAACCAAATGAAGGTATTCTGTCTTTGGTTTTCGCCAATTCTTCCGACATCGTCCAAGCGTTCCATGAGACCAAGAAAGTGGTGGTAGGTTCAATTGAATGATTTTATTTCACTCAGAACTTATGCCACGGACTAGTGACAAGTCACCTTATTTTTTTGAAAATTCTTTGGAAGTTACCGTCCTGCTTCCTTTTATTGCCTCGATAGCTTCACCTTGATAGCACTTGGACTTTTTTGCCCCGACTGATGTTTCATATGATATATTCCTCGTTTACAGCTAGACTTAATCAAATCGAATGAATGGAATCAAGTACTATTTGAATCGGGTAAAGGTGTAGTAATAAGTGACAGTGTCAGCCTCGAAAAAAATATCGCGAATGTTAGTCGGCAATCTTTGCTATCTCACTTTTGCAACATTCCCGGAGATTATTACAGGTTAGTAAATTTTTTATAGAAAATTTTTCTCAATTTTATTATCCATGATTCAAAACTAAAACTTTCATCAGGAAATTCATTCATAAAATACAAAACGTTAATATTTCGGACATGAAAAATGTGGCGAACAAATACTTTTCGCCGTTGTTCGATCCGAAAACGTCCTTGTCGACTATCGTGTGCCATAGCTCAAGATACGAAAATATATCAAAATCTTTTGCCGAGTAAGTATTCCAAGAAAAAATTCTTCTGATCGTTATCGTTTCCATTTTTTCCATTTTTCTTTTTTCGATTTGTTCTAGAATGGGTCACGAATTGGTTGCATTTCCATCTTTAGAAGAGTCTTATTTAAAATCATCTTTCGTGTCATCATTATTAGAGGAACCGTGAAATGTTAGTTTTTTTTTTTTTTTCGTCATCGTTTTTGTAATAAATTATGATTTTATCGAGATTGTCAAGTTCCGTGGTAAAGGACGAGAAAAATTCAAAATTTGCAAATCCAAAGTGATAGCCTACCTTTACTTTTGTTATTATTTCGAGGGATTTTTTCTTCATTTTTTTATTGCATTTTTCAATACGCGAATTCCTAGTGAAATCATGATCATTTTTCGAAGAGTAAAAGATAGAGACGAAGTAAAACACGAGGAAAGCGTTGTCGGCCTTCTGACGAATTAGAAACTTTCATCGTTTGGCAATTCTCGTCAAGAACTTTGAACCATCAGCATCGTCGAGGACATACTTCGACTGTCAATTCGTTTCGCTTAGTCGTTGATGTAGGATCTTCCCTCTATTTTGAAATTTAGTTCAAGTAAAATCGTACATTGCCTCAGACATTTCCAAATTAAGTTGTTTTTTCTCCTTGTCTACCTGCAGCGAAGTTTGATAATTCATTGATACGTCTTCTTTCCTGCGTAGAATAATCGTCAAGTTGAAATCAACTTTATTGGTTTGGTTGTTTAATTGTAGGTATATTCATCACTTAATCCGAATCAATCTCTTGAGTCTTGTTTCAGAAGAATACTGTAGCTCATAATCGAAGTTGATACGAAAACTCGAGCAGAGATTTTCAACAAATGATTTCCGAGTATCAGACATGGTTCGTTCTCATACATTAATATACGAAAATTCAAAGTTATACAAGTCATTGTCATCAAGTTGAAAATAATGATCGCATATTATCAAGTGGACGAAAGCTTTGGAATCGTGTAAACTTTCTTTAGAACGAACTCAGACATTTATAACTTTGTTCATCGAATACATAGGTGTGTCAGTCACGGCCGATAATCAAGTCTTGTAGTACCTATTTATTTTTTCGTGGGTATTTCAAGCCAATGTCTCTCTATCTCGGCTTGCTAGCAATAAAGTTCTAAAATATAATATCTTCCGGGGGACGCGCATCATTCCTTTAAATCGTTCCAGTATGTATACGTGTATTCTCATCGGGATAGTTTCTGTTTTATGTCTTTGTTTTTTCGTTCAACATCACACTCGATATGAGGTATTCTAGATTTCTCCCGAGAGATTCGTAAACCATTCATTGTATTGTACATTAAAGAAGAGGAATGAATACAATCGTTCAAGTTTTATTAAGCTTTATATATCAATGCGATGACCGAATACAGTATCTACACGTAAGCAAATAGATCAGGAAGTGCGACACGGTTTCGGATATCATATTCCCAGCTTTTTGCGGCCGTAAAATAATTTACATCGGATTAATTGCTGCTCACGAATGATCGTATATAATACCTGCATTTTATTACTTCCTTTGGAATCATTTTATCTGTTTCCACAATCGTGTTGGATATATTAACTCTTTTTTTTTTTTTTTTTTTTTTGTCGACGCATGATTTTACTGAAACATAGTCAGTACCTATGAATATCTATCGCTTAATTAATTTTCAACTCATTCGGACCCCAATTTACTTATATGGACAGATCAACGACCTTTACTAAAAAATCATGATTTTAATTTCTGAACATCAAATATAAAAATAACTGTTCGTATTCATAGATACCGATTTTCGATTCGCTCATAATAGGTGAGTATCGTAAGACGAAAAATATTTTTCTGATTATAGCTTCCTTTTGTTCAACAAAGTCAAAATCATTATTCATAATAGATTTATAAATCGCTTTTTCATAAAATATATTCTGGTATATTTTTTGATCGACTGAGAAATATATTTTCGATTTTGTTCGCAGTAGTATAATTCGGTTCTTCTTTAGAAAATATTCTTTCTCAATTAGAAATATGTCATCATTTTGAATTGAGCGACCTTCTCTCTTCTAGAGTTTTGTTCAGGTAGTAAAATAAAGAACCTGAGTAGATATATCATGTATGACCTGCGCCACTCGTGCGCCACCCTCATTTTTATATACGCCAGAGCCATTTTCGACTCTACGCCACTCATACACTACTCAAAAACTTTTGTATCAATTTCATCTCTTTTTACTTTTCACTATTGTACAACACTCATAATCCAGTGGTGGAACATGGAGAGACTAAAGTTTTCATACATTTTATATCTATTTGTATACAAATTTTCAATTTTAATTGAAATTCAGACAGTCGAAAATTTTCATACATTAATGTATACATTTTATATTAATTTGTATACAAATTCATCATTTTTAATTGAAATTTAGATGGTCAAAAATTTTCATACATTTTATATCCATTTGTATACAAAATTTATTATTTCAAATTTAAATTCAGAGAATCAAAAATTTTCATACATACATTTTTGTATACGAATTGTATCAATTCTAAAAGAAATTAAAATTTAATTTGTGTACAAATTGCTTAAAAATTTTAATATTTTTTCTATCAATTTGTATCAGTGGTCATCTGAATTTCAATTGAAATTGATAAATTTGTATACAAATAGATATAAAATGTATGAAAACTTTAGTCTCTCTATGTTCCACCACTGGATTATGAGTGTTGTACGATAGTGAAAAGTAGAATAAGAATTGATAGAAAAGAGATGAAATTGATACAAAATGATACAAAAGTTTTGAGTAGTGAGTAAGAAAAAATAGTGAGAAATGATTAAATTTGCATTAAAAATAGCAAAATATTGAGAGTTGAAAATAAGATGAATGTTCAGGAAAATTGTGTTATGTTTAGTGTGTTGAAAAAGTGGATTTTGCATAGAAAAATAAATGTGTCGTGCGAGTGGCGCAGAGTTGAAAAATGAGTTTGGCGTATAGAAAAATGGGGCTGGTGTAGGATGGGAAAATTTTTGTTCATCTAAAAAAGATATGAAATTGATACAAAAGTAAGAAAATATTCATACTCTCTGAAAATAGTTCCGCCACTGATTTTTAATAGTTGTACAATTATTGTGAAAAATTAGACCGAAGTATATGAAAAACATCATTAGAACACCTAGATGAAATTGATACAAAAATGATACAAAAGTTTTGAGTGGTGAGTAAGAAAAAATAGTGAGAAATGATTAAAATTACTTTAAAAAATAGTAAAATATTAAGAGTTGAAAATTTTTGAAAATTCAAAAACTTCTGGTACGTTGAAAAAGTGGATGTTGAATAAAAAAAATGAGGTTGATGAATTTTTTTTATGAGTTAGAAATGAGTTAAATACATAGAAAAAATGAGTCTGTTGCATAGAATAATGGTAAGTGGTGTAGAGTTGGAAAATTAGAGTGGCGCATGAATGAGTTAGAGTTGAAAATGTAGTAAATTATGGTGGGAAAGAGATGAAATTAATACAAAAGTTTTGAGTACTGTATGAGTGGCGTAGAGTTAAAAATGGCTCTTCTCGTAAATTTTGTTAATTTCTGTAAGTTAATCGTATTTATTCTCTGATTGAGACTTGAACGATAAAGGTAGATGCATACCTTAAGCGAACAGAAATTTTAAGGAAATCTCATGTCTTTTGTTTTGTCTTCTCGCTTAAACAAATCATGAAGATACCGACATAAATCAAGTACCGTTTTTCATACATTGTTACCAAAAGCGTTATGTCCGCATGTTATACTTTCGCATATGTTCTTGTAATGAAACGCCCGAGAGCTCTTTGTAGCATCAACAGAGCAGCAAGGCCTAACATCGTATCATGATTTATAGTTGACATTTCGAATCGCAATGAAATCTATTCCATCAACTAGATATTACATCCGCAAGACTTTTGGCTCAGACATATACATGCAAATGTTAAACTCTGTTTTCTTTAAGAAGGCAATCGAAGCAATTGTAAGTTATTTGCCATTTAGAGAACTGATTTACAAATTGGATAAATCAGAGTAGACCTATATATTAATATAGCAATAATTCGCGCGGGAAAAAAATTATCATCCGTTTCAGTACACGTGTTTCTCTCCGAGCAGTTTATGTTGTAACTCTACAAACGAAGTACCTAACGTATCAACATCGATCTGATACAGAGGTAAAGGTCATTCAACTGTACACTTTCACGTTCCCTCAGTCAAGTAGAACCATTCGATGCATCTCTTTTTTTTGTTTTTCGTTTTTTTTTTTCCACCGCCTCAATCCCTCAACTTATATTTGCGTTTTAAGAGCACCTTTCAACTAGCTGACATATGTATGTACACAAATATGTTTCCTGCAATTATCTCGAACTATAATAATCTAATAGAGAGCCTACAATAATTAACTCTTCCATACTGACCAACAACGCACTAAAAGTAACGACAACGGAAAAAAAAAACTATTTGAATTCGTCCGAAATCTTGGGAAAGCTTAATTTCCGTATTTAATTAAAGTTACCGTTATTTCCGCTTTGAATAACGCGTGTTGAAATGAGAGAAAAAAAATCAAACCCGCAATTAGCTATTGTTTGGGATGAGGATAACTGTATAGGTTTGATCGTTTCGTCTCAAGTTTTTGAGTAGTCTTTGTGTGTTATGATTCAATGACCCAAAGAAATAGGTTCATCACGATCTATGTTGAGCGTAGTACACTATGCACGAGCTCATCAACACTGTATAATACCTATTTAATTCGTGATCAATCCGTAGAGCGTGAGTTTTCGTCATCTGTAATAGAAGCACAGGGGTACAGACCAGAAAAGATCGCACTGTTCTCTAATCTGAATACGAGGAACGATCTAATACTCCTATGACTCTGTACTTTTTACGTATTTCTTGTTCAGAAATTTCGTTATTTCTATCTTCAGACTTGATAAAATAATTTTAATGCTTATCGTTCTTCAAATCACAATAATTCTTTCTGTCACAATTGAATTATTCGTGATATTCTATTATGCAACCACAAATCGCACAAGTATAGCAAGTAAAGAATTATTAGGGAAACGGAGGCTGGACGGCGGCCTATCGTACAGAAATGGTTCACCGCAAGAGGTATCTGTGATCATTTAAAGGGTTACATTGAAAACATAAAAATATGGAAAATCACCAAAATTATTCTATCGAATCAATCCTCTTTAAGAATTCACGAATAAAATGATATTAGCGACAGACTATTCTTTTCACCAAATACTTGAATGCTGAAAAAAAAAAAAAAAAAAAAAAAAAAAGATGTTCCGAGAGGCAATAAGAAGGGTAGGAAAATTTTGAAGCTTTAAACCAAGAGTCCTGGAAAATTTTCATAACAAAAGACTTGAATTGTAAACGGGACTTGAAATATTGATTGAAGCTAAATAGAAACAATGAAAATGCGACTATCCATTGTCATCGTAAGTAGTTAATTCCCGTCTTAGGTTCAAGCATCCAACCGAAAATCTCAAGCATTTCCACTTTTTTACATTCAGATATTTTGCCAAGGGTTCCTCCTTTAATAAAGTCTTTACAAACCCATTTTCAAACTCAACCACGCAAACTTGATGATTCGATTCGAGTTGCTGGTTATGACACACACTAATAATTGTTGAATATTTTGATGGTAATATCTGTGCTTCAAAAACTGAAGAATGATTGCACTATTGGTTTATTACATACTCAGACTCTTCAAGAACAATATTAATAACAATTTCTGAATTTTCAAGTACCCTTTCATCTTTTAAAATTCTGTTAATTTCGAATAAATTGGTACATTTATCGTAAATTACAACTCGTAAGGTAGGACTTCAATCTTTCACTGCTCATTTTTATTTAGATAGTTCTACAGGAAAATTCTAGAAAATATTAAAATACCAACGAAAATTATTCTGGCGAAGTGAAATAGAAAAATGTACTTATTAATTCTGACCTAGAACTAGAATTATGAAGTACAAAAATCTTAGTGAATGGCGTTTGTTTCGTCATTTCATCTTGTACAATTACTGTTCGTCATTCATGAAAAATTTAGGAAAAGGGGGAAAAAATATGACTTACGATCTACTTTAAATTGTACGTGACAACATAATTTGATTTTTAATCAACGATCTCAAACTAAACAATGAAATTGATTAATAAGTGGAATTCTTCCGCAATCAATTTTAAGAAAGAAATCAAACGATTATTCGATTGTTCTGCTTGCGAGGAAGAAATAAGTATCTTATTATCACTGAATGTGAGCTTAACTGAATCTATAAACACCGGTATAGAATATTTATCATCAATACAAAGAATAGGCCTAGCTTCAATGTGATACAATAACATAAGAATCGCCAGTAGAGAAGAAATCAGAAACCACCGAGATATCAATTCCACTGACAGATGAATATTTCAACAAGTCGAGGAAAACTGTCAACGCACCATCTTCATTTTGAGTCCGTACTTTCGTCAAAACACCTTTTCTCGTAGACATTCAGATTAAAATATGTAAACAGTAAATCTTCCAATCGTAGATCCTGAATTGTAGGATGGTACACGAACATACATCCACGTAACTTTCCTTATGAAAAAAGCGAAAGAATATTGTAAACACACAGAATTCGGAACAATTTTCGATAAATCCATATAAGAAATCGATATACCCGCAGAAGCGTTGTCCTGAGCAATGATTATTTTCCTACTATTTTTGCCAGTTTGCCCATCTCCTCCCAATCACCCACTGCTTGATTAACGACAATTCGTAGCATATTTCTACAAGGAGGTACAGCAATTAACGCATACTTCGGCATGATAGACGGGCCCTCTCTTTCTCAAGTGGCTAGAACAAACAATAAAGGAATCAGAAATAAATAATTGTGTTTCTCCACGAACAGAACAGTTTTATTAAATGTAGTTCACGTAATTCTATCATTGGTAGAAACTAGTATTCCTGACGAATACGTTTCTATACATTTCAGTTTCGACAAAAATCGAGTCATTTCTAATTACGTGCGCTTGTATGAAACGAACTGATGGGAAAATATCATCCCCAAAAACGTAGGTGTGAAAAAGTGAAATACCTTTTCATGGACCGGTTTTTTTCGTTCGTGACATCATGTAACCTCCATTTCATCGCATTCGCCACCGAACAGTTTAAATGATGACAAAGGACAAAGACGAATCCGTGAATGATTCAACATCCTGAACATTTATTTTTAAAAAATATGAAAATTCGACGATCGACATCTAATTTTTTGATAAGTAGAAACAAGCAGGTGCATTTGTAGAACGCATAGAGACAAGCCGGAGCCGTGTAAATAATAGAGACAGTTTATAGGAATCGAAAGAACGAGAGTCAAGATTGGACCAATTATTCGCTAGGAGCGCTACAATCGGTATAATTGAAATCAAGTGCAAGATCAAAAGTTAAAACAATATGCACATCAAAATTGTTGAAAATTGACAACAAAATACGTCAATAATGAAGCAATTTTGCAGGGAAAACAGAAAAGTACAAATTAAATTTTTGAAATTTAATTCATTAATTCGATTAAGAAAATAAAAACTTGAATAATTCAATATTATTAATAATAATTATAATAATGTTAAAATGAGTAGAATAAAATAATTCAAATTATGATAATTGAAGACCTTTCTATAAAAAGGGCGTCCGCCTCATAAGAAAGACATTGAGCAGACGCCTTTCCGACAGAAAGGTCCTCAATTTTTAAGTAATCATTCATTAAAATGAAAATTATTATTAAAATTTTTAAACAAAATTTTAAAAAACAATAAATTGATTTAATAAATTCAAAATTGTTAAAAATTATTAAAATTAAATTTATTATAAGTAATTTAATAATTAATCATTTAAAAATTAGGTATTAATAAAAATGGAATTGAAATAATATTAAAATAATAAATTGAATCTTTAAATTTCTATTTAATAAATTGATATATTCATACAACAACATTTATAAAATTTGGTTAAAATTGATTTCTCTTAATCGCTTACAATTATGTACGAAAACTAAAAAGGAATCATTTCAAATTTGATTCGATGATCGATTTGACTTTTTTTTTACGCATATATTTTTTAGGGCTATAATTATTGGAACACTTTCCTCCTGCTCTTGCTGAATATTTTGCAAATCACGTTAAAAAATGTTATTTTGCAAATTGTAATCCTATTCCCCCTGAAATTAAGAGAAAAATGCTCAAGTTTAAATTTGTACTTCAATAAAGAAAATTTGTTATTTTTATGCGCGTCACATTCCCCAATGAAAACGTGATTTGAAAGAAGCAAAAGTACTCTAATAAATCAGAGAAGTGAACCCGGACAATGCTTGTGTCACGCAGAACAAGAACGGGGGGGGGGGGGTGAAGAGTGGTATGGGTGACGGGCGAATGATTTTGTTTAATTGATCAGAATCAAATTTTATGAGAGAAGATATGTAGAAAAATTTTTTCCTCTTGTTATTCTCCTTGTTTGTAACAGAGGTGGAGTGGCTCTATTACCGACCTTCCCTCATTTCTCACCTTCCTCAACATACGGTAGTCCACAATTGAGTTCACTATTCAAGTAGGTAGAACTTCCACTAATTCGCATATAAAGCGGTCTGTAGTGGCGCTGTTGTCGATGTCGAGGAGGTGATCATAGCGTTTTTCACCATAGGACAGCACGTTAATAAAATCGACTGTACCTTCTCAAAATATTATTTTTTCTGAAAAATGTATGGAACAAAAATTGCAGTCCTCTTAATTTCCTGTCGAGTGAAAATAATTTCAAATATCTCGAATGAATTTTTCAAGATCATCACCTTTTCGCAAGCTTCTGCGAATGACCGTCACAGAAAATGTAGAGAGCGCCTTCTTTGATTTTATTCGCGAATTGTCTTGACCTCTCTATCTCCATTGATGGTGGTGTACATAAATTTGAGATCTTTTGTAATAACACCCACACGGATAAATATCCATACATGTTTTTTCTACCCCCTGTTTTCAATAGCCTCATCCACCGTCTTGTTTCTGTCTCCCTTTCCCCTCAGGTTTTTTTGGAGTAAGTTGATGTTATTAAGTACCTCGCCTATTCTAACCGTATGGTTCGGAAAAAACTTCCCTTCAAAGCTTCAAACTCTACCACTTTCCTCCCTCAAAGTCCCTCTAGCAGGGAAGTGAAATAAGTTTATAAAAATTAAATGAAGTTTTACTGGATGCTTTTCAAACAAATTATTAAATTTTTTTTTTAAGGCACTAATGTCCAAATTTAAAAAAATTTATAAAAACACATTTATTGTTAAAACGTCGGTGAAGATAAAATAATGTGTTTTTCAAATTTTTTAAAATTTGGACGTCAGTACCTTTAGAAAAAATGTTTAATGAAATGAGTTTATTTACCCTACTGCGGAGAGCTTTCCTCCAACATCACTTATTACCTTAGACCCTTTTGCTTTCTCCTTGCGTTTTATAACCCTAGCACTAAGTATATCTGAAACTTATTTTGTAGGCTGAAAGATCCCATTATCCCCATTATGGAGAGAAGTAGTGTCTTTAAGCTCCGATGTTCCGACTGTCCTGCAGTTTATATAGGGGAGACGAGCCGGCAGCTTCATACTAAGGTTCGAGAACATCGCGATGAAGTTACTTCTGCCGCTCTCCATAAACGCCCTTTGCAGAGCACCTTACAAGTTCCGACCATAAATTTAATCTTCACCAAATCGTCTTCCTTCATTCTGAGAGTTTTGATGTCATACTTTCAAATCGTTTTCAACCTCAGAATGATTTAATCGAGAAGTTCCAAAGCCATTCTCCTCCTAACAACTCTAAATCATTTTAATTTTATTGTCACTATACTGGTCTAATTTAGTTTTCTTCTCTTCTATCTTTCACTTTTTCTTCGTCGTAGCTCGGTTATAATTTGTGTATCGTTTGATAATTTCTATTTAGGCGAAAATATTTACAATTTTCTTAAATTTTTTGCATTCTTCGATTTTATGAAATTTTTCGATCTTACGATTTTCAATTTTGATTTTCGTTGATTTTCAAATGTTGATATATTTGTACAGTTTGTAAAATGAACTCTAGAATTCTGATTAGGTTCATAAGTTTTTCACTTAGTTATGGTTTCATTCGCTCAACTTCGGCTATTTGCTTTCATCATTAGTTTTTAAGCACTTTTTGGACATTGCACTTGTGGTTCCGGAACAGGTCTGAGCCTAAAATTATGTTTCAGGAAAAAGCCAATAAGCGTCTCCTTATTGACTGGCTTTAACAGCGAATGACTGATCTTTCATCCGCTTAGAAGCCGATCAAAAATGAGCTTAAAAGCTTAAGTTAAACACTCATTGGCCTGGACTTCGCATTCCTGGTGAAGTAAGCCATCAAAAGGTGAAAAATCTTGGAAATCCCTCCTTTCTTTCCTCTTTTGACTGAAGAAACCTTGCAAGCAACGATCAAGGTGACCAGCGAGTTGGAGCTATAAAAAAAAGATAGACATGAAACATGATCTTATTAATTCTTATCCAAGAAAGAGTTTTTCAAGGCCTGTATCGCGACAGTTGGTACAAATACACACTTATTCAGTCTTTATAGAGAATAGAGACTGAGTCTTCCTTATCTCATTTCACGTTATTGAATTTACAGACTCGATAAATACATAAACGAAGTACTTTGTGATGACTAATGGAGGTACATGAAATTAAGGTTTGAAAATGTAGAGCTACTCGAATGTAGACAGAAGTGATTTGCCAGCCATTGCTTTTCTATGTACTTACTCAGTTACAATAGCCTTACTGTAGATAAAATCCTGCCCATCATAGATATCAAATTTCTAATGGAGATGTTGGTCCCTCATAAATTATGCGACGATTATACTATAAAAATGAGTTCTTACTCAATTAATTTTTGTTGGGACTTTCAAGTATAAGTACCTCAATCAGTATAGATTATTTTGAGAGGCTTTCTTCTGTCAAACATAATCTAACGAGTGTACTTGGATTGGGAAAAATCAAAAAACGTGTAATTAAAACGTCGACCGGACTGGAAAGCATGGAAAAATATAGGTACACTGCAGGAGGAAAGCGTTGGCAAGAAATTTATCCGAGCTTATATCCCGCGGAGCACGACATCACCGATGAGATACGATAAGCTAGGAACGTGCAACGCACGTCCGACTGGTGTAGATAAACAATTCAAACAAAGTGATGAAATATACGGGCTACTGGTCATTAGGATCGTAAAACTGCGAATAGGATGTTTTTGAAGTGTAACTATATAACTATTGTAAACAACTCTAAGCCTCCATCAAATATCATACCGATGCACAAACCAGTGAATTCCAAAAAAAAAAAACCAACGCGCTAAGCATAAATTACAATATTTTCTCTCATTTTCGTAACACACCGAGAGATAAATGACTTTATAAATTTTGTTTTTTTATTTCAAAACCAGTCACTGATAAAATCGTGGCAACCGAAATGACGCTTGACTGTCCATCATAGTACAGTATTGTGTTGAAGCTCGACACAATAATACCAGAGTAAAACAAATAGGAAGACCCTAATGAAAAAAAAGTGTGATTGGTGTAACATGGTAATTTCACTCTATGTTAATTAAACATTATCATCGCAAATAAAACAAGAGCCGGAGAGAGATAATGGAGAGGAAGGGAAACGACTTGCTCCATTATAATAAGTAGGTCTAAATTGATTACTATTATTCTGTCTGCGTTGGTACATTTTGAGTGAAAACCAGCGTTATAACCGAATACAATAGGCATTGTCAGTTTCCGTTGAACTTTTGTTGGGTTCCGCTGTTTTATAAAATAACCATGCGGGAAAAACATATAAGTAATGAGTCTTCTTGTAAAGATTTTTCTCATCACATAGGAAGGAGAAGAAAAAAATCCTACCACAGCAAATGAGCAGCAGAAACATATACTGAAAGTAATGTACTGTGAAAAATTTTTAAAAGCTTTTCAAAGAGAATGTTCACCGCGAGGAATTTGGTAAAGATTGGTACTGAACAAGCGAAAAGAAAGTAAGAAGTTAATGGTAGAAATAAGTTACAAAATGGATCATCTGAATAAATTGAAAAAAATAATATCAAATATGGATGGAAAGGTTGGAACTTTCTCCTGTTCTCAAAATCTAAGATAATGAGTACGGTTAGAATGAAAACAAAGACCGAGACGACGTGGTACAAATACTTTGAAGGAAGTCAAATATTTGAGGAGGATGGGCAGTGGGGATATAAGTAGTAATGACGGGTCTTGAACCCAAGACCCCCATTACTACTACTTCTTCTCTTTTACAACCCAATCCAGCTAGAATATCCTTCAATTATTTTACACAGTATTTTTAGAGTGCGTAATCGTTCAGCAAAAATAATGTGATTATTTTACTTGTATTTTCAGACATTTTTAGAGAAATTACCTGTATTTCATTAAAACGTGCAGACAAAAATAATGTAATTATTTTACCTGTATTTCAGGCATTTTTTATAGAAAATTACCTGTACTTCATTATCCAAGGTAGGTACCTAGTGAAATCTATCACCCATAATTTTATAGATTTTCACCCAATTTTTTCCTTCTCCAATGGTTCGGAAACTCTTTCAAGCACGTGTTATTTACACACCGTTGGCATTCATCATATTTCTCTTCATAAATTAGTTCAGAAAAAATTAGCGCGGAAAATCCGCACAAGATTTTATTCTTGAAAAACTAATCACATTCATCGGATTTCTCATGAAGTTTCTAGGGTCCGTGATACCGATCCCTGAATTTCTGTGTGAAGATTTTCAAATATCTAAGGAAATTTAAGAAGTTTGGAATTCTCATACATTTTGTATTAATTCTAAAACTCAAAAACGGAAAAATGTTGAGTGGTAGCAATACATTTTTCAAAAAAGTTAAAAAAAACTGAAATTGTAAATTGAATATATAAAGATGCATTCTTTAGATAAAAAAGTAGTTGATTTGATTCACACAAAATTTAACTTCATAGAAAATATTGATATGAAAATAAAATATTTATATAATATAAGAAAATATAAAGAACATGATGAATTAAAACTTGGAATTGAAATGATTGATAATAAAACATGTTATATAGTTACAGATTGTCTCCTTATAGACGTTACAGAAGAAACTAATTTTGATGAAATATTTGTTAAACATAAAGAAGGAATGATAATTCCAAAATTTAATAATTATAATGATTATAAAAAGTTATATAAAACTTTTACTTTTGTTAAACCAATATCAGCATCAGAAGTTTATAAAATAGTTAAAGATTTTAATAGAAATTTGAAAGATTAAAAATTTTATACATTTAGAGATTTCATACATTTTATATCAGTTTAGAGGATTAAAAATTTTTATACATTTTCTAGAAGAAATTATTACATGTGAATATTAAAAAAGGTTAATGAATATATTAAAAGTTATAAAAAAATAAATAATTAATTTGATAATATGTAAAGATGAAAGGTTATTATGATACAGGTTTTGATAAATATCATCACTTAGAAATGAAATATTTATTAAACAGAAGTTAGTTATACTTCTTTCAATTTAATAAATATTACTTATTGATTCGTCCACATATTGTACACCAATGAAATATTTTAAATTTACTCCTAGAATGTTGAGTTCTTGCTTTACATTTGTCACAAATAAATTTGAGTTTCTCATCATGTTCCATACAATCTACAAATCTAATAAGAGTGGTTTCACATTGAGGACATGTACTCATTTCTTTTTTTAAATAAGGTCTAACCTTTATTGTCTCAATTGATTGGTCTTAATCAAGATGTTCATATTGCTTGCCACCTATATAAATTTGTGATTATTTTCTTTCTAATTGTATTGCTGGCCACCAAACATGGAGATTCGTTTCTGTCTGATTTCTAAATCATTGTTATTAGTTAGTTATCGATCTGTAATTTTATTCATTTATTTAAAGTTATGACATCAATAGAAACAAATGTTTTGGTGTGGTCAAATTAATGCAGATCATGTTTCATGTCTTTTATATAAGGTAGCATACTGTTTTGTCTTTGTCATACTTGCTGTGCTTGATCTGGGAGTACCACCTTCTTGTTCTGCACATGTGAGTGAGCCCCCTACTTGGACTAGTATAAATCCACTTTAGAATAAAATTGATAGCTTTTGGGGGGCGAACGAGCGGAGCAAGTTTGCCCCCCCTCTGCGTTTTGTATGATCTACTTTGAACTATTTCAAGCTAATGGCATTTGGGCCTCCCAAGAACTAGACATATCTGATGACGTCACAAATACTAGACTGTATAGGCTTATACTAACAAAGCTAAATATATATAGTTTACCTGGATACCTACACCAAGCAAAGCATTGCTTACAGAATATATGGTTCAGTGAATATTATATGGTTTAGCATTGCTTATGGAGTATGTGGTTCAGCATTGCTCATAGAATATGGAGTAAAGCATTTTTCTAATGATTGTCATTTAGAAAGCAGTAGTCAACCATTTCCAAAACGTTGCAACACTGAGAAACACGCTTGCTACTCAATAACTCAACTGTGGCTTCAAACTGGCGGATCAAAAAAAACAAAAAATAATTCGTCAGCTGTTTAGTGATGAGCGGTTTAGGAGGAAAATTAGTAATGTAGATTTTCCCTGAGAATGTGAGAAGTGTAAATAAAAATAGGTCAGAAGGAACTATGTTGCTAAATATTAGTGTTCCAACTTACAGAAAGATGATAACTAGAGCCTTCATGGCATAAGAAATTCTAAATTTTTGGCAATATTTGGCAATTGAAAGGAACACGCGTTTTTGGTGTTTTGACACGTTCACGACCAGAATTATTCAATTTCCAACCAAAATTACGTGATTTTTCATCAAAATAAATTAATTTTGTGGAGCAAACTCATCAATACAAAATCCTAGCAAAAATTTTTGATTTTTCAATTTTGGACTCAAAATAATATTTTTAACAAAAACTATCCAATTTTCACCAAAACTATTGCTGAATTTTAAGTAAAATTTTTCGCGTCTTCTTTTGTTCATGAATGAAAAGGCAACAATTTTAAACTTTGTACACAAAACTAACGCTTCCGGCACAATTTTGGCATTTTTGTTATTTTCGGCAAAATAAAACTCTTTTTCCTGGCCCCTTTCTATGTGATTTGAACCTCCATTTTATTGAAAACTGTTTGCGCCCCTTCAGGAAGAAAAGTGATTAATGCCGGCAAATCCGGGCTCTAATGATAACATTTGAATGTTCAGGTACCTAGGTACTTAGCGATCATTGGTATCAAGAAAGCTATAAGTTTCATGTTTCGAGCTGTGTAATACCACGTGAGAGCCTTTACGTGTCTATGTGCTACTAACCTGAGATCCGCATCTTCTTGTTCCACTCACGTCTGGAACTTGAGAGATTTGGTTCCTCTTTGCCTGTCAACATACAAAATGCAAAGATTCCCCGGAATAATGATGATACAAGAGTTCCTACCCCTTTGAGGTATACACAAGTCAAGGTCCCAGCCAGATTAATGATAGGTGCACAACTGAAGAAATTGAGATATATTCGATCAATCAAACTTTTTCTTTCATAAACATCCTGGGACAGAGTAGCATCGAGGCATAGTTACAAATGAACGACCATCTTCATGTAAGGTATACGTGATTATGAACGAACTTCACGCTGTATTATCATCATTATTGATTGACGACTGTCTTTTTTTTTCGCGATTACATAGGGGCTCTCGCCTTACTACGAGTCAGAGCCCCAAAAAACGGTTGAAAAAACGGAAGAAGGTGTTCAATGTGATTCCCACCGCACCAGTGGGAAACGACCTTCGAGCATAGGTACCCGCGGTAAAACTGCTATAAACTGCGCGTGTATTTGGTAGATGGATAGTGCCTTTTGCTCTCTTAGATCGGATGGATAGCGACTTTTGCACCACCCTGAATTTTGACCCATCTCATTTTCAGAAAGCAGCTAGCCAACGTAATCCAAACTATGAAGAACGTATTGCAATCAGCAAAAGAATCCTCGCAAGCAAGTGCAGTAACCTAACCAAAATGACCATTCCTGTTCTTACCAGGTACTGCTAGAACATAATTTTCTTGAGTCTCAATTAGATGCTTGCCCCAGCTGAAGAACCTACTTCCTCTTTTAGCTCAATCGAGTCATAGCTAGAATAATGCGATAGTTTTCACGTGGATTATATGCTGTACTTCAATAGTTTGAGTGCAATTATTGGTTGAAATGCCATGATTTTCGGCCAACCACCTCTTTACTTATATTCAAGACGCTGTCTTTCCATGCGATATTCACAGAGGTGTGCGAGCATCAAATTACCGTTGTACTCGGAAAACTCTGTCCTTAGTTATAACCACTCTATCGTTCGACATGCGAAAACTCCATTTTCCTGTTAGACGGTATTCGTGCCGAAGTCAATTTATAATTTTATATTCGCATCGAAACACGAAATATATCGTGCTTTGTATTTAACATTCATGTTTTAAAATTTTAACCAACCTATAAAGTTCTTTTCCCTCCGCATTATGTAAGCAGGTCTACTCTCTCCTCTGTTATATTTATTTATTATTTTTGTAGCCTATTTTTACCACCTTTGTGTAATCCAAAACGCGTAAGCCGGCTATACGCTCCAACTTTTCTCGTGTATATGTCGATACCTATACCTATATTGGATTATAACGAGAAGCAAATAATTTCGACGTTTGTCATCTGTGGGATATCGAGGAGAAAAAACACGATATCGGTTTATTGCCGAACGAATAATATAATTTTATAATTATTTTATGCATATCAGTCACGATTGTTGTATATTTTTCAGGATTAATTTACTGCAAGCTTTGTACTGAGTTCGAAAACGAGATAATGGTCGTGTTGCGGACACATAATCCTCGGGGAAAAAATCGTTTTTGCCCACGTAAATCGCATTCTCGCTCACGGTAATTCTCGACTGATGCATAGGTGTGGGTCGTAATCTATGCAGATAAGTTGTTTTTTTTTGTCATTTGTAGCTTGAGGAACAATGGTGCGTGAACGAACATTGCAGTTCGAAGCACGGTCTCATTAAACTGCCGTAAACTTGAGAAATGTTTCCGAGACCGATTAAGCATTATTTTGCAGTGGTACGCTTACTATCACGGGAGTGTGATGGGTAGGAAATTCGGAAAGAAAAGTACCTAATGACATTCATGTAATTAATAAAAATATAACGTTGCTCGACCAAGGGGTTCTTTGGTACAAGTTACAGAACCCTTTCGGCTGCAATTCAAAGGCCATCATCAGTGCGAAGACATCCATCCATCCATCCATCCATAATAATAAAACACAAGCAACCTATGAAAACCGTGGATAACGCTACAATAGTACATTTTGTAATAAGTGGCGAAAACCAACGATATTAGAACGAGCGCAGTGTAGCCACACGAGCGGAGCGAGTGTGGATAAGCGAGTTCTAATATCGTTTGTTTTCAACACGAATTACAAACAGTACTTTTTATAATACATGTAGTGAAAGGAACACTTGGGCCTACAATTTAAATTGGTTATCGTTCAAAAAGAATGTTTACAAATTTTTCGAATGGCACCACTGACTTGATTTTCGCCACCGGTAAAACATTTTCGCCACTGGTAAAACATTTTCGCCACGGTTCTGATAACGGCATGTTTCGCTACGAAAAACGAACGCAATACGCAGCACTTTCGCTTCATGTATTATAAAAATAGTTTGTCGAACGTCTGTCGGCATCAGAGAAGAGATGGCTAACTTCAATGCAAAAATTAAGGACAAAAAACGCATATATTTGCCACGTGAGCGTTGTGATCGCTTTGTTATTATTGGTTAATAAGTGCGTTGCAGCGGCAGTGTTTGCAGCATTCCAAGTGTAGTAGTAAATAATATTCGTTCATGTGTAGTAGTAGTAGTGGTGATATACAACGGCGATTGCGGCGCTAACGTGGCAAATATATGCGTTTTTAGGGTCGGCGCGTGTCGCGGAGCCGACCGTATTGTAATCACTATTTTGTACTTTCTTCTTCTTCGGGTAAGTTAAGACGCTGACGTCACAGCATGATAGTCCACAACGCAGTACGGTGTGGGTATTTGTTTTAATGGTACCCTGTCAATGAATGATGTGCATCTTGTTCATTTCTTTGTGCGTTATTGCATTAATGCGTTTTGCGTTTCAATCGTATTCAATGTTCATCGTTTCCTCGTCGTTGATTCTGATGGAGTAATTTTCTGGCGAGAAGAGTTTTGTAGCCTATCTTGTTTTGTGTTCAACATCAGATTTATTTTTATTTTATTTTATTTTAATTAACGAGCTACTAGCAGCCTGCCTTCAGGGCTATGAGCTCGGCTAGATTGTGTGATTATATGCATGAGAGGAAGTTGGCTTGTTGTAAAAAGTTGAATATGTTAGGGATGGAAGGAAAGAGATCTGAAAGTGCTTCTGTATGGTTGTGGGGGATGGATAAGGAATTACGGAGTTGGGTCAAGTTGGGCCAGCAGAAGATGTGTTGAACGGATAGGGGGTGTTCAGATTCGCAGTGAGGGCATGAGAGAGGCATAAGATGAGAGATGAGATGGGTGTGAGTCTGGTGTGGCCGATTCTGAGACGGGTGATGACTATTTCTTCTCTGCGTGTTGACAGATTTGAAGAGTCCCATGCGGTGGGAATATTTTTAATTTGGGCTAGTTTGTTTGAAAGTGATTTGAGATCAGACCAATGGGTGAACCGTGCTTGAGTGATGAATTTGTTGATGTGTTTGGAGAGATCTGAGCGTGAGGGGAGGAAAGACCGGTTGACTGATGGGTTATGGGTTGCTAGTTTGGCTGCTTTGTCGACATTTTCGTTTCCTGGGATACCCTTGTGACCAGGTACCCAGATGAAGAATAATGGGATGGGGATGGTATGGAAGGTGTTAATGAGAGTGTGTATACGACTTATGAGTGGGTGGGAGGAAGTGTGGTTGGATATGGCGTCGAGTGATGATAGGGAGTCGGAAATGACTAAAAAAGGGTTGAGAGGAAGACGGGAGGGTAGGTTGGTGAGGATGTGCTCTAAACAGCTAAAGATTGCTTGTAGTTCAGTGGTAAAGACGGATGCGGTGTTGCGGTGTCGGTGAGAGACTGTGATGTGATCTATTGAGTAAGCAAAGCCGGTTTTGTTTTGATATTTAGATCCATCCGTGAAACATAGTATAGGGTTGTGAAAGTTGTTAAGGATTTTGTTAAACTGTGCTTGGTATTCTTCGGGAGAAGTTGAAAGACGAGGGAGGCGTTTTAGGTCGCGAATGATTTTGGGTGGAATAAAGAGCCAAGGAGGGGTTGAGGGAACGATGTGGTTAAGACAATGGAACTTGAAGGGGCGTGCTAGTTGGAGTTCTAGGTTGGAACGTAGGTTGGTCGAGGAATTTTGGTTATGATGAGGGGGGAATATGCGATGGTGGACGGGGGTTTGCGGATATTGTAGGACAGTTGTGAGGAAGTTGGTTGTCAGTTTGAGGCGTCGATAGTGAAGTGGGGGGAAGCCAGTGTCTGCACAGAGGCTTTCAGCGGGACTGGTTCGGAATGCACCAGTAGCTATTCTGAGTGAAGAACTTTGGATGGTGTCGAGTAGTTTTAAATGAGAGGGAGGGGCGAGACCGTAAATGGGTGATCCATAATCGAGGATGGATCGGATTAAGCTCTGGTAGAGGTGGAGAAGGTTTTTTCGGTTACAACCTTCTTTAGGGTGGGAGAGGAATTTTAGGACATTGAGTGCTCGAATGCATTTTGATTTAGTTAGTTTGATATGGGGGATCCAAGAGTGACGGTTGTGGAAATTGAGGCCAAGAACTTTAGTAGTTTTGACTTGTGGGATCGGGTAGTTAGCTATTGTGAGAGGGGGAAATTTAATAGTTTTCTGGCGTGGTTTTTGGAAAATGACGAGTTTGGTTTTGGGGTAAGAAATGCGGAATCCTAGGAGGGAAAGCCAAGTGTGTACTTTATTGATTGTTTTTTGTAGCAGACGATGGGCGCGAGTTGTGTTAGTGGAACGTAAATGGATGCTTAGGTCATCAGAGAATAGGAGGGTTTGAATTGGAGATTTTATGATTTTTGTTATGTTGTTGATGGCGATGAGAGAGAGGGTGCCGCTAAGTGGGGATCCTTGGGGGATACCATTTTCTTGAGGGAAGGTTGAGGAGTAGTGATCGCTTACGCGGACTCTAGAAGATCGATTAGTAAGATAATTTTGAAGTAGGAGAGGGAAGGGTCCTCAAAGTCCAAGTTGGTGTAGGATGACGCATATTTGGTATGCCCAGACTCTCGGGAAAGCGTTCTCCATATCAAAAAATATTGAGTAGAGGTTCGCTCCGTGAGCATGGGTGTCGTAGATTTGGGAATCGAGGTCAGCAAGGGCCATTAGAGCTGATCGGCCCTTACGGTACCCATATTGTGTATTACTTAATATTTCGTTGGAATCAAGGAACCAAGAGAGTCTACTATTGATAATTTTTTCGAGAATTTTGCTAAGAGTGCTTAGCAGTGATATTGGTCGGTAGGATAGAGGGTGTGAGGGGTCGTTGAGAGGTTTCAGGATTGGAATGATTGGAGCTGTTTTCCAGTTATTGGGGAAGGAGGTGGAAAAAAATATTCGGTTTAGGAGTGAGGTGAGGTGTGAGATGGCATTTGTATGAAGTTTGTGTAGCATAGCGGGGCTAATTTGGTCGAGACCGGGAGCTGATTTTTCGGAGCAGAGGGAGATGGTGTGGGTGACTTCTTGTTTGGTGATTGGTTTATTGTAGGGAAGTGTGAGAGTTTGTGACAGATTAAGGGAGAAATCTATTGTGGTATTTTTGGCTTGTTGTTTGATTCGAGTGAAAGGTGGGTCGTAGTTAGTGTTGGAGGAAATTTGAAAATAATTCTCAGCTAGTATTTCGCTGATTTCTGATGGTGATTCATAGATTTGGTTGTTTTGATAGAGGGGTTGGAAGGAGAATGTTTGTTTTGAACCTGTTAACTTCAAAATCATTAATAGGAATACATATTTAGATCTTTTATTTCTCTTTCAATTATTCTTGATAGAGCACTCAAATGAACAATAATATTTACCATAAATTTAGTATATTTTATTCTTTCATCTTCAGATAAATGTTGAATTTTATCAGAAAGTGGATCCATTAATAATAATAATAATAACAGCATCACTTACGCCAATTTTGGCCAACGGCCTCGCACCACAATCTATGAATATCTGTGGTGCGGTGTATTAGGACTACGCTTCCCACGGTGCCCTAGTCCGGCTTGGGAAGGTGACGAAATGCTGCGTTATTATTACACACTCTTTGTCTTATTATTTATTTACCTCGCATGTGCGTGAGATAGGGGTTGCTGGTTCAGCCGGTTAACCGCGTCTTCACGACGCTGAACCAAATCCACAGCTTCCCGTCTATCGCACAGGCCTGTGCGAGCGTTTAGATACCGCCGGTAATCCCCACTTCTAGATTATCCGACTCGTTGCTGATACAGGTTGATCGGCTCAGTGACGTTAACAGATAGCACGATGTTGGAAGTGATTGTTCGAGAAATAACCTGCTACTGTTAACGCTCGCTCGAAGCTGGTATCGAACCGCGGACCTTTAGGTTACAAGGCCGTGTTCGTACCGCTCCGCCACTGAGCCACTAAAGTGGATCCATTAAAGTTTCATAATTTGACCTTGTTCTAGCAATAGGCTCTTTAAAATATGGTATTATATTCTCAAAATCAAATTCATCTTTATCAAATAAAAAATCTTTGTAGACCTCCATTTAGATAGAATAAATTTTCTAAATGAAAATATTGAAATGATAATAAGAACTATTTATATGATTCATCTAGTAAACAAGAGATATTGTAAACTTTGTTTAAAATCGAATGTCGACTTGCGTCGCATGTGACAAGCATATCATGGGTTATTTTGCAACTATTCAACTTTCATTCTCCATTTATTAAAAATTGGAGCACCGCACGGAAATTCTTGATAGAATATTATCTACACATACCTATGTATCTCTTGACGCTCTACAAATTTTGTCTCTTGACTTTTTTTCAAGAAGACTGATATTCACCCTGAAAATCACATGCGCACGTCATATCTAGTGAGACTTTCAGTATATAAGGTGACAAATAACATAGACACCAAATTTCCTAATATGACTGGACTAGTAGAATGATTTTAAAGCTGAAAACTTCCCCGAGAAAAGTGTTTTCATCTTTTTCAAATTCTGTTAGGCTGAAAATTTTACGAGAAATTCATATCCGGCGTCAGTTTGGGCGTAGGACCCATTTACACAAGAAAACTTCGCTGAGAAAAGTTTTTTCATAATTTTCAAATTAAATTTTCTCTGCAAAAACCAAGCGTCTAAGTGTTCATTTTTGTCTTGAAATTCATATTCACGCTCAAAAATCCATCTAAAATTACTGACCACTCGATTTAGAGCATTTCATCAAAAACAGCAAGGCGTACCACCTTGGTGCTTCATTGCCCAAAACAACTTTTTGTTTCTGATCTGCTTGGAAGTAGGTAGTTAGGATAGAAATTTCACGAGGAATCCCCATATCCGGTCTCGGATGGAACGTACAGTCAACAAAATTCATATTTACACCTGAAAACAAATATGGTCCCTCATTTTGCGATACCACAAAGACATTGTAGTGATAGGCACTGTTCAGATGTTGCAAAATGAGGGACTTTATAGCTAAAAGTCTAAATGATGGGGACTAAAGACATCGTCATGATATCCGTAGGTACTTTTGTGGTATCGCAAAATTAGGGACCATGATGCTTCCCGTCTAAATGACGGGGACTATTGACAATTCATATCCGGCATCAGATTGGCCGTAGGAGCATTTTAAAGCAGAAAACTTTGCTGAGAAAAGTTTTCTCACCTTTTTCAAATTCAGTTGGGCTGAAAATTTCACGAGGAATCTCTCGGATGGAACGTACAGTCAACAAAATTCATGTTTACACCTGAAAACATTTAATATGGTCCCTCATTTTGCGATACCACAAAGGTACCTATCTTCACAGTGTCGATTCCGCGTGTATTTAACTTCGCGCCATTTACAAGTACGGTTTCTTTCTTCATACGTACGCAGAACGTGTAGCAATGGTTGCAGAAAGCGGCGACGAGTTGAAATAAAGAAAAAGCAGCAAAAAAAACTTGGAACGAAGGCTCTTTCGCTGCTGGAGAAATTAGCGAAGTACGTATAATAAGTTCGTATACGAGGACTAGGAGATGCTAGGAGAGAGGACGATGATGCTCCGCGAGGAGGCTACGAGTCGTGCACGTGGAAGAGATAAACGGCTAACCGTTGTTATTTGTCTTGTGCCGTTGTACTCGGCGTCGTTTCGTAAAAGTCGATAAGTTACGCGCATGCGCGCGTGTGCGCTCTTAACTGTACATACATACGTTTACATAAAAACAGCACTGCTGCCGATGATGGTGTTCGAGAACCTCAAACCATAGAGAGCAATGACCTGCGTGATAGTAACCGCGGGAAATTTGATGTGAACGTAACACTTTTCTTACATAAGACACGAAATCACGACTTCAATACGAACTTAAGAAATCGATATACTCCGCGTAGGAAGAGTTTTCAGAGCCGTTTGGTAGAGTTTGAGAATATTAACATCACATTGGCCATTAGAGCAAATTAGGTCACCGCCACCATACGTACGCATCAGCACTATTAAAAGTTGGCACTCTTCGCTCCTTGCTCCGAGGTAGCGACCCCTGGCCAAAAGCACAATAGCTCCGTTTGTTAAGTACAGATCGTTGTCGCCGCGCGTATCATATCATATTATTATTACGTACGATGATACACACACGAGTAAACCAACGTATACGAAATAGGAAAAATACCTACGCAATATGTGCGCGAGAGAGACAGCGAGAGCGATGCGAGAACCTGAAATTTCGCAAACTGAACGAGTTCTGCATTTCGACCTGGACGTGTCGTGTGCACCACTATCGCAAGAGGGAACTTTTCATACGAATTACGCGATCCATATTGTACACGTAGATTTTCGTAAGTTCTTTGATATCCTTCTCAACGCCAGCTTGTAAGGATTCTTCTCAATTCGTTTTCTGATGAAATATCACTCAATCTCACAAAGTTCAGAGAGTCCACATAATCAACAGTCAACAAACAAGAATCAACTGTACGACTTTTAGGAATGAATGATATTCATATTTTCCAAACTTTTTGAAAAACAATACCTGTAGGTACAGATACCGGGTGGCGCAAAAGTCACTCGGCAAATTTGCCGACGAAAAAAAACCTTGACCAGAATTGTCATACGACGTTTTTATTGTTATAAAAATGAGAAAAAAATACGAATAAACGGGGTGGCGCAAAAGTCACTCGGCAACCTCGAAATACGCATGCGCGTGATGATGGCTGTCGTCTGTATCATCACGCGCATGCGTATTTCGAGGTTGCCGAGTGACTTCTGGCGCCGCGCGAGGTTGCCGAGTGACTTGGGGTATTTATCATTTCAGTATTCTCAGCAATCTTTTGGAAAATTCATTTTCTTATCAGGTGATGTTCTTGTATTCTCTGCACAAATATTCTTCAATTTCGGTTTTCTGAACAATGGCAAATACAACGGAACCCGTTGAAGCTTTTGTCCGTTTTCATTCGTCCCAAATACCTGAACAAGGCCATATTCGACTCCACCATGCGGGAAAAAGATATCAAAAGAACTATGCTCTCCCTATTTTAAAATATCATCCTCTGATCATCAGAGCATATCTGAAATGCGAATGCTGGTAAGTTGATCCACGATCTTACAGCTGGTCGCAACTACTTGATCGAATGGCGAGACAGAAGAATCACGTACCGGATTTGTAGACGGAGTTCATTGAGGAGAGCGCGGAACTCTTTCCATGAGTGGTAAATTAAATTGCTATGGCGAGCATTGATAAAGAAAAAGAGCTTAGTTCACAGAAGAGAATCGACTCCGAACTAATCGTCATCACATGGGAGGAAGCAGGCTGTTTTTGGAGAAATACCCGGTGCACGCTATCCCGCGAGAAAACTGTGGTAACCAGGGTGCCGCAAGGTCTAACGCACTCGAAGGTTAACCATAGGTACCCGAAGACTTAGGGAAGAAGACGGGAAAAAAGTCAGAGGACGGGGCGAGGAGAGTGAGCTGAACAAATTTTAGAAGGTTGCCTTAAATACCCGAAGACTTATAGGAGAGGAAGGGGAATAGAAAGAAGGAGGACAGGGATGGGAGAGGTGACCTGCTCGAAAAACAACCGTGAGTATGCGAGGACTTGGAAAAAAGAAGAAGAGAGGGAAGAAAAAAATAATAAATTTGCTTTCGAGTGATGGAGAGAGGTGTCTAGGCTAAATAATAGAAGTCTTGGTTAGGCAAGAAGATTCGGAAAATTGTTTGGGGACTAGAAAAAAATCTCAAGATTAGCCATAAGTATTTGACGACTTGGTCAAGAAGTAGACGGGAGAGGGTTAGGAAAAACCTCAACTTTGAAGGTACATATACATCGAGAGGAGATGGGATAACACCCGAAAGTACTCTTGAATAAGCAACTAATAAAGTAGATTTGTACAATTGAAAAACCCTTTTTCAATATTAGTGCTCTACTTACAACTCACTCACTCATTATGAGTTCCGATAATAGCACACCAGACATGGTTAACGAGGCGAGGTTTTCAAGTTTCTGATGACCAAGGTCAAACTAAGAGTGATACATGTGAAGATTTGGTTCAATAATGAATGCTTGAGACGAGGCATTATTCCCAAGTATGCGACTATCAGGCTACCAGGAAACAGCGCAGCAGCGAAACGCACCAAGATGCAAGTCGAAAAATTGAGAGTGAAGAACGAAATTGGTGAACTCTACAAGAAAGTCACCAGGCTGAATGGTCTACTGTATGATCAATATTTCCATCTGTCCAGGTTACTCCACCCGCAAGAAGTCAAAGAAATGATGTTCGAAAAAGGAGGAAAGGGGAAAAAAGGAGAAGACTATGTGGAAAAACGAGTGGAAACCCAAACAAAACAGATCAAGAAGAAGCTTGCCGAACTGACCCGGAAGAAAGAAGAAAGAAAGGAAGAGACAGCGAGAGTTGAGCACAAATTTGCTCCCAGAACCGAGAACTTATCAAGCGTCAACTTCACAGAAGGAGAAAGAAGACTGCTGGACAAAGGCATCAAGTACGTGCAGCCAGAGAAGCTGAACCAGTGTAGGCTTGAAAGCATGGCCATTAGCTGCGAACAAGTAATCCAAACCATGGAAAACGTCGTGAGACCAGAAGCCCGGACTAAAATTGGGAAAGTGCTGTTGTGGACATCAAAGAGGGGGTATGTGCCGAACCTATGACAGAACGCAAGTAATGCAGAGGAAGGTCACAAATCTACAAAAGAAGATCCGACAGAACAACCTGATTTTGACAAAGGCGGACAAGGGCAGCACGGTAGTGGTAATGGAGAAGGAGGACTACACCCAAAAAGTGGAGTCGTACATCGCAGTTAATGGATACCAAGAACTGGCAAGGGATCCAACGCGGAAATACCAAGATGACCTGAAAGCTGTGTTGAAACGGAACAATGTACCCAGCAATGGAAGGACGCTTGAGATGAACCCGGTTGCACCAAGACTCAAGGGGCTTGTAAAACTCCACAAAGTGAACCGTCCGATGAGACCCCTGGTCAACAGCATTCAATCACCATGCTACAAGATAGCAAAGATCGTAGCCACATTCCTGAAAGAAAACTACCAGTTTGCACCCAGACGAAGTATCAGAAACAACGGAGAGCCGATTGAGCAACTGGACAAGTTGGAAATCAGGAGTAACGACAAGCTGATATCCTGTGATGTGACTAATATGTTTGGTATCATACCGAAGGAGGAACTTCTCACCCTGCTCAAAAGCAACAGATACCATGGGAACCCCGATGGGTCGAAGTACGCCAACATAGTGGAGGAGATCTTGAGCCAGAATTACTGCCGCTTCAATAACAGGTTTTACAGTCAGGAAAGGGGACTTGCGATGGGACCACCGCTGTCACCAATACTGGCGGAGATATTCATGAATGATATGGAAAACAAGATATTGAAGGGCAGCAAATTCGGAAACTCGATCAAACACTGGGCCAGATATGTAGATGATATCCTAATTGTGTGGACAGGCACTGATAGACAGGTGGATCTATTCCTTTCAGAAATGAACGCGATGAATGAGAGCATCAAATTCACAGTCGAAAAAGGCAATGAGATCATCGACTATTTGGACCTTACACTCACAATGGAGACGAATAGGATAGAATACAAAATCTACAGGAAGCCGACGCATAATGACACCATCATCCCAAATGACTCCTACCACCACCCCAGGCACAAGTTAGCGGCAATCCAGAACTACTGCTATCGGGCAATTTCTATCCTCAAGAACAACGAAGAGAAGAGGAAAGAGATCGAGATAGTAAAGCAGATCGCAGAAGCCAATGGCTACCGCAGAAGTGTGGTGGAGGAAGTCTTTGGGAAAATGGAAACAAAGAAAGGAACCAATGATAGCATAGTGAGAAAGTACTCCGGATCGATACCATATATAGGAAAGTACACAAACAAGGTGATAAAGGCGTTCAATGGCTACGATGTGAATGTGGGTATCCAGAATAACCAACCCATGGTGAAGAAAATCAGCAATGACCAGACGGAACAAAAGGACAAGGAAAGCTTACGCGGGGTGTACAAGCTCAGTTGTGAACAGTGGGAGGTGATCTATATCGGTGAGACTGGGAGAAAGTTTGAGATCAGGAGAAAGGAGCACAAAACGTCGAGGGAGAAAGAAGATGGCAAGTCACTGTTTGGGAAACACTGTAACGAGGAAAACCACGATGGAGAGGGAATATTTGAAGTCATACACGTAGAGAATCACACAAAGAGAAGAAAACTCTAGGAACAAATGGAGATTGCAAAAGCCAAGAGGAAGAAAGCCTGCCTCTTGAACAATGTAATCACATTTGACAGCGAAAAATTATTCGGCCTGGTGATTGGACGAAAGAAGAAGAAAGGAACCAACCAATGAGACGGCAGGAATTCAGGTAGCCAATAGAAACGCAGCATTTAGAACAACAGATTGAACCAATCACAAAGCAGTATGTTTTAGCCAATAAGAACACAATGTCATATTATTGTAAGAATAAGTTTCTAAGAAGTGAACCAATCACAACACAGCATTGTTATAGCCAATAAGATCACAGTGTTATACTATAAAAACTCATGGTTAAGACCTTGTTCTCCAGTTGCGACACAACTGATGATGGGATAACACCCGAAAGTACTCTTGAATAAGCAACTAATAAAGTAGATTTGTACAATTGAAAAACCCTTTTTCAATATTAGTGCTCTACTTACACCTCACTCACTCATTATGAGTTCCGATAATTATTTATTTTCTGCGGTGTTTGTAATTTTTACTCCTCTTCGGAGTATTCCCTTCTTATCGTGACGGTTCTGAGCTCAAAATTTTCGCAGACGTCCTCCATCCCTCGAAAATCAAAATCTTTCCGAGTACCTCTTTTCAAAGTTCGAAGGTTGACATTTCTCCAACTCTCCAAGACCGGAAACTATCTAACTTGGGACCATCACAATCTTCCGGGCGGGTGGAGGGCATATTGGAAAAACCAGCAAGGATTAACAAGTTCAACCTTTTCTTAGTTTTTCCGCATTCATCCACACCTTTTATCTATCTTTCTCCAGCCCTCCCGTGATCATTTCTGTCCAAAAACGAAATCGATAATTAAAGTCGACCATTGAAGTCTATCACTGGAATTTAAAAATTCCTGAAAAAACAGATGCCTTGCTCTTTTGAATTAAAGCGCGGCAATCTGTATGAGCTGAGAGTTCTTACTACAATCGACATATTCCTCAAGACTTCTTAAGCATGAAAACAGAATACTTTTTTTAAGGTTTCTACAGTTTACGATGAACGGATGCGCCATCATACGAAGGAAAGGTTTGTACTTATGGAAGCTGGGAAGATGTGCTACTCACGAGTATACCTATGGTGCTTCATCGGTAGGTTCTTCAAAAACTTGGAGATCGTGTCGAATAGGTTCAGAAAATTATCGGATCTACCACCCACCAAATCTACCGTAAGACATAGACTTGTTGGACGCGCAGTTTTACGTACATTATAAAACATACCGTTACTCATTTTGCAAAAGTTTTATAATCGATTATACGGTAGCGACGCATGACCGGTCCCAACTCGAAGATAGGATGACATTGCCCTTCTCGTACATAAGTGCAGTTTGCGCGGTATGCTAATCATTTCACTCAGTGAATAGGAAGCATCAACGATGATTTCAAAGAAGGTTTTGAATCTTTTAAAAATGAAGTAATTTACATTATCAAATAATAACGCGATGTACGAGTATGGTGCTAGATAATATATCTCCGATGCACTGGCTAGCATTCCTTGAAACACACGGTACTTCACGTTCGGACCAGCTTGCCGCGGGGCTGATTATCATACTGCATGTCTGGATCACGAAAAACGCTACTTAATCGTCGACGATGTTGATTCGAAGCTGGGAAAGAATAAGTATAATATATGAAGACGTATTTATATCAACATTACCATCGCTAGATGCCCCTATCGTGGAAAATGTTGACACTGTGCAGAAAGAGTTAACTCATGGAAACGCTGTCGGCTATAGAGTTGACAGCTAGAAGTTCGATGACCGCTGACCTTTTCATAGCGTAGTCAGAAATGATGTAAACTCTTCAACCATATAGGCTACCAACAGAAATTGAATTTTATAGGAATCTTTGAGCCGAAGACAAATAAGTATAGGAAAGATCGAGCTCTAAAATATTGTCGATGATTATCCATCGCGGAATTTGATTACATAACGAAGTATCTCAGAAGACGAGAGTTTTGAGAAACAAGAAGAAAAGAAAAAATTTGCGGTACTGTAAAGTTGCTCTAGAAAACGGAATCTTCTAAATTATCACATGAGAGGGAAGAAGGGGAGTTTGAAGAAACAATGAAGGTGAGTGAGGAGTGATTTAGTTGATGAGGACCACAAATCTGATTATTCCAAGTCAGTCTTTCAAAAAGTACACCACGAAACGATAATTATCGTACTTTTCAAAGTCGTAAGCTGGCAATTGCCCCATGGAAGTTCACTTCCCTCCACTTTGCAATACCGAAGATGAGTTTTCTTCCATTATTAACAAAAATCTGAAAAATAGGGCTTATACAATATTCATACTGCGGTGTTGGAGAATCTGCAGTTCTCTTACCGCCCCATTATTTTATCCAACGTTCTAGGAAAGCCATTTCAAAACATTCTCAATAAAAGACTGCTTCGCTTTCTCGAATCTCATAATAACTTCTCACACTTTCAAAAAAAGACTGCAATAGGCCTGTTACCCGAGGTCTACATGATTCTCAAACTGAAATAAACGAAGCCACGCTCTCAAAATGCGGTCCACATTCGACATTCTTCAACCTCCAAGAAGCCTTTTTCATAGTCTGAAGGTATCTTGTCGGCAAAAAAAAAATTACATGCCATTGAAGGACTGCTATGGCAACGGGAAATCCACTGTCATGAGAATTTTTCAAAGTCCCCCTCCTATCATATATAACTCGACAGTGGAAATTTTTCCAAGTCCCCCCCCCCTCTCCGTGACGTCGATCTCGTGACTTCATCAACCTCGGGCCGCTCGCGCCCGCGGTCATACTCGCGGAAGAAAATTTCCTGAAAGTACCCCCAACAAAAGGATAGTGGGTTCCCCGCTAAAAACAAGAATTTGGCCAACGAGGAAACTTCCCTCATGTTCCACAAAGCTTCCTTAATGACAGGTCTCTAATAATTCAAATACAAAATACTACATCCCTTCCATGACCACCTCTTCTTAATAGCCATTGATGATATCACAAATTCTGTCAAATTTCCCGTTTCCCAACGTCTCTTCACCGACAATTACAACATCTCCACCCGCTCATCCCATCCACTAGGAGGTCACCTACTTCCACAAAACACTTTCAATAGCATTACTTAATGGACAACAAACACAATCTAAAACGTATCTGGTCATTTTTGAATGAAGGACGCCTACTCCCACCATTCCACCTCTACACCCGCAAAACTTGATTCAGCAAAACCAGTAGACATACATTTCAATCGGGTGGGCCTGTCAAATTGAAGATCTCAAAAGCAAACGTATGCGCACTCTTTATATCTTGAATTGGTGGTCTCTTACCTTCAAAGGGTGCAACAAGGAACTTCAGCTTCAACATAATAGAATTCTCAAACACACTAAACTATAGAATATGGGGGTCAAATATACGACCTAGCACCAAATAAATCCGTCCTAAAATACCTTACTCAAACATCCTCCCTCGGAATGACTTTGAAGGAGCATATTGAACAAATTATGAACTCAGCTTTTTTGCGGAGGCCGCAGAGGCACCCCTACTCATCTCTAATATTCCATCAGTGATACATATCTCAATAAAACCTTCTCCACCAATCCTCTTTTTTCCATTCCTACGGTCTTCCCTTCCCCCGGGAATCACTCTTTATCCACTATAAGACTAGATCTCAAACAAATTTCCTCAACTCCGAAGAATTCCTCCTCCACTCGAATCAGAAAACTGATTACGGCTCAAGGAATGAAAAGCATGGGAGCCAAACTGTTGGCTACGTTTGCTTGTTTATCTCATCTCTCACAACTCCCCTCAAACAAAAAATCCCTCCTGCTCACTGATCAAGTTTTTTTCCCTGTACTGCCTCCTACATCTGTATAACACAAACCCATTCGTACAAAGAATCCACCTCACGCTATGAACCCTCACATTATTTACATTTGGATTCCAAGCCATGTAGGTTTCTTAGCATATGACGCAATCAATCAATCAGCAAAATATGTCACCTCCATTGATAGAATCACCTCAATAATTGCCATCCCTCATTTTCAGACTACAAACATTATCATTGCAAATTCACTTCGGTGAAAACAATGCTCTAACAAATTACTCCAAATCAAGAGAACCCCTCTCCCTGGTCTTCCTCTATTTTCTACTCTACCACATTTAGCCCAGGCAGATTAAATGCCGGCATAGGTTTTTTTTCGTGAATTATGTTTAAAATGGTCTCCTGATAAACATACTAAAAATCCATAGCGATCAGATCGGTGGCTCTCCCTCGAGGGGTGTCAAAGTACCACAGAAATTAGTTTTTTGAGAATAAATCGAAAACCAAGCACCAGAGAAGAAAAAGTTTCAAGCAAAAGTTGTTCCTCGTCAAATTTCCTACAAATTTTACTATTTATATGTCAACTTAGCTCAAAAACTCGAGCTAAAAAGTTAGATTGAAAGTTGAGCAATTTTTAAAATTTTTGATTTCAGAGTTGTTTTACATGACCACTTAGTAAATAGTGGACAAAATCCAGTTATAAACGATAGTAGAACAAATAATTTGTCGCTAACTTGAGAACACTGCGTGAATCATTCTTTTAATAATTCTAAGTTGTGAAAACCCCAAGAGGGACTCAATAGCTTCTGCCGAGCTATGTTATAGTCATTGAATATTTCGCGAAATAAATTCACCCTATCGAGTAAGTTCGAAGTGGGAACAAGAAAGGGAGAAAATTAGATCTTAGTCACCTGTCTGTAACGTAGTTTCATGAAAATTAAACGACAAACAAAGATATTTCTTTCTACAGCGTGGTTTTGATTAAGTATTTATGTAAAACAACTCTGAAGACAAAAATTTTAGAAATCGCTCAACTTTCAATGAAACTTTTTAGCTCGAGTTTTTGGGCCAAGTTGACATATAAATAGTGAAATTCGTAGGAAATTTGACGAGGAACAACTTTTGCTTGAAATCTTTTTTTCTCTGGTACTTAGTTTTCGATTTATTCTCGGTACTTTGACCCCCTTTGGGGAAGAGCCACCGCTCTGATCGCCAAGGATTTTTAGTATATTCATCAGGAGACCATTCTAAAAATAATCCACGAAAAAATCTATGCCGGCATTTATTTCCATTTACTCTTATTTTGGAACTGGGTTAATTACTCACTCTACACTTGTACAACAAGACTCATAATCAACGCGAAAAAGACGAATACTCCGAAGGGAGAGTGAACCTTGCAAACCGCAGAAAATACAAAACGACGAGCGCTTTCGGTTAATAAACCATCTTCAAGCCTGAAATGAAAGCAGCTGACGAACGGAGGAGAAGAACAACGTATAAAGATTGGCTAAACGAGAAATCACGGTGTGAATCATAGACCAGTTCGATCAGGCCATCTTCCGGAATGAACGAGTTGAGTACAGTGATACCGTCAGTGTTGCGATGACGCATTATCTCTATAGGTACGAGGGCAATGCGCTTACGGTAAGAATTCTCCTTATGGAGGAGCTTTTCGGATCCCTCACGGAAGCTGTGGCCGCTGTTTATCAAATGATCAGAAAAAGCTGACTCCCCTAAGCGTCCCTTCTCCGAAGACTTCAGGTACTCAGCTACTCTAACTTTCATTTAGCGGCTGGTCTCACCAATATAAAAGCCTCCACAATCCCCACATTCCAACTTATAAACACCACTCCTCTCATCAATGGGTATGCGGTCCTTCAGTCTCACCAACAAACCCTTAATTGTTGTACGGTTGTAGAACGCGGGTCTGAAGCCAAACGGGCGGAGGGCCCGACCCAATTGGAGGGAGAACTTCCCCAGAAAAGGGAGACTGATCGAACGCAACCGGCGATCACGGATCATGTCTCGGGGGAGGGAGGTGGTGGAATCAAGAATGCTCCTTGTAAATTTCCTCAGAACCATCACGTCAACGTCAACATTGACCCCATTCACTCTAGCCAGGTGTTTTATTGTGAGTACTTCTTTCTTAAAAGCAAACTGACTCAACGGAATACGAGTCAGTCTGTGAACTAGGCTATGAAATGCAGCAATCTTGTGAGCAACAGGACCGAACGAACCACCGTGGACTAAAACATCGGTCGTAGTATCTGTCCTGTAAATTCCAAACTCATGGATACCGTTTACAATAGAGATCGATAAATCCAAAAAGTTAATGGAAAATATCCCTATTTCCAACGTAAATTTGATGGAAGGGTACCAGGAATTGAGATACCTCAGAAACTCACCAAGAAGATCTGGGTGACTAGTCCAGGTACATAGAACGTCATCAACGTACCTGTGCCAGTAGTGAATATGATTAAGTAACACCTGGTTCGAGGAAAAGAGGTCAAGTTCAAACTTAGACATGAATACTTCGGAGATAAGAGAGCCTAAAGGTGATCCAATAGGGATCCCTACTTCATCAGGGAACTCAAAAAACTTCCCTTCAAATTTACAGTAGTTAGGGGACCAGCAGGTATTCAGAAGATCGAAAAATTCCTGAAGCTCATTGTGAGGAATGTTGGCTCTGACGAGTAGCTCACCCATCCGCTGGATAGTAGCAGCCTTGGGAATATTCGGGAACAAACCAACAACATCAAAAGAGCAGATGGTCGTTCCCGGGGGAAGACTTACACCCTTCAGGACATCAGTTAAAGAGGCCGAATTCAAAACCGAATGAGGAGATTCAAAATCAATGCGATTTTTGAACCATCGGTCAAGGAATTTAGAAGGAGGTCGGTGGAGGAGGAGACGAAAGAAACAACGGGTCGCATCGGAGTATTGTTCTTATGCACTTTAGGCAGCCCGTAGAGGGGGGGGTGTGGGGTTAGGAACAAGGAGGGTTTTTTTCAGAGTAGGAGTCTTGATAATAGCGTCACTCCTGTTGATGACACTCCTAACTTCTTTGACGTGCTTCGGGAAGCTGAAATCCTCACTCTCTTTAGCACCACACTGCTAGAGGACCTCGTGGACCTTGGAAGAATAGGCGGATTTCTCCATCACCACAACAGCATTTCCCTTGTCCGCCTTAGTGACGATTAAATCTCCCTCTTTAATCTTCCTCTTTAAACCTAGAATCACTCCTTCCAATTTATTACTCATGCGGGGGAGGGGGTTATTGCGGACTATCTGGGGTCAATGTCGACGTTGACGTGATGGTTCGGAGGAAAGTTACAAGGAGCATTCTTGATTCCACCACCTCCCTCCCCCGAGACATGATCCGTGATCGCCGGTTGCGTTGGATCAGGCTCACTTTTCTGGGGAAGTTCTCCCTCCAGTTGGGTCGGCCCCTCCGCGCGTTTGGCTTCAGACCCGCGTTCTACAACCCGAAAACAGTTAAGGGGTTGTTTGTGACACTGAAGGACCCCATACCCATTGATGAGAGGAGTGGTATTTATAAGTTGGAATGTGGGGATTGTGGAGGCTTTTATATTGGTGAGACCAGCCGCCAAATGAAAGTTCGAGTAGCTGAGCACCTGAAGCCTTGGGAGAAGGGACGCTTAGGGGAGTCAGCTTTTGCTGATCATTTGATAAACAGCGGCCACAGTTTCCGTGAGGGATCCGAAAAGCTCCTCCATAAGGAGAATTCGTACCGAAAGCGAATCGCCCTCGAGTATATAGAGATAATGCGTCATCGCAACACTGACGGTATCACTGTACTCAACTCGTTCATTCCGGAGGATGGCCTGATCGGACTGGTCTATGATTCACACCGTGATTTCTCGTTTAGCCAATCTTAATACATTGTTCTTCTCCTCCGATCGTCAGTTGCTCTCATTTCAGGCTTGAAGATGGTTTATGTTTTGTATTTTCTGCGGTTTGCAAGGTTTACTCTCCCTTCGGAGTATTCGTCTTTTTCGCGTTTATTATGGATAGCCGTAACTTAGAGGAACGGATTCGTTTAAGACTCATAATCGTCCAACGTGTCCCCTTTCAAAGTCAAGACCTCTATCTTCACCTATCTAAGCTCCTTATCATGTAAGCTTCCACGGGCGGCTCCTCCTCAGAAATGAAACCTTCCCTAAAACAGTTATACCAGCACGAAAAAGAAAGCGATATATAATCGCCTCCGTCGAGATTGTTCCTCTCCATGGTCACTTGGGTCACAGCACGCCTCTTGAACTGTAAAATCGAGTTGAATATCTGCTAGAGTGGATGTGAGAAGGACGCATACATCCTTAAGATCACACATTCATCCAGTAACATTTTCTAAGCTTAGCCCCAACGGTAAAAATTTTTACAATTCTCTTCTCCTCATACCGTAGCTTTAGAGTCGATATTTTTTCAAGTCCTCTGGCGCTTGCTTCCTCGTGTGAACACTGCAGCCTACAGTCACATATTCACGAGTCCCTCCGCAGCATCCCTCTGCCCCCATATCCTCTCCTACTTCCAAGCTGCCAACTACCTCTCACGCTCTCAAGTTTTCTTATCGAGCTCAGAACCCTAGTGCAATCAGGAGCTTGAAAAGGTCGGTAACACCTAATATCTGATGAGAACCCCCAACAACTGGGGAAAAGAACAGCAGTCGTAGAGCATTGGAATCGAAAGATCGAAACTCTACACAAAGTTTTCATTCCTTCACAAAATTAATCTTCCTCGCTGCACGTACCTCATTAGGCTTAGCGATACCATTCAAAACCTGTTTCCTATTACATTGGAACCAGGACTCAACGACAGCGAAATGGCTCCACGTACAATATTGATACCTCAAGCTGGCGAAGTACATATACTAATTCATTAAGTCGGGGTAATAAAGGTATATCCAAACAATAAATTGCACTTCTTTCTCGATAGTGTCTCGCAATTTCTGTCCTTTCCGAAATATAGTCAGATAGCACCAATAACTTGACCATGTACCGCTCGTTTATAATAATAAGTACCAACTACGTACCTTCAACATATTCGTTTTGGCTATACATAATAAACTAGTTTTGCACGCTGGTTTTGACTACGTGCCAATAGTGCTGGTAATGATTTACGCACGCAGTTTTCAAAGTGGAGATGAGTAGAGTATGGTCAAGAATCGTGGGAGGGAGCAACGGGGGTACGTACGTCACTCGTATCGCCCTTTGGTAAATAGCGATTTACCACATCCCCTGCACGAGAATCTATTTTAATGGCCTATTATAATATCTGCTCCAACTGGTGCCGTATAAATTGAAAAGAATAATGCATACTACATTTTCGTCGTTGGCGCTTCGTAGCAACTCGATAAATTATTTTCTCTCCGGTCTTAGATAATCGCTATCTTAATTATGATAGATGTTCGAAAATTCGTATCTACAGGAGTGAAATAAACGCCGCTATATAACGATATCGCATCAACGTATGCAGCCTCGAACGACGGTGGCCCACTTTGTAATTTGGACGAAGTAAGCCTACCTAAATACGTATAAAAGTGCGATGATAAAAATAAAGCACAACACAGATTCTTTTTATTAATAATTTTAAACTGCATCCATCGTTCGCGATATGAAATAAATACGCGTTCTAGGACGTACAACAGTATTTTATTTTCGCTTTGTACCGAGTATCATCATCGTCATTCGTTATAATTTATCTCGAAGAGAAACGAACTCTGCCAAGTACCAACGAGAGTAGAAAAGCGAGGTCATTGACTCCGTTATTATAAAATCTCCTTCTTTGTTCCCTTTTCTTTCTTGCGCACGATGTTCTTTTTCATTCTTTTACATCTCTTTCCTTTTTCTTCCGATGTGGTAACTGCAACGCGCGCGATCGTAATCATCGTCGATGCACAGCCCAGGTGTGATGATGCGATTATTTCCTTTGTGAATTTCGAAATCTCACTCAAATTTATTTTAATTGTAAGAAGAATCCGAGGTGCATCCGGGAAGGCAACTGCGTCCGAGGTAACAGGTTCCTCGAATAAGAATTTTTGCAATAGACAAATAAGTGGAGCATATACGGTACGGAGAGTATAAAATGAGACTACTAGAAATTCACCTGTAAATGATACAAAATTTTTCCTGGAATATTGATTGTGGTATGGGTTTTTGACGACTCTATCTGGACAATGTGGTAAAAACTGCCTTCAACGCAAAACTCGTGACAATTTCAAACACTCCCACACAAACATTCAAATGAATGCACTGGTGGAGTGCAAGTTACTTGTAAAACTGGTCAATCGTAGAATTTTTATAGGTAAATTGTCGCTATTTCGACGAGCAAGCCCATGAACTGTCATGCGATCACGGTAGGCTCTCTCCTCAATCCCATTCTTGCTTACTTATTGAAGTTCCAGAAAAGTGGATAGGCTGGCAATACGTTTAGCTGAGGCAAGCACCACACGAAGTCTGAGAACTGGAGGTAGATTAGAAGGTGTGCCTAAAAAAATGTTCAATTACATAAGTGGTCGAACTCAACCTCTGGTTTGCTTTTGCAACAACCTCCTCCCTCACAGTCAACAGAACAAAATTGGGGTTTTATCAATAGATAAATGAAGAATGATCTCTTCGTGGTCACTTTAAAATCCAAAAGGTCTGGCTACCACTACGCGTACGAGAGGTACCAGGTTGAACACATTCTTGAAAACAGCAAAAGTTAATGTTACAGGATGCTCACCTGAAAACTTTTCTCAACGACAGAGCCCTCTTAACGAGAATCCATGACGTGGCCTCCTCTCTCTCTCGGTGCAATACGGAGTCCCTCAAGGCGGAGTTTTCAGTGTTTTACATATCACCGCACACGTCAAACCACCCCTCATTCAGCGTCTTCTAACAGGGAACCTGTTCTATGACGTTTTTTTTGAAAAATTTGCCGTCCGACGTCCGGCCAAAATGGACTTGAAAAAAAAAATTGTTTTTTTTTCTTGAGCTATTAGTACGGTCCTAATTGTAAATCCGCTCCAATTTTATAATTGATTATTATTCTACATACTCAGACGAACAAATATAGCCTGTATGCCTATTTTTTTCACTCCCTGTTTTCCAAGGTACCACCCCCCCTGCAAATCTAAAAAGCTCGTTTATCTCGAGAAATATTGACTTTTTGAAAAAAGTTTTCAAACAAAAGTTGTTCCATTATGTCTCCTCTACAACTTTACCTCTTATGAAAATTACATTTTGAGCAATCTTCACGCTTCGAATTAAAAAAAAAACATAATAGAAAAAGCAAAGAATTACTTCTTTTTACATTTTTATCAAACATACCGTCAAATATATGATTACAAAAAATGTTTAGAATTCAGTTTCCTTTCGAATGAGTATCAAGATGAGACGACTTCACCCCACCCCTCCCTCATTTCGAAAGCTCCACCCTCCGCCCCTCCTCTTACCTCGCAAACATTTGATTGATGATAAATTTTCAAAAAAAGCTGCTCTATTTTAATTTATCATGATTGTTCACTTCACCTTTTTACCTCAAGTTTGGAAATTCGTTGAAAAAATACCTATCTAAAGAAATTACAAGTTCTAGCTCAAAGGAGATCAACTGAAATTAATTTTCAACTTCCTACATTGTCAGCTCAGAAGGGTAACATAATAGGCTGGACGTTAGACTTATTACAATTCAAAACCTCGATTTTGACCAAGAGGAGGGGCGGTGGTTGAGCTTTTGAATTGAGGGAGGGGTGGGAGGAAGTCTTCTTGACACTCATTCGAAAGGAAACTGAATTCTAAACATTTTTTGTAATCATATATTCGACTGTATTTTCGAAATTTCTCATTAAAAAAGTAAAACAACGTGATTCTTTGTTTTTTTTTTTCACCATATTTTTTCAAATTTGAAAGGCGAGGATTGTTCAAAATGAAATTTTCATAAGAGGTAAAGTTGTAGAGGAGACATAATGGAACAACTTCTGTTTGAAAACTTTTTTCGAAAAGTCAATATTTCTCGAGATAAACGAGCTTTTTAGATTTGGGGGGTGGTAACTTGAGAAACGGTGTGAAAAAATTGGCAAACAGGCTATATTTGTTCGGCTGCGTGTGTAAAATAATGATCAATCACAAAATTGCTTTTAACAGCCAAATCGAGCGTCCGGGTTTCCTGCACAATTGGGACCCTACTATATATATGATAGGAGGGGGCCTTCGTTTTTTTCATCTATTTATTCTTTTATTTCATTTTATTTATTTTATTCATTTATTCATTTATGTATTTATTTTATTTATTTATTTATTTACTTACTTATTCATTTTTTATTTTTTTATCTATTCATTTTTATTCATATATCTATTTATCTATTTTTTATTTTATTTATGTATTTATCCATCTTTTTAGTTTCTTTCTTTCCTTCTTTCTTTTTTTATACAATAGAAAAGGATTGAAACAATCTTGAACTCCAAGTCGACATGAATATTAAGGAAGGGACTTCAACAATTTTGAATTCTTGTCATAATATATGATAGAAGGAGATTTTGGAAAATTGGTGTTCTCCCAATTCAGTTCCACACTACCCTAGAGATCGAATTGATAGTGCATTTTTTCAATAGTGGTTCCCCAATGGGCCTATAAACCTCATTACTAAAACAAATTCGACCCATAGAACAGGTTTCCTGTGTTTTTGCTTCAGTATTGTTTAGGAAGCTTCAATTTTTGCTGACAATTATGACATCACTATCTGCTCGGCTAACACTCAAGAAGCCTAGCAACTCCTCCAGAAAATACTCAACTCAATCACTCCATAGACACCAAGAAACGGATTCACATTTTCTTCCTCAGAAACCTATAGACTAAATTGTCGTGACGTCATTTATTGCTAAGTCCCTATCAACAAGACGCAAAGACACTCAAAAACCCTTTAATGTGATCGATAGTATCGTTTTGGGTTCAATCACATTATCAATCCCCATAAGAAACACACTGGAACGTTTCGATCATACGTTCAAATTAAAAAATCGGAAATAAATGTGACCTGTCACGAAGAAATCGACCTTATGAGATCCATACCGCAGCTACATTTCTGCAGTATGAATAATTCAGTAATGCAGAAATGCAGCCCTACAGCATAAGTCTTATAAGGTCAAATTCTTTGTGACAATAAGTTGGAGGGTTTCTTCAAAACTACGAGACATACTAATAATGTAGAAATAAATTACAATCACGCTCTGACAGGTCACAAATAAGCAATTATGTGTTTACATTCAGAATTGGAAAGTTCTCAAGTTATGAAAATGTATCTGCGGTTTTTTTATTTAGGTATTTCTTGTTGTTTTCAAATCTGAATGAAAGTTCAAACGTCCCTCTGTATTTCTTATGGAGCATTTTCTTCATTTTGAACCAACGAGTAAGTTGGGGTAAGGCTATATAACTATTGGTAATGACAGACACGACGCCATGATGGATCTACGCTTAGCGGGGAGAATTACGTTTACTAGCCGTTATAGCGTGCGATGAGAAAAGTTGGAAAACTTTATGTTGAAAACAAAACTGAAAATATCGTCTTCCAATTGGAAATGTTACAAGGAATAAATTTAGTTATCGAAATATTTGCCTTTCAATTGACACGGGCTCTTACGGCAATGCAGTAGAAAAGATCCATCATGGCGTCGTGTCATTAGCTATACTTATAGAGCCTTAGTTGGGGTAAGTTATTGCGGGGCTAACATTGCCTTGTCAGGTCACAACGATTTAGTTTATGCAGTTATTTTCATAAGAGAAATCTTATCCCATGCATCTCTCCATTAATTTTACAAAACTTTCAGATTCCATCACGTTACTACGGCAAACTCTTTGGCTAACACTTTGATCAAGAAATTAGCTAGGCTCCCAATATTGAATATTTAAATTCTTCAATATCAAATGCTCACGTGCTTCAAACATTCTAAAATTCATATCCCACCCCTCAAAAGGTTGTAATAGAAAATTACTCCTCCAACTATACAAAAGCCTCATCCGCTCAGAATTAGATTACGGTTCCCCGATTTATAACTCAACCAACCAAACTTTTCCTACCTCCAACTTTTTATCCTTGTGTCTCCCAATTTCCGCAACTTACAATTTACAAGCAAATCTTTCTCCTTCACAACAACCAATTCCCCACCAAACATATTCGCCTCCAATTCAATCGCCGTTCATAGCTGATCGCCTACAACCCATACACTCGACCTCCCCTCCCCCCTTGGACTTTCTAAAATACATCTATGTCTTAAAATCCAACAAAATTGTTTATTCCCAACACATAAAGAAACTACTTGGAAAATATACTAAGGCTACAAAAGGTGCTCTTCATTTAAGTCAATTCTGACACGTTAAAATCAAGATAATTGATTGATAGAGAGAGAAGAGAATGGATTTCAACTATTTCAAGTTTTCCATGAACAAATTTATGATAGGATACAACAACATGAATCATTACACTAGCACAAGTAACTTTAAAATGAAAATATTGTACAAAATGAAAGTTATTAATCATATGTACCACATTGCTTGAAACAATTCACTGACACTTGAATTTGGTTACATAAATTGTATTATAAATTGAAAATTTTTCCACACTCCTTCAGGTGGGTTAACAGATGTCTCTCCAGAAGGTATAGCTGTGTTAATTAATTCCTTTCAGATCTGGATTAGATTCATAAATCAGCATGTAAATCTCCAGAGGACTTGACTGAGGGAATTTGTTCCCGCAAGAATCACATTCAAACAGAGATTTCAAATCTGGATTGGATTCATGAATCAACCACTGTCTTGCCGTGTAGATGATTTCCCGAAAATACCGCATTTAAACTGAAATTTCAGCTATGGATTAGACTCATAAATCAACATATGTCTCTCAAGATGTCCGTGCGTTGTAAATGGTTTCCAGCAAATACCATATTTGAACAGAGATTTTAGAACTGGATTAGATTCATGTGTCAACATATTTTTATTCATACTGTTTTGCCGTGTAAATATGTTTTTCTATAATCACCACATTTGAAATGAAATTTCAGACCTGGGTGTAGATTCATGAATTAACATATTATGTATGTCTGTTCAGATTTTCCTTTACAAACATTTTTCCACAAATACCACGTTTGAATAAGTCACCTCACTGTGAGAATTTCCTCCCATTAAACACCACTTTCATGTTGATACTTCAGATCTAGATTATACATGAGTCAAAATATGTCTATTCAGTGACATAAATTTTCTCTAACAAATAACACATTCATTTGGATACTTCACATTTGGATTAGTTTCATGAGTCAAAATGTGTCTATTCAGGCTAAACTTAGATGTAAATTTTTGTTTACAAATGACACATTCATGCAAATATCCCAGATCTGGATTGGATTCATGACTCAAAATATGAGGGGTGGATTCATGAGTCGAAGTATATCTATACAGGCCAAACTGAGACGTAGATTGTTCTTGACCAATAACACTTTGATGTTGATCCATCAGATGGCGGTTGGATTCATGAGTCGAAGTATGTCTATTCAAGCCAAACTGAGACGTAGATTGTTCTTTACAAATAACACTTTCATGTTGATACTGCAGATTCTGATTGGATTCATGAGTCAAAATATGTCTATTCAGGCTAAACCAAGATGGAAATTGTTCTTTACAAATGAAACATTCATGCGAATTCCTCTGATTTGGATTAGATTCATGACTCAAAGTATGTCTATTTAGGCCAAACTGAGACGTAGGTTGTTCTTCACCAATAACACTTTGATGTTGATCCATCAGATGGCGGTTGGATTCATGAGTCGAAGTATGTCTATTCAGGCCAAACTGAGACGTAGATTGATCTTCACCAATAACACTTTGATGTTGATCCATCAGATGGCGGTTGGATTCATGAGTCGAAGTATGTCTATTCAGGCCAAACTGAGATGTAGATTGATCTTCACCAATAACACTTTGATGTTGATCCATCAGATGGCGGTTGGATTCATGAGTCGAAGTATGTCTATTCAGGCCAAACTGAGACGTAGATTGATCTTCACCAATAACACTTTGATGTTGATCCATCAGATGGCGGTTGGATTCATGAGTCGAAGTATGTCTATTCTGGCCAAACTGAGATGTAGATTGTTCTTCACAAATAACACTTTCATGTTGATACTGCAGATTCTGATTGGATTCATGAGTCAAAATATGTCTATTCAGGCTAATCCAAGATGGAAATTGTTCTTTACAAATGTAACATTCACGCAAATTCCTCTGATTTGGATTAGATTCATAGCTGAAAGTATGTCTATTCAGGCCAAACTGGGACGTAGATTGTTCTTTACAAATAACACTTTCATGTTGATCCGTCAGATTTGGATTGGATTCATGAGTCAAAATATTATGTCTATTCAGGCTAAACTCAGACGTAAATTGTTCTTTACAAATAAAACATTCATACAAATTCCTCAGATTTAAATTAGATTCATGAGTCAAAGTATGTCTATTCAGGCCAAACTGAGACTTAGATTGTTCTTTACAAATAACACTTTCATGTTGATCTGTCAGATTTGGATTGGGTTTATGAGTCAAAATATGTCTATTCAGGCTAAACTGAGACGTAAATTGTTCTTTACAAATAACACATTCATGCAAAGAGCTCAGATTAGGATTGAATTTATGAGTCAAAGTGTGTATATTCAGGCTAGACTGAGACGTAAATTGTTCTTCACAAATAGAACATTCATACAAATACCTCGGATCTGGATCAAATTCATGAGTCACAATATGGCTATCCAGGCTAAACTTAGATGTAAATTTTTCTCCACAAATAACACATTCATGTTGATAGTTCGGATGTTTATGGAGTAAGATGTGTTTGTTCAAATACCACCGCTTTCTGAATTTTTTTTTGCATATTTTACATTCAAATTGTTCACTCCTCAACCAATGTTCCATCAGACCAGACCATGATGTGAACTTCTCTCCACAAATATCACATTTGGACGGATATCTCACATTTGGATCAACTTCATTTGTCAACATCTTTGTTTCAGTGAACTGAATCCAAGCACAAGTACCAATATTGAATCACCTTCCAACTTGTATTAAAAAGATTTTCAAGAACTATTCTCCAAGATACATCCTTGACGGCAGACATCATAGGCGCAGGCGTATTGAAATAAAATGAACAACATCAATATAACTCAAAATCAGTAAAAATTACACAAAATTTGACCACAATTCCATTTTCCATTAAGTATGCTGGTCTGCTAATGATGGATAGAAATAAATTGAAAAAACTCACTGTACAGCAAAGTCAAGCACAAATAGTTGAATAGATATCACAATAAAGTCCGTCATCAATTAAATCCTCTAGAACTTACAACGCAAAACCCATAAAATTCAGAAGAAAATTAAGATTATTAAGACTATGAAGGTGCTCTTCAATCAAACCCAGTTCTGACTCATCAAGATGAAGATAAATAAACTGGAACGAATTCAACTTTTCCATGAGAGAATATAACAAGCCAAGAATTTATGAAAAGTGATAAAAGATAATGGAAGTGATTAATTAATTGGGCGAGCAAGGTCAAGTAAAAGAACTAGGTCTGTTGTAATTACAGGTTCTTAAGGAACATTGTTGCCAAATGCTAGAGCCCGCAAGAGTGTTAGTAACCATACAACTTCATCAGGTTATTGATAACTTGGTTTGTTCCATGCTTCTGAATGAGAAAATTCTTCAAAATAAAACTACACGTCATCATCAGCAAAGGAGCTTTTCCTCAATGGCCTCAACAAAAGACTGCGCATCCCCTCCGAGAGGCTTCTTCAATACCAACACTTGCACCAGAATAATGAGCAAATGAAAAAAATACCCAATAATTTTTCAAAATTTTTTTCCACATCCTTTCTAGCAAATTTAGGGAAGTTGAAAGGTACAACTCAACAAATTTTTCAAACACCTATTCCAAGTAAAAACTGAAACACTTGTCTAAATGAGAATATTGAAGAAAAAATAATCATTCAAAAGTACTGTCTCTTAAAACTATCATTTTTTGAGATAGAAGTGCTCTCAAATTACCTTCCAAGTAGTTCAAATTCAAAAAATAATCATTCATAAGTACTGCCTCTTAAAAATATCATTTTTTGAGATAGAAGTGCTCTCAAATTACCTTCCAAGTAGTTCAAATTCAAAAAATAATCATTCATAAGTACTGCCTCTTAAAACTATCATTTTTTGAGATAGAAGTGCTCTCAAATTACCTTCCAAGTAGTTCAAATTCAAAAAATAATCATTCATAAGTACTGCCTCTTAAAACTATCATTTTTTGAGATAGAAGTGCTCTCAAATTACCTTCCAAGTAGTTTAAATTCAATGTTTTTAAGGAGAAACAGAATAGAATCTTTCAAATTTTCTTGTATTTTGAATAATTGAAGAGAAAGTCTACATCGCATCTTGGGTAAACTAAATAGAGATCAAAAAAGGTCGAGTTTGGAAAAGTATAAGATCAAACTCAATCTTCAGTTTGCATTTGCAACAACCTCATATTGCACAAATACCCTTCCTCATAGTTGATGACTTTGAAATAAACAAAAAACTATCCCAAATTTGTGCTTATATTGAAAGTCAAATGATTTGACAACCTGACAACCTCCTTGCCTGCAAGAGGTCCAAGGTTGAGCTCTCTCGTGGAAACAGCAGAACTTCATGCTTTTATTGTTGTTTCACAATGCTCACTACCTTCATTATATTATAGCAGTGCAAAGTACATCATGTAGAATATCATTAAAATGCACAGTATCTAATTAATTTAGATATTTGAATAGTTTTCTGACATAAATATTGTACAACTAGTCTATGATCTTACAAGAAGACTGATTCAGATCATTACATTGTCAGGAGTATTTTTGAAATAAAAATATTGAACAAGTAAAAATCATCAATCACATCCGCATTATTTCAAACAATGCAATGACAGTTGAATTTGATTATATTAATGAGTTGATATACATATTTAAATTGCACGCAATATCTTATATGATAGAAAATTTTCCACAAATAGTTTAGATTGGATGCATAAATATACTATGGAATTCTTGTTGGGACTTGGAGTAAATTTTATTCTACAAATCTGACACTTGTTCACATAGGTCAATTTATGTTTCTCAAGAAGATCTACGGATATCTTAGATCTGATTTAGATTTGTGAATCAACATGTGAGTCTTCAGGGAATTTGACTGCAAAAATTCTTTCCCATAAGTATCACATTTGAACGAACATTTCAGATTTGAATTAGACTCGTCAATATGTGATTCTTAAATCTTAAGAGAGCCTATGCATCTATGAGTTTTCCCGCAAAAATCACATTTGAACAAATATTTCAGATTTGGATTAAGTTTTTGGATCAACATAATTATGTTGCCTCCAATACCATAATTCTTAAAATTCTTTTTTTGCAAATATCACATTAGAATTGTCTCACAACCGGAGAAACTTTACTGGTCAACCAATGTTCCCTCAGACCAGACCATGACACAAACTTTTCTTCACAAATATCGCATTCAAATGGATATCTAACATCTAAATCAACTTCATTTGTCAACATCCTTGTTTCGGTAAACTGAATCCAAGTGTAAACAGTAGTATTGATTCACCTCTTGACTCGGATTAAAGACTATTTTCAACCCAAATCCTTGATGGGATACATTTTAGATGTATTGAAATGAAATAAATAACATCGATTTGATTACAGTTTCCTTTGATTTCTATACCTATTAGTGAGAATGAGACAAAATTTTAGAATATTTCCACTTTTATGAAACGCAATGTGTTCATAAGAATTGTGATATGAATATTATGGTACTTATAATGAAACAAATGAAGATGAAAAATGAAAATTGAGGAAGGTATTTAGAATTTGCAATGGACATGGACCACCTGAAAATGTTGAGGGCCAAGAGAAGCATCAAAATCACCAGAACTTGGATCAACTCTTGCGTACTAGATAACAGTAAGTATCTAAGAATATCCAACCTTGATATTTCATAAAGGTACTTATTTTGAAATAGACTGATTCCCTGGTGACGTCAATGAATCAAATACGTGCAAATGAGTCGCGAATTAAGCAGGTTAAATGCTCCAGCTGTCTCCCTTCAAAGATGTAAACAAACTTTTAGCGTGTTAATTCTCACAAGAATCACCGAGCGTTCGCAAAAACATCAATATTTCAAAAATAAACAATATGTTAATGATGGATGATCTTAATATTATACAAAGTAAAAGGTTTGTATTTCATGGAACAAGACCACTCGTTTTGAACAAATCGTTCATTTTTGAAATATTTGCGTTTTAGTGAATATTAAATGAAATGTTTGTATTTTTTTGGAAGGGAGACAGGTCTGTTTTTAGTACAAATTGAACAAAATCACTGTTGTTTGTTTACAAGTATGTTGTCAAGGGGAATTGGTCTATTATTTTTGCGCTGATTTAGATTTTGAGAATAAAAAGATACAAGCATATACATTCTATCATTTTCATTTTTCTCACCAAAGCAGACTCATTCAAACATATTTAGGAATTTATCATGAATTTTATGAGTACGGACTTTTCATGCATTCCTTCCGATATGCCTTACCAAATAATGCTCAGATTATAATCAGCGCTATCATTTCTTAATCAAGGTTCAAATTCCACATTTTCATGATGATTTGCAGGTACTGATATCTATGTCACAAGAACTACAAGAATCCACTAAAACTAATAGACCAATTCCCCGGTGACGTCACAGTGTTGCTAATAGTGAGCTATAATGAGTCAGGGTAGCCATATCTGTAATCAATTATTGGGCCAATCATGATATCCATTTCCATAAGAATACACAGGAAACAATTCAATCACATAGGTATAGATACCCTAGTAACAATTGAGCAGCAGATCTGACAGCGTTTCCACCGCGTGCGCGTGAAATTGCCACTTTTTTGGCAGAAACGCTGAGCGGAACTGCCAGCGTTTCTGCTTTACGCTGTCACACGCAGCAGAAACGCTGTCAAATCTGCTGTTGTTGCGCGTGAAATTGCCACTTTTTTTGAGAAAACGCTAGCGTTTCTGCCAGCGTTTCTGCCACATCGGCCGTCCGAAACGCTGTCTCAATTGTTAGTAGGGTAAGTATTCAAAAAAAAATTCAAAATCTAGAAAATCTGCAGAATTTAAATGTGTAACTTCAATTGCTAACGAACTTCTTGTTTTTGAATAGGTACTAGTGAATGATCAAAATGTCCCCTGCGTATTCTAATAGCATTCTAAAATGACTGCCCTAAAGCCAGAAGCAGAGAACAAGCATTCAACCAAAATTAGGGCGAAGATGTTGACGTCACAAGGAATCGGTCGATTACCAATAAAATAGATGATGCATAAAAATAAATTGGACACACTGAACTTACCATACAGCAAATTTATGATTAATTAGGCTACAATATTGAAACTGTCTGTTATCAATCAAATCTCTGAAAACTCACAAAATAACAAATATAAGATTCATAAAAATCAAGTTCATCAAGGTATTTTTCATTCAACCCAATTCTGAATATTCCGATTCATATACACATAGAATAAGTTGGATAAAGATGAAAAATGATATGATAATATACACCAATCCTAAGATACCGTAAGTGATAACCTAATCAAGTAAGAGAGGGTAAGAAAGAGAACTGGGACTGTTGTAATTATAATGTTGGCAACAGGGGTGCTCAGCTAAGCCGAAGCCATTAGCCGCTAGCCGAGCAATTTTCATCAAGAATTAGCTAGCCGTTAGCTAGCTAATGAAATCATGTTAGCCATTAGCTTAGCCGTTAGCTATTCAAATTGGAATGGCTAATATTTTCTCTTCCTCACACCTCACCCCTCCACATTGAAGTAACCCTCACCCCTACTTTCAGCCGTTAGCTTTTAGCTCTTATTTATTTTGGTCCAAAATTAGCTAGCTGTTAGCTAGCCAATGAGACTGGGTTAGCCGTTAGCTGATAGTCAATTTGGAGGGTTAGCTTTTCGCTAAGTTTTTAGTCAATGCGATCGGCTAAGCAACCCTAGTTGGCAATGGTAGAGCGTACCCAAAACCATACAACTTGTAACTTTGAAAACCAGTCACCATTCTGTTAATTTGTTTCATACTTTTGAATGGGAAAATTGTTTGATCTCATCTACCACCAGGAACGCTACATTCTCATATGATAAAAAAACAATGACAATAATTTTTAGAAAGTTTCTTTCCCATTCTTGGAATTATTATTATGAATGCAATTAATGGAGATTAAGTGGTCTAAAGCTGATAAGCAATAAAATCTGCACATGAGAGAAATTTCTCCAGCAAAAGTTCTTACAAAATATAGGTAGTCATGTTCTTCCAAAAACATGGTAAAAAATGCAACATTTCTGAGAAAAATACAAACATTTGCAGATTTTACTGTAAATGTAGTGAGCTATAGTCTGTGGTGCAATGAATGTTCTTATAAAATGAAGTGTTCTTTGCTACTTTTCTATTTTTGAGCGCAGTTTTCAACAAAATATAGAAAAATTCATTGTAATTATTGTTCTTGGAGTGATACTCAATTCACTTCAAAACAAAATAATATAAAACCAATGAAATTTGCAATGATAGTGATTTTTTTAAGTTACTAGGTACCAAATTTGAAAACGTGCGGGTAGACTATCTAATTCATCAAATTCACCAGTAAATTTCCCAAATAGCATCAGCATCCAGGATTACTCATGATCATTAGCAAATGAAATAAATCTGAGAAAAGAGATGAAGATTATCATTCAAACTCACCGCTGAATTATACAAATTGAAGTCCAAAAAGAAGAAATTTACCAAATTTTTCAAGTAGGTCCCGCACTTATTCTGACAAGATTTTGATCTTTTGAAAACAAGTCTTAAAAAGTCTATAGTCTATGCATGTTTTGGGTTGATAAATAACGTTGATCACTTCTTCTCATGCCCTATACTCCAAAACCCCCGCTCTTTATAAAATGTCCCTTCTTCCCTCCTTCAAGCTCACAAAAACAACTCAGACACCATCTCCCTCACACTTCAATACCTCCGTCTTACCCAAGGGTGGTAAGCGATTCAATTTCGGGGCTTACAAGCTCAAGGCTTAAGCTTGAAGTAGATTTCTTTTCGCTTAAGCTTAAGGCTTTAACTTGGAATGGAATTTAAACTTGAAGCTTATTTAAGACTTATGAGTTTTAACTCAAAATTTAGGCTTAATGCTTGAAGCTGAAAGTAAAAAATATGTTTCTTTTTAAGTGAAAACACCAGTTTTTGTTGGAAAAAACACGTTTTTGTTCTTGCTAGAAAAAACATTTTGTGAGAAAAAACATGTTTTTGCCTTTTTTAAGTTTTAAGCTCTTGTTTTGCTTATCAAATCACTTAATTAAGCGAATGACAAATCGTTTCGCTTCAGCTTATTCACAGCTTAAGACTTAAGCTTATCACGTCCTTGGTCTTACCCACTTCATTCCATCCTTATAATCCTTCATCTTCCTCTACTTCAAACATTCTGAGTCTATTTTCGTTCATTTAAATCAACTACTTACTTATTTTCCATATCTTTGCATACAGCTCAAATTATGTCATTACTTTTCTTTTATATGAATCAATTGTCAATTTTATAACTCTACGTTAATTTTCATTTTCATTTTCTTTTCTCTCATTCAATAGGTATTATGAGATTATCATTTTTCTTTTTTATATTATTCTTTCATATACTCTTGAATTCCAAACTAATGACCCTAGTGCACCTTAAATGCTCGTTAAACAAATGAATAAAATATAATATTAGTGAGACTGTCCGCAATGATACTTGGGAGGGTGATCACCTAATATTTTACTGCAGATAAGGAAAAGAGTTGTGCCCGAAGGAGAGCTTTGCAAGATGCCTGACTCTCTTACTAAAACCCTCAAGGAGCTAGAATCAGAAGTATTTGAAAGATTTCCTTGCACATTCCGACACGTTTTTTCAATACGTCTAAAATCGACGACTCTTTGCGTACAGGGTAGCCATATGAAGGAATTACTATACATGATGAATCTCTGACAGAATTTATTTGTACAACGTCAAACCTCCGGACCTCTATGTAGAAAGTAATTATATAATGAACAAGAGAAAAATTTTCGAACAACCATCAAAAACACAATTTTCAGACACTTATTGATCATTCAAAACAGCGCTAAGTAGTTTGATACTATGTAGGTTTGACGCGATCTTCTATGATTTATTTAGCGCCACGTCAACTCTAGCCTAATTATTAGGCTGGACAGTGTTCCTAACACGACGACAATAACTGTTTTAATTATACACTACGTTACAAAATAGTTTGTACATTTGTGTTTTATGTACGAGCATAAAAATTATAGTGAAAAAAAGTCGTGAGAAGGTTCCCACACATGTTTCAAAAAAGTTAATTCTCCGTCGGTCGGTCATTCTATAGCTTTCGCTCAGCGGATTTATTGTTCAATGTTGGGCGGTGCTCTTTTCCAGTCGAAAAAGCGATAATTAATAAAAATTTCGGTTTTTCGAGCGGAGTTCAATTAATTTTAGCCGCTCGTGTCTCAATGGCCCGTAATAAGAAGCGGGCCCAGGGACATGTGTGCGACCGATGCTCGCGCACCTTCGTCGTCTCGAGGGTTTAATTTTAGTATATAATCTTTTACAAGTAGATCTATTTGCAATCAATTAACGTGCGCAGAATGCTTTCGAAGTTCGTTAAAAATGAATTCCAACGTTCGAATCGAAAACACTGTACGTCGAGTTGACTTTTTTCAAGTTGACGTTCTCTTGGAGCGCGTTACCTTAACATTCTTGACATACGCTGCGAAAAGAACGTAAAATTAATAATAATTCGAGAAAAGTACAGAAATATGTTCGTATTCGTTCCTCTGTCGCATACGATTAACGAGAATAGACACTTATTTATGGTTATTTTTGGCCTCGGGAGGTGATGAAGTGGAAATTTCACCGATCTCGTTCTCTCCTATTTTTTGCGAGCATAGTGAAGGTTACAGATGTAATAACTCTCTTGATGTCTCCTTTAATGCTCGGCTAAAAGCATAGATTTCTTATTTGGAAACGTGCTAAGAGTCTGGCTTGGCTGGGAAGAATTTCTGGTGAAAGAGAATATTTTAATTTTCGGATGGGAGGCAACTACAATCCAGAAGTTTGAAGGAATGGATTTTCGAAAACGAGCCTCCGAGTCTGAACCCGAGATTCCTCCAAAACACGAGGAGCATAAGCGGGTTATTCAATTTGTTTTGGCGAATTGAACGAATCCGTTCCTTAAGGTTACGGCTATCCATCATAAACGAAAAAACGAATACTCCAAGGGGAGAGTAAACAAATGCAAACCGCAGAAAATAAAAACGAAGGGAGCGCTTTCGGTTAAACAACCATCTTCAAACCTGAAATGAAAGCAATTGACGAACGAATGAGAAGAAAGAGGTATTAAGATCGTCCGAACGAGAAATCACGGTGTGAATCATAAACCTGTTCGATCAAGCCATCTTCCGGAATGTACGAGTTGAGTATAGTGATACCGTCAGTGTTGAGGTGACGCATTATCTCTATATTCTCGAGGGCGATACGTTTACGGTAGGAATTCTCCTCATGGAGGAGCTTTTCGGATCCCTCGCGGAAACTGTGGCCACTGTTAATCAAATGATCAGCGAAAGCTGACTCCCCTAAGCGTCCCTTCTTCCAAGACTTCAGGTGCTCAGCTACTCTAACTTTCATCTGGCGGCTGGTCTCACCAATATAAAAGCCTCCACAATCCTCACATTCCATCTTATAAACACCACTCCTTTCATCAACCGGTATGGGATCCTTCAGTCTCACAAACAACCTCTTGACTGTGGTGAGGTTGTAAAACGCGGGTCTGAAACCAAACGGGCGAAGGGCCCGACCCAATTGCTGGGAGAAATTCCCCAGGAAAGGGAGACTGATCCAACGCAAACGGCGATCACGGATCGTGTCTCGGGGGAGGGAGGTGGTGGAATCAAGAAGGCTCCTCGTAACTTTCCTCCGAACCATCCTTGACCGTTGGTTCAAAAATCGCATTGATTTCGAATCTCCTCATTCGGTCTTGAATTCGGTCTCTTTAACTGACGTCCTCAGGGATGTAAGCCTTCCCCCAGGGACGACCATCTGCTCGTTTGATGTTGTTGGTTTGTTTCCAAATATTCCTAAGGCTGCTACTATCCAGCGGATGGGTGAGCTACTCATCAGAGCTAACATTCCTCACAATGAGCTTCAGGAATTTTTTGATCTCCTGAATACTTGCTGGTCCCCTAACTCCTGTAAATTTGAAGGGAAATTTTTCGAGTTCCCTGAGGAAGTAGGGATCCCTATTGGATCACCTCTAGGCTCTCTTATCTCCGAAGTATTCATGTCTAAGTTTGAACTTGACCTCTTTTCCTCGAACCAGGTGTTACTTAATCATATTCACTACTGGCACAGGTACGTTGATGACGTTCTATGTACCTGGACTGGTCACCCAGATCTCCTTGGTGAGTTTCTGAGGTATCTCAATTCCTGGTACCCTTCCATAAAATTTACGTTGGAAATAGGGGTATTTTCCATCAAATTTTTGGATTTATCGATCTCTATAATAGACGGTATCCATAAGTTTGGAATTTACAGGAAAGATACTACGACCGATGTTTTAGTCCACGGTGGTTCGTTCGGTCCTGTTGCTCATAAGATGGCTGCTTTTCATAGCCTAGTTCACAGACTGACTCGTATTCCGTTGAGTCAATCTGCTTTTAAGAAAGAATTACTTACCATAAAACACCTGGCTAGAGTGAATGGAGTCAATGTCGACGTTGACGTGATGGTTCGGAGGAAAGTTACGAGGAGCCTTCTTGATTCCACCACCTCCCTCCCCCGAGACACGATCCGTGATCGCCGTTTGCGTTGGATCAGTCTCCCTTTCCTGGGGAATTTCTCCCAGCAATTGGGTCGGGCCCTTCGCCCGTTTGGTTTCAGACCCGCGTTTTACAACCTCACCACAGTCAAGAGGTTGTTTGTGAGACTGAAGGATCCCATACCGGTTGATGAAAGGAGTGGTGTTTATAAGATGGAATGTGAGGATTGTGGAGGCTTTTATATTGGTGAGACCAGCCGCCAGATGAAAGTTAGAGTAGCTGAGCACCTGAAGTCTTGGAAGAAGGGCCGCTTAGGGGAGTCAGCTTTCGCTGATCATTTGATTAACAGTGGCCACAGTTTCCGCGAGGGATCCGAAAAGCTCCTCCATAAGGAGAATTCCTACCGTAAACGTATCGCCCTCGAGAATATAGAGATAATGCGTCACCTCAACACTGACGGTATCACTATACTCAACTCGTACATTCCGGAAGATGGCTTGATCGAACAGGTTTATGATTCACACCGTGATTTCTCGTTCGGACGATCTTAATACCTCTTTCTTCTCATTCGTTCGTCAGTTGCTTTCATTTCAGGTTTGAAGATGGTTGTTTAACCGAAAGCGCTCCCTTCGTTTTTATTTTCTGCGGTTTGCATTTGTTTACTCTCCCCTTGGAGTATTCGTTTTTTCGTTTATTTTGTTTTGGCGAATTCGTTTCTTGAAATCCGTCAATCTCACATATACGCGCAGGAAGGTGTCAACCTCATTGTGGAAGCTATGAATAAGTTTACGTACCATAGTAAGGAAAGAGGCATTTTATGAAATAGGCGAAATTGACTGCGCCGATGAAGAAAGAGAGGGAGAAAGAAGGGTCCGGGGAAGCCCATAACACATATCCAGACACAATTCGGTCTAGTGGTACTAATATTACGAGGGCGAGACCCAACTGATAGCTCTACTGCCTCAATTTTGGGATAATCTCAACAGCTTCCGAAAAAAAAAAGAGATCAAATTCACATTTTAAACAACATGATCAAGTAAAAAGATGTGATTTTTGATGGTACAAAATCGAAACGTTTTCGATGGTTAAAAACCATTCCAACGAAGGTTCATAATAAACTGAACTAAAAAGTCGGAATGGCAGAAACAAACGGTGAATCATGGAACAGAGTCAAAGTGACACAGCGTAACGACGAAAAGACGCACCTAGACAAGAGGAAGGAGGAGGAAGAGGAGGAAGGAAGGTAAAACGAGGACAAAGGAGTAACGAGGAAGGAGAAGAGGGAGATAAGGACTAGAAGATTAGAAAGAAAAGGAATCTTAATTATGGAAAATTATCGTTTGAGGTAAGAGGAAAAATATCCTTGGTCTGATAAAGGACACCAGCTTGTCTGAAACTTAACCAAATATTATATTCGTTTCTTCATTTACAGTAACTATTCATACCTTGCAAGCAAAAAAAAATTTTATGATGCAAGAGCAAAAAATTTCTCAATAAAATCAAACTCGGAAGGCAACCGTCAGCATAGAGATTCCATTAACCTCAAGAACCAAATTTTTCTCAAAAGAATTTTCGACGTGGAGGGTTTCATTTGACCTGAAGAAATTCCTCCCCCTATAATGATGGACTTAACAAGTTATACGTGCAGATTCGACTTGACTACTCAATCTTAACACAGTACGCTGAATGTAAGTATTCGAGGGAAAACTCTTGATACTTAAACTAAGAATGCGCACATGATCTTATCTTTCATTCAGGAGAGGTAAGACCCAAGCTACAATGAGAGAGAAAAGGAGAGCACGCCGCGCTAGTTCGACGTTATTGTCCGAGTTTAATCGCCCGAACAAGTCAAACAACAGAAAAACTAATTGCTCATACTTTCACACCTCATGTATAACAGATGTATTTCAAATTAGCAATCTACATTGTATTCTGAATGCATAAAAAATTACGCATTCAGAAGTGTTCGAACAGGACGTACTCGATACAACAGGTATACTTGTATCTTTAAGCAGTGTACAAGATAAGACTTAAGTATAACCGCAGGAGGAACGACGCGTCGATAGTATCGGTATAAGGAACGAGTTAGTGTATCATAGTGCGGCTTTGAGGTCAAAGTTCTTCAAAACAAAGCACTTTTTTCGGAACGATTTCAATACATACTTAACTTTCGATAGCGTCGGCTTTGAACAATTAATTTGTAACCGTTTTGCAATAGAGATCCTCAATTCTAAAATGGAACAGACAAAAAGGGTTTTTGTGAGTGTCTCAGAATGAGCGATTGCCCGTTGTTGAGTTGAAGCGCTAAGCGCACATCGGTCTCTCATAAATTCTACGTTAGTAACGTATTTCTGAAGCAATGAGACGCATCACCAGACCCCGACGACGCACGTTCATGATTCGTATTTAAAGAATCATTATAGCGTCGACTGATGACGCGAGATATGAAACTACGTTATTTGAATGATTTTGCGTCAATTTTATGAAAATTGATAATTTTTTGTCGATCAGACCTCGGGTCTAATATGCGGCGATTACAGAAGATTCTCTTGAACTGCAAGGCTCTAAAAGACCTACTCTGGTCCTAGTTTAAGAACTGGATGTGCCGCGTAATCATGATAAGCCAGTTGCTGGGTACACAGTCGTTAAAGTTCTCGCGCATCGAGTGGGAACGAACCAAAATGACTTGACTGAGAAATTGAATTTTTGTAGAAACCTGTCTGAAATTATTTCCTGAAAAGCTGGATTATACTAGCTGCCCATACAGTCTCTCGAAGAGGGGGAGAGGGAGGTTAGTATGGAGAATTCATAGAAGAATTTGAAAAAAATGTTTCGGTCTAAGAAGGGGAGAAGTGTGTGTACAGCGCGAGGCACCAGGTATGGACAACAGCTCACGGCGAGAAAGGAATACTCCGAAGAGGAGTAAAAACTACAAAGACCGCAGAAAATAAATAAAGCCGAGCGTTTTCGGTTAATAAACCGTCATCGGGACTGAAATGAGAGCAACTGACAAGAACGGAGAAGAAACCTCGGACCATTAAGGTTGATCAAACGAGGGTTCATAACGTGAGCCATAGACAAGTTCAATTAAGCTATTTTCCGGAATGTACGTGTTGAGTACAATAATATCATCAGTATTGAGATGACGAATTATTTCTATGTGCTCGAGGGCGATCCGTTTAAAGTATGAATTCTCCTTACGGAGGAGACTTGCGGATCCCTCACGGACGCTATGACCGCTGTTGATCAAGTGATCGGTAAATGCTGATTCTCCCAAACGTCCCTTTTGACATGTTTCATCTCTTAGCGCTGACCTGACCCCAACCCTAATTCCAAAACGACTGCTTCCTTAACGAAGTTAAACGAAGAACGCAGGCAACCTGTTTTATGAGTCAAATGGGATATGGTATTGAAAATTCAAAGAAGCCTAGACCTACTATAAGCCTAGTATAATATAGTTTGAGAGTCTAAATTTTTTTCGAATCTCCAGCTATATATGATAGCTCGAGAGTCGACATTTTAACAGGGAACCTGTTTTATGGGGGGCTTTTTGAGAAATTTGCCGTCCGGTATCCGCAAAAAATTTCGACTCTCGAGTCATATATGATGGGAGGGGGACTTCGAAAAATGTTGACTCTCGAGCTATATATGATAGGTGGGGGACTTAGAAAAATTTAGACTCTCAAACTATATTATATATACTAGGCTTATGGTAGGTCTAGGCCTTCTTTAGACTAGCTTTATCTAGGTCTAGGCTTCATTGTTTATACTAGCTTTATCTAGGTCAAGGCTTCCTTGAATTTTCAATACCAAATCCCATTTGACTGATAAAACAGGTTTCCTGCGTTCCTCGTTCAACTTCGTTAAGGAAGCCGTCGTTTTTTCCAAGTCCCTCTCCTATCATATATGGCTCGAGAGTCGAAATTTTTCCATGTTTTTTGCTGGACGGCGGACGGCGCACGGCAAATTTCTCAAAAAGCCCCCCAAAAGCGACGGCTTCCTTAACGAAGTGAAACGAGGAACGCAGGGAACCTGTTTCATGGGTCAAATGGGATTTGGTATTGAAAATTCAATTAAGCCTAGACCTAAATAAAGGTATAAAGAAGGCCTAGACCTCTACTATAAGCCTAGGTATAATATAGTTTGACAGTCAAAATTTTTTTAAATTTTTCGCTGGACGGCGGACGGCGCACAGCGCACAGCAGATTTCTCAAATAGCCCGGGATAAAACGAGGGTTCCCTGTTAAAATTTCGACTCTGGAGCTACTCTATAGATAGGGAGGGAACTTAGAAAAACGACGGCTTGATAGGAGAGGAGGGGGCGATGTGAAAAGTCTCTCGCGCCCGAAATGCGAAATGCTGAGGTGATGTCGCAATTCGGGCCTCGAAAGTGTGCCCGAATTACGAAACACGTATCGCACTTCGGGCGCTCGAGACTTGGGAAAATTTTGACTCCCGAGCTATGTGATGGGAAGGGGACTTGGAGAAATTTCGACTCGCGAGCTATATGTGATGGGAGGGGGAACTTGGAAAAACGACGGCTTGATGGGAGGGGGAAAAATTTCGACTCCCGAGCTATGTGTGATGGGAAGCGGACTTGGAAAAATTTCAACTCTCAAGCTGTATGTGATGGGAGCCCCCTTGGAAAAATGTTCGACTCTCGAGCTACTCTATAGATAGGAGGGGGACTTAGAAAAATTTCAACTCTCCAGCCATATATGATAAGAGGAGGACGGAAAAATTTCGACTCTAAAATTTTCGACTCTCGAGCTACTCTATAGATAGGAGGGGGACTTGGAAAAATTTCGACTCTCAAGCTATATGTGATGTGAGGGGGACTTGGAAAAATTTCAACTCTCAAGCTATATGGGATGGGAAGCGGACTTGGAAAAATTTCAACTCTCAAGCTGTATGTGATGGGAGCCCCCTTGGAAAAATGTTCGACTCTCGAGCTACTCTATAGATAGGAGGGGGACTTAGAAAAATTTCAACTCTCCAGCCATATATGATAAGAGGAGGACGGAAAAATTTCGACTCTAAAATTTTCGACTCTCGAGCTACTCTATAGATAGGAGGGGGACTTGGAAAAATTTCGACTCTCAAGCTATATGTGATGTGAGGGGGACTTGGAAAAATTTCAACTCTCAAGCTATATGGGATGGGAAGCGGACTTGGAAAAATTTCAACTCTCAAGCTGTATGTGATGGGAGCCCCCTTGGAAAAATTTTCGACTCTCGAGCTATAGGCGGGGGACTGGGAAAAAGAATGATTAGACTTAAGCCTCCCCTCCTATCATGTATAGCTCGAGAGTCGAAATTTTTCCAAGTCCCCCCCCCCCCCCCTATCATACATGGCTCGAGAGTCGAAATTTTTCTAAGTCCCCCTCCTATCATATATCGAGAGTCAAAATTTTTCCAAGTTTTTTGCTGGACGGCGCACGACGCACGGCAGATTTCTCAAATAGCCCCCCATAAAACAGGTTCCCCGTTAAAGAATTTTCTGGCATAGCCAAATAAATGAAGATCATGTTTCATATCTTTTATATTTTGTCAGTCATCTTGAAATATTTTAGTCTAGGCTTCTACTAGGTCAAGTGTTCGTGAGATATTACTCGTTTACCCCCTTACCTATCTTGGCGTCGTATATGTCTTGCATGAGAAATATTTTGAGGTATCACCTATTGTGGATTTATATTGGAATGGTATGAGGAAATTCAAGTCTTCTATGAGAAATATTTTAAGGTAACCGCTCGTTCGCCTGTTATAAAATATTTTGGGCTTCCGCCTTTCGACCCTTTCCTTGCTGTAGATTTCGAAATTTTTTCAAGTCCCAAGGTCATTTGCATGGACGCACGCAAATTTCTGATCACCCACGGGGTAGAGCTGTGCACGGTGCACGGACGCACACGCACGGTCTCTCTTGACGGGGGGGAGGGGGAGGGGGGTGTACTCGCGAATTTCAAAATCGGGGACCGGCGAGAGAAAAGACATGAAACATGTCAACAGGTTCCCTGTTAAAATTTGTGTCCGTCCGTCCGTACAACCATGACTGACACTTGGAAGAATTTCTGTTCTTACCCTCCCACCCTAATTCCGAAATTTGCGCCCGTCCGTCTCCCTGGCCTCTCCTTGTATATTTAACCAATGCAGTGAACTACTGGTATACATTTCTGCACTGACCCTCCCACCCTAATTCCGAAATTTGCGACGTTCGTCTCCCTGGCCTCTCCTTGTATATTTAACCCATGCAGTGAACTACTGTTATACTAGGCTTATACTAGCTTTATATTAGCTCTAGACTAGATTTATACTAGTCAAAGAAGGGAGAGTATACTAGCTTAGTACATAACTAAGCTATACTATTTGACATTTTATACTGGGCCTAGGCTTATACTAGCTTTATATTAGCTTCGCATTTGAATTTCATTTGTATTCTTGCAGATTAAAATTTAGGGATGATTGTGGAGAATTGCAATGAATTGGAAATAATATTTAATCGGTAAAATAAATTTTTTATTTACTAAACATGCTCTTATTACCTATTTCATTGAGAAGACGCTGACAACACCTGAAAAAAAGTATCAAAATTGCTAAAAAAAACTGTTGGAGAAGAAGAGGAAAAGAAGAAGAAGAAAATGACTACAACGATGAGTTTTTCAATTGAAGATTTATCTGATGAGAATTGAAAAACAAAAGAACAAAATAAGTGTAAATGGGTAGTACTGACAAATGATAGAAAAATTTATTGCTTAATCTGTATGTGCGTAGAGACTTATACTAGGCCATATATGTTTCATGTCTTCGCTATGGCCTCTGCCCTATCTCTGAAATTTGCGTCCGTCTGACCTCTCCTCATATACTGGCATACAGTACTTACACTGGACTTGAACTAGTCTGAAACCTCGCCACTACCTTTATACTAGGATTATGCTAGTCCTAAACTACAGTAGGCCGAACTAGACTGCTATAGTTAGTTTAGCCTTCATATACCAGGCCTAATATAGCATACTAGGCTAAGCTTTCATTATATTTATACTAGGCCTGTGCGTTAGCCTGAAACATGATCATTTTCTATTTGGCTCTGCCAGAAGATGTTTTTGTTTTTCTCCCATCGATACTTCTTTCAATCTCACCCTGCTTAGTAGAAGTGAGGCGCGACGCTAGCGCTACAATGCTCGAATTATAGAAATAGAAGAATCTCCTCATAGAACAAGTTACGTTCTCGCCTCAATTAACGTGCGAACGAAGTAAATCGCGAGATTTTAGATTATTCCGACTCTAGTAAAAGTACATTTTGTAGGTGAATTCATGGCGCAGTTGTCCGTCGACGATGTCAGAAATTCCATCTGTCATTTTCAACGTAATTAACGTGCGCTTGTCATTGTTTCCCTATGAAAACAATTCGAAGGAGTTAATTAATTGTATCGAACGAGGAAATTGAAGATTTGGCTCTTCGCTGCATCTTCATTGTTTCGTCGCACATTCTCGTATGGTTACCGGGATCAATACAAAGCTACCGAACGATGCCAGCAATTTGCGCTTTGAACCGATCGCGACTTTGCGGCACAAAATGAAGGGAAAAAAAGAGATAGAGAGCTCGCCGAGCCGATGATACGACGGTACGAAATGTAGTTTTCGTGTAATGAAATTTAGAGAATTTCGACGACGCCATACCAATGTCGCTGATGCTATACGTTAAGACGAACGTGCTCGCGCTATTTGCTGAATATCGATTTTCCCGTTAGCCTTTGTGTGAAAATGAAAAGCGCGCGCGAAGGCGTTTGAGCGACGGATGGCAGAGCGCAACGATCGGATCTTCGTGCGGTGCTCCAAAGTTTCGATATTATAATATAGATGTGTGTATGCGCGCTTACGCGATGTTAATATACTGAGCAAATAGCCATGTACACGCAGTTTCGAAAGCCCCCTCCCCCTCCTCGCCTTCATATCGTATAACGCAACGCGCACTCCTTTCGCGCGTTTTTCCACTAAAAAGCGAACAAGCGCGTTTCTTGTGACCCAAATACCTTGTTTACATCGTATAGAACGCAGATTTATTTCGGGTAACCGTCGCGTACATACGCGGTAGTCGCCGTCGTCATTAAATTAACTTTTTTTTTTTCTACTCTCTTTCGTTTCGAACTTGCATATGAATACGAAAAGGCGCTTTCTCGGTATTTTTTTCTCGCCTGGTAGCAAATTAAAAATAAAGCGGTCGCCTCGTCCTGCCCGCAGCGCGCTGCTAATATTGAAAATAACTTACTCGTGCACATCCGTGCACGAATGCGAAAAAAGTGGAACTTATATGTACACGATATTCCTAAAATATACGCATTTCGCGTACATTCGAACGCTACATACACAATATTGCGTTATTTCCTTTCGGCGAGTTTAATTCTGCTCAACTATTATTGATTAGTCGTGAAAGTTCAGCGCGACGTTGTGTACCCGGCGGTACATTATTACGACTTTCGTTTTATCGCTCAGGCAAAGGTGATAACAAAGAGAACTTATGTACACAACCTGACGCATAAGTTCGAGCCGAGTAAAGCACACAAATTCATCCTTCCTTATTGCCTTTGTTTCCGTAATCATCAACTTATGCGTAGTAGTAAAGGATTGTAGTACGAAGACCTTTCTTTGTCTCATTAGTAAGTAGGATGAATTTTTTACTTTGTACGAAAAACAAACTAGAATGCTCTCACATTTTGATATCGTTGCGAATTCATAGCATGATAATCCTGATTATTTTACTTCTCTCTTAGACGTAATTTCGTCAAGTTCTATATCCTGCCGGTATTTTTGTATGACATGGTTTATCCACTTCTTGTACTGCGGGAATGACTGTAGCAGTAGAGAGCAAAGTAAACCAGGCTCTAGAGGCAGTGACGCATTGGGTCGAGTCGACCAGATTAGAACTCACGGTAGGAACGACGACAACCTGTCGAAAGTCGAGTCCACCCACCTTTTGCATGAAAAGTGCGGAAATCACAATCAAGAAGGTATTGAAATATCTGGGCATCTGGTTTGATTGAAAGCTGAGCTTGTGACATCATTTCCTGGTAGCAGTTGAAAAGGCGAGTAGGGTAGTGACCTACCTAAGTCGCTCGGTAACAAACCTACGAGGGCCGAGGGGAGCAAGAAAATCATGATGAGCGCTGTCGCACTATCTATCCTCCTTTGTGCTGCCGCACTAATAAATGCTGTTCCGGTCTATGGAGAGGAGTATGAAGATTTTTTCTATCTTAACATTTTTTATCAGGATGGTAGAAAGTTCTTGATTGCTTTGTTTGCAATTTGACCCTTGGAGCCATACATAGTTCTGTCACATTTATTCCCAGATCCCAGTTGGCTGGAGGAATACAAAGTGTGTAGGCGGTAGATGATGCAGCGAAAGGAGAACTTGATGTCGTCAGAGAGATTTGCAAGAATTTTTGTCGGAATATCGTCAAGTAACAAGGTTACCAAACGCTTCAAGCTTTATCAGAATCATAAAACGAGGCCTCGAGCAAATGTCGTCCTCTGATCTATAGGTATGAAACTGCAGAGGGGGCAGCTAGAAATGGAATTTATTGTTCTTTAAGATAGAACTTCTTTTCTTCGGAAGAGTGGCCCTTATGGATTGAATGTTCCGAGCGGATATTGCAAACAGCTGATTCATGCTCATTTATGCGGTCCTCAAAAGCCCTACTCGTCTAACTTATATAAGCGGCATTGCAATCGCCATAGTTGATTTTGTAGGTACCATGAAGATACTTGCTGATACCTGCGTCAGAAGAAAATTCAACTCGCCGTGGTCTCAGTTTAACCACTCATAAATGTCGCGCATTAACACACGGGGTATCTAGTTTCCTAGCTCACTCCGAGTAATTTTCGCTTTCCATTTCTCAAGAAAGGAGTGCATGGCCTCTTGCATGACCCCTAAAGCTATTGGTTCGGCCGCTGTCCTCGTCACCAATGCTCTCTCCTCAACAAGGGGCACGATAAGTGGTGAACGTGCTAATAAGCAAAGAGGCAAAATCGCGCGATAGGCACTAAAAAAACTCTTGTTAGATCTTTTCCATCTCTTTCGTTCCCTTTCTTTCCGTCAGTTATCTTCATAGAGTAGACGGTGCCTTTGTAGTATGGGTTGTGTGAGTATTACGTTTTGCCGCTAATGTGAAACTGATGCAGTATGCGTCTGTGTATAATGGTGTGTAAGCCCGTTAACATCCAGAGGACCGAAGTCAGCTTAAATTGTCTTCCAAGATAAAGCAACTGTCATGTCCCTGTGAAGTAGAAGATATAAAATATCAAACGAATCCGTTCCTCCAAGTAGGAGGAACGGATTCATTTAATTAAGAACGCTTCTGCGGCGTATTTACAGTTCCTCTTTCTGAAATTTCGGAAGCAACGCGCTTCGTTTTCCTCTCATATTTGGTTTCTTCGTCGGTGTTTAGTGTTGTATTTGAGACCTAAGTTCGTTAAATTCCGGTTCTACTCCGATTGTAAGACCACGACCAAGAGGCTGGAAAATTATATGAGAGAGAAGTGGATAAGAACGGAACTGCGGAGATGGCATGGTAATTATAATATCACTATGAGATTGAACCTCCTGGTCCATTCGAGACTCTCCGGTATGCTCCTCCCCCTTGAGTTTGATTACTTTATGCGGGACGTCAATTTAAAGTGTCGGAAGTTTGAGGTGAAGTTGAGGGAGAAGAAAAATAAGAAGTTGTCCTCTCTAATGAAGGTTAATGGTGATGTGGTTGAGGAAGGGTCGAGTGATGGTGTTGACGTTCATAAATTCCATCCCCCCCTCATAAATAATAGTCAGGTAGTGTTCAATGGTGACGAAACAGCCCTCCTTGAGAAAGGTTTGAAATTTAGTCTACCTCCCTTCAAGAAAGATGAAACCTTGGCTAACGTTGTTGCGGATCTTGCTGTTAAGATTGGCCCTGGTTTCAATACCCAGAAAGTTTGTGCCGAGATAGTCCGCAATAACCCCCTCCACCGCATGAGTAATAAATTGGAAGGAGTGATTCAAGGTTTAAAGAGGAAGATTAAAGAGGGAGATTTAATCGTCACTAAGGCGGACAAGGGAAATGCTGTTGTGGTGATGGAGAAATCCGCCTATTCTTCCAAGTTCCACGAGGTCCTCCAGCAGTATGGTGCTAAAGAGAGTGAGGATTTCAGCTTCCCGAAGCACGTCAAAGAAGTTAGGAGTGTCATCAACAGGAGTGAGGCTATTATTAAGACTCCTGCTCTGAAAAAATCCCTCCTTGTTCCTAACCCACACCCCCCTCCTCTACGGGCTGCCTAAAAGTGCATAAGAACAATACCTCGATGCGACCCGTTGTTTCTTTCATCTCCTCCCCCACTTACCTCCTTGCCAGATTCCTTGACCGATGGTTCAAAAATCCATTGATTTTGAATCTCCTCATTCGGTTTTGAATTCGGCCTCTTTAACTGATGTCCTGAAGGGTGTAAGTCTTCCCCCGGGAACGACCATCTGCTCTTTTGATATTGTTGGTTTGTTCCCCAATATTCCCAAGGCTGCTAATATCCAGCGGATGGGTGAGCTACTCGTCAGAGCCAACATTCCTCATAATGAGCTTCAGGAATTTTTCAATCTTCTGAACACCTGCTGGTCCCCTAGTAAATTTGAAGGGAAATTTTTCGAGTTCCCTGATGAAGTAAGGATCCCTATTGGATCACCTTTAGGCTCTCTTATCTCCGAAGTTTTCATGTCTAAGTTTGAACTTGACCTTTTTTCCTCGAACCAGGTGTTACTTAATCATATTCACTATTGGCACAGGTGCGTTGATGACGTTCTATGTACCTGGACTGGTCACCCAGGTCTCCTTGGTGAGTTTCTGAGGTATCTCAATTCCTGGTACCCTTCCATCAAATTTACGTTGGAAATAGGGGTATTTTTTTGGATTTATCGATCTCCAGTAGACGGTATCCATGAGTTTGGAATTTACAGGAAAGATACTACGACCGATGTTTTAGTCCACGGTGGTACGTTCGGTCCTGTTGCTCACAAGATGGCTGCATTTCATAGCCTAATTCACAGACTGACTCGTATTCCGTTGAGTCAGTCTCCTTTTAAGAAAGAAGTACTCATAATAAAACACCTGGCTAGAGTGAATGGGGTCAATGTCGACGTTGACGTGATGGTTCGGAGGAAAGTTACGAGGAGCATTCTTGATTCCACCACCTCCCTCCCCCGAGACATGATCCGTGATCGCCGGTTGCGTTGGATCAATCTCCCTTTTCTGGGGAAGTTCTCCCTCCAATTGGGTCGGGCCCTCCGCCCGTTTGGCGTCAGACCCGCGTTCTACAACCCTACAACAGTTAGGGGGTTGTTTGTGAGACTGAAGGACCCCATACCCATTGATGAGAGGAGTGGTGTTTAAAAGTTGGAATGTGGGGATTGTGGAGGCTTTTATATTGGTGAGACCAGCCGCCAAATGAAAGTTAGAGTAGCTGAGCACCTGAAGTCTTGGGAGAAGGGACGCTTAGGGGAGTCAGCTTTTCTGATCATTTGATAAAGAGTGGCCACAGCTTCCGTGAGGGATCCGAAAAGCTCCTCTATAAGGAGAATTCGTACCGAAAGTGCATCGCCCTCGAGTATATAGAGATAATGCGTCATCGCAACACTGACGGTATCATTGTACTCAACTCGTTCATTCCGGAGGATGGCCTGATCGAACTGGTCTATGATTCACACCGTGATTTCTCGTTTAGCCAATCTTAATACATTGTTCTTCTCCTCCATTCGTCAGTTGCTTTCATTTCAGGCTTGAAGATGGTTTATTAACCGAAAGCGCTCGTCGTTGAAGTATGAGTACCTACTTCACAGATCGTTATGTAAATAATTACGTGGAAGACGGCATGTCTTTCCTCTGGAAGACGAATGAGGAACAGCTCCCCCGATGGTATTCCTTAATTAAGCTAGACTATAGGCCCTGGCTGACACCTCATTGCAGGTCTGTCGACCTCTTTGATTATCTTATCGTGCCGCAATGGCCGCAGATCAAACGGTCCAATGTTCGGCGTCTGATCGTCGCGGCCAGATGCCTGAACATAAATCCCTTACACCATATTATAGGAGTTACACTTCCAGAGCATATGTGTATACTGTAACAGTGTTGAACCTACAAAGCGCACACTATAATCACACCGAGTAATACGATGATAGTTGATAAATGCGAAATTTGGAGCGCTGGACCCGATAGAGTTTCTAATTTTTTCAAGCACGGTATTTTCTCGTTCGAATAAAAGGTCGAGGAGAGGGGGTGAGGATGGGTATTTTTTCCCCAGGTCTGCAACTTACAAGGTGCCCAAATACTTCATGGACAACAGAAAATTGCTTCCAGTTCCTTTCCTCTAAATCCTTTCGGGTCATTCTACACTCACAAAATCTCCAGATATTTACTCATAATTCAGCAAAACTATCAGGCCTGAAATCAAAATTCTTAAAGATCACGTTGAACACTTCTCCCACAACTTGATAAAAGTTTCGTATGCTCTAAATTGGACTATGGGGTTCCCTAGCAAATAAAGCTGTCCTAATTACTGGACTTGATTAAAACACCCTATCTCAGAATGGCTCTAGGATTAGGAGCGTATCAAACACTTGCCAAACCTATAGCTTATGTGCGGAAGCCGCGGATTCAACTCCAACTTTCTTTAAAATACTTCACAACACCTCAACTCAATTTTCACCACTAACAACTCATGTACACCAATAATACAACTAAAACACGCCCTCGATGAATCCTTCTCCGCCAACCGCCTTCATACGTACCACCTTACGAGCTCTCTCTAGAATCACTCTTCATAAGCTCTAGGAGTAGGTCTCAAATGAATTCTTTCACTCAACAACAATTCCTCCTTCACTCATAAGGAAAAACTAATTCAGGAACATCCCATGTTCACCGTTTGTTTCACAGATGATTTAAAAACCAATGAAAGGCCCGTCTACGCATATTTCACCTAGATCCAAGCCATGTTGGTTACTCAAACCATGATGCAGTCGATCGACGGCAAAACAAGCCAGCTCCTTTGATAAAATCACCGACAATACCCACCTCCCACTTTCAGATTACAAACAGCACTATCGCAAACTAATCTCACAAACATGGAATTCACACTGGTAAAATGAATCTACTGGAAATCGAGAAAACCTCTTTTCCCTGGCCTTCCGATTGTGCGACGTTTTCTCTGATACATTGATACATTTTCTCTGACGACAAATTCTCTAAACTCAATTTTCTCTAAAACGTTTTTTCCCAATAGCCAATTTCTCCAACAACAAATTCTCTAAAATCAATTTTTTCCAAACATCTTTTTTTATACTGCAAAAATGTCTAACGAAAATTTCTCCAACATCAATTTTCAATTCTTCGTAAAAAAATTTAATTAATTTACACACTTTGTTAATTTCACGAAATGGTTACATTGGCGCTAATTGCTCTTAAGTACTCCAGCCTGGGCCTGTTCTAATCGCCCGCAATAGCTTCGATCCGTGTCTGCAAGGCGATCCATTTCTTAGCGGGCGCATCTTTGACCTTTTTGCCTGACGCTAATTCCGTAACACACATTTCTATGAAGCCTTGTTCTTTTTGGAACTGTCCGGTCCTCTGGATGCCTGTACTCAGTCTGCAACCCGGAATCACGGATTCGTCGGTGTACGATCAGGCCCAAGGTGGAAAAACATGCCGATATGGGAACTTGTGGAAATACAAGGATTGGGTCAAATGAAACTTGCAGAGCCCGTATAAAAAACTTTGGTTTATTAATTGAGACGTCTTTCGACTATAACAGTCATATAGTCGAAAGACGTCTCAATTAATAAACCAAAGTTTTTTATACGGGCTCTGCAAGTTTCATTTGACCCAATCCCTGTGAATATGTCCCGTAATATCGAGGAAATTATCTCTCGTATTGTGGAAATACGTCTCTACATGCGTTGATGATAGACACTTCGAAGTCCGTCACGATCTTAGTCGGCGTACAGGGGGCTACACGGAACCTCGGGATAGCATCTCTCACTACTTCCAGTACCTGCGTGTATAAGGCCTGCGCCTTTCCGCTGAGGAAAGCGTGGACCAGTGGCACAGTCAGGTTCACCAGTGCGTAGGCCTCTAATGGTGAAGGTCTGATTGCATATGTGTGGGGCCGTCTTGAAGGTTCCATTCAGGAACCAAGTCATCCCTTGACCCTGAACCGTGACTCACGTGGACTAATTACAAAAGGTAATTGATTTTAGAGTAAATACATTTTATCACAGTTGACGATTAGAAAAATTGTTGTGTACGAAGTGCGTTCAATAAAGTGTTGTTGGACATTTTTGCATTAGGAAATTTATTTTTAGGAAAAATGGATTCTAGAGAAATTGTCGTTAGACATTTTTTCATTATGAAAAAAGTTTTTAGAGAAATTTGCCATTTGAGAAAATGGTTTTAGAGAAAATGTATTAGAAAAAACGTCGTGAAACCATCAGAAACTTGAGAAGTGTAGAATCATTCTCTGTCGACTTAAATAGGTCATAAATGCATCACCCCTCTCATTCAACATCCTCCCAGCGTGCTCTCATTGTCATATCAAGATCTCCTAGTCGAACATTTTTTTACCTGTCCCCAACTCTTTCCCATTGGAACCTCCATGGATATTCTCTTCTCACACATCAAAGTCTTAGAAAATAATTCTGATACTATGACTCTCGTTCTCCAACATCTCAGATTAACCCATTTCTTCACTGCTATCTAACGTTCGAATATGAAAATACACAACCAAGTATAATATTGTCAAACTCGACATAACCTATAGCACATTAATTGTGAATTTATAAACAGCAATTCCAGGGTGGGCACGTTTTTCACAGATATTATGCCCGGCTCGGCATAGCTTTTGGCGGCCTTACGAAACAGTCCAAAAATTAAAGAAAAGAGCTTCTTTAAAAATCGCATTATCACTTTACAGTCATCTGTGATGTCCTATAAAGAGATCTTGTTACCCAGAAACAAGAGTCAACAAGTCAACGAAGGGTTATTGGTCGGTACTAAAAACTTTTTTACAAACACAATGAATGTGCAAAAATACTAATTCGAGAATGATGTTTCCATTCTCAGAAGTGATTCGAATTCAGCTACAGTCAGCCGTCAAAAATGGACACCTTGAGTCAATCTTCATAGGATTTTTACTAGCGAAACTTGCTCTTGCTCGTGAAAATGAGTTTTATGAACGTAATTATATTCCATCTTACCGAGTCGCGGCGGCATATTTCGGTAATTCTACGGGCCTATCAATAAATTCCGTATGATAGGCACGAAATTTCACACGGACTTTTACAGTTCGATCAGGACGTTATAAAAAGAATACCATCTGGGCAAATAATTAAAAATTTTAATTTCCCATTTTCGTAGAACTTCAATACTTAAATCTAAATGAAACTAGGTAGTATACAATTCGAGGTGTAAGAAATATTCACAATTTATTATTCCGATGGGCCATGATATAGATCAAATGGGCTGCAAATACTTATTTTCTACGAAAAAGTCACAGTATCACTTTTGTATTCTCGTATGTATTTTGTTGAGGACACCGGGCTTTATGGGAGAAAAGAACTCGGGCAAATTCTGAGAATACATAAAACTTAGGAGTTGAATAATAAGGAGCGGGTGTTTTCAAAAACTTGAAGGCTAAAAACCTGCCGAAATAATATCCAACGACGAAATCTTTGAAAAAGAGAGCCACGAGCTTCAGAGGAGAGGATAGACAGATATTTCAAGTTCGACGTACGGGGGGATTCGAAAAATTAAAAAAAAAAAATTGAAATAACTACCGTTGGTAAGACACTTCAATCAGCAAAACTATTTTCTTCTGATTAGAGCTTCTCGACTTGACAGCGTTTCAACTATTCTAGGTGGTCAAAATCAACCTAACTATGAACTTTTTCGAAGATCTCAAGACTTAATTTCTTCAAGTTTAGAACCTTGAGCTTTGTCGGGAAGATAACACCGGGAGAAAGCCGTAAAATTTGTATCTTGCCCAGAGTTGTTGAACTGATCGGAACAAAGCGGAGAATATGCAGCGCGCGATTATAACAAGACGTATATATGTGTATAATTTTTTCACTATATAGAACTTAAGCATAAATAATCTACAGGAAAAAGTCCTCATTAAAAAAGAGTAATATACTTCGAAACCCGTCGTCTCCTTTCGATAATGCGTTGGATTATCTTCGTGAGCTTGAAATACTACACTAGCTATCGTATACAACATCTGTTTCCAACAAATTTCCGCATTTCGCATTCAATGCCTTAACCTCAGTAGTAAAAGACAAGTTGAGACTGGTTCACTAGTTGAACTAATAAATAATAAACTGCACAAAACAGAATCGGCGACTAGATTAGTACACATTGAGAAGCGAGCTGATATATATAAACTCTAGAGAAGTAAAGAAAGATAGGAAAAAAGAGGAATGAAGCGAGAAAAAATCATAGGTCATCATAAAATACTCAGGTCAGTGACCTTTACAATATAAAATAACGAAGAGATGACTATCGTACGGAGCCAGTGGTTTTCTGTAGTCGACGACGCTGGTATATAGAAAGAGTTTATAGGAGAGCTGAATCATTTTAATAACCCATTTTTTTTTTTTTTTTTTTCGCATTAACGAGCCGTAGCAACATTAGGTTATTGGCTCGACCACGATACGAAGTATTTTGTTACAACTTGAGAATAATAGGTACTTAAAAATACTGTATGATAATCGAATTTACATTATACGACTATATAAAAATTATAACATTCTACGCAGCGTACTTTATGAAGAGATAAGAAAGAGGAATACTAAACGAGGATACTAGATGAAAGAAAGACGATGAACTTGGATGTTGAAAATAAAAAACTGATCTCAGAACGATAGAAAGATTTTTCTCGACTCTCGAGAATCCATTATACATCGACAAGGTATCCCACGATTATCGAGAGGTCGGGCGATATGAGAGCTTGAAAAACTAGGAAATCGGCAGACAGAATTTCGCTGTTTCGATCGTACACAGCATTCAGAAGACTCGGGGTCTTTTGGCTCAGTTCTTGGCATACTTGTGACCCTTGTATATTACTGCAAGTACAACCAGCCAGCGAAATTGACACAATGCAAGCTCGAAAAAATGAAACCATAGAATATGACGTGAGACCAGAAGCCCGAACTAAAGTTGTAAAAGAAGGTTGGAAATCAAGGAGAATATGTGCCAAACCAATGACAGGACGCAAGTAATGCAAATGAAGGTCACAAATCTACAAAAGAAGATCCTAACAAAGGTGGTGGTGGTAACGAAGAGGTACAACCAGACTCAAAAAGTGAAGGCGTACATTGCAGAGAAAGAATATTAAAAGCTAAAGGAAGACCTAACCCAGAAATACCGGAACAGATTGAAAACTGTCTTGAAGACGCTTGAGATGAATCCGATAGCACCAAAATTGTAAAACTTCACACAGTAAATTGTCCGATGAGACCATCACCATGTTACAAGATAGCAAAAATCGCCATGTTCTTGAAAGATATTTACCAGTTTGCACCTAAACAAAGCATCAGGAATAACAGGGACTAGGTGGAAATTAAGAGTATAACAATGATTTGAAATAACAGAGTTCCACAGAGAACTCAAGACACGGGCATCATTAAAATTCACAGTTTAGAGTTCGCCTAACGCAATTGACCGAGCGGTGAATCTGCAACACCCAACAATTCGCGTAGTGTACAGCTGTTTGCAGAGCTTGACGCGCACTCAACGCGTTAGGCGAACATAAACTACGAATTTTGATGATGGCTGTATTCGTTAACGTTATAACTAACCCACCCATAGTGAAGAGAATTAGCAATGACCAGACGGAAGAAAAGGACAAGCAAAGCTCGACCGCATTGCGAAGGTATCTACATTGGTGAGTTTGGGAGAAGGTTTAAGATTAGGAAGAAGGAGCATAAAACATCGAAGAAGAAAAAAAATGGGAGGTCACTGTTTGGTTAAGAACAGCACAATAGAGAAGGAATATTTGAAGTGACGTACGTAGATAACTGCACAAAGAGAAGAAAACTCTGGGAAAGGCGGAGAGGAAGAAAATCAGACTCGACAGCGAAAAGTTATTCAGCCTGGTGACTGTACGAGAGAAGAAAAGCAGAACGAATCAATAAGATAGCAGCTACAAAAGAACAAGACTTTGAACATTGGTCTTCATAGTATGCCTACCAAAAGACTGCGTCGTGATTGTTTCATTCGCCTATGTCCTACTGCTACCAGGTTTGCTATTATCGCTTGTGTTCTTTCTGTCTCGTCCAATCACCAAGCCAAATAATCTTTCTCTCGATTACTTTGTGCTTTTCTCCTGTGTGCCTTCACAATCCCTGCTTGTATGACTTGTAATATTCCTTTTCTTTCACCATTGTGTTGCTCTTCATTCCAGTGTTTGCAGAAGAGTGACTTGCCCTTTCCTTCCCCCATTAATGTCTCTCGTTCCTCTCTCTTGATATCCCGAAGTCAAACTTTCTCCCAATCTCACCAACGTAATGCCTTCACACTGTTCGCAACTTGGCTCCTACACTCTGCTCAAGCTTCCCTTGTCTTTTAACTTATTTCATGTCTTTCTTGAAGTTTCCTAAATCCTAGCCCGTAATTCCCCAAAATTTGTGAGTTCACCCCCCCCCCCCCTTTGCGAGAACCCGGGACATGCTTCTGAAAATCTGTGAGTTCCACTAGTCCTAAATCCTAGCTCCTAATTAAAAAATTTGCATGTTATTACCACCCCCCCCCCGCACTCATAACCCTGCATACGGTATCCCTTCTCTCCCTTTATAATGAACTATGACGTCATGAACCGTGATCCCAAGTCTGATTCTATCTCATTAGGAAATGCTCGTAGCTCGTTGGGATCTGTGAGAAAGTTGTTAGTAAGGCTTTAATCTACAATTTAAAAAAACAACGAGGCTGTAGGTACAACAGATCGCTCAGCGTAATGTCCGGAAGTTGACCATTTTTACATTGTTTTACATGGAGCTTTTTCTTGTAAATGAAATTATACAGGATGTTTCCGCGGTCATATATGACCGGCCGACTCGTTATTTACTTCGAATATCAACTCACAGAGAAGATTATTAATAAACGAATAAGTTTCTTTCTTTTTATAATGTGTATTATCTCTTTTCAGCATCCAAACTTTGAATGATTACTATCAGTAAACGGACAGAAAAAGTGATAAAAATAAGAGAGTAATAGGGACCGGTAACATGGATCCTGATTCGAGTGAAATTAATTTTTTTTGACACGTTGTGCTTTACTAATTTTTCCCAAGCTCCTCAATTTCGATATAATAATCCAAGTCTGCCACTATGCATTGAAAAGAAAAAAGAAAAGAAAAGAAATTGAGCACGAATTTCACTGTGTCAAAATTATAGAATCGAATAAAATAGGATCATTGTAACTCGTGGTCTATTCACTAATGCGTCAAAAAAAGAAAATACGACACCGTATATTTTATCTGCGGAAGATGTGTTGCTTATCAATACTATAGCGAGACCTACGATGATGTAATTGAATGTGAGAATGAGAATTTTGACGTACCTAAATTTACTAGCTCACGGACAATTTGCACATAGGTACTTGTACACACGTGTATGAAGTATGCATTTTTTCTCTTGTTTCTCCTTAACATCAATTGAATCTCCGTTTTACTACACTCGAGTCGCGTTTATCAATTCCAATTTAGCCTAACCACAATGAATTTTTATCAACGGTTAGATGGATTGATTTAAAGCTTTCCATTATCACACAGTAGGATAAGGTTAGAAAGCTTCATGAAATGTACTTTCAAGGCATATTGGCTGACACAACCGATTTTCTAACTATACAGTATTGCAGAGCATACGGTCATATCATCGGACAAAATAATATTCTCAATTTAAAATACGCTACACGACTTCACTTTTTGAAAAATGCTGTTCATTTCTCTTCTAGGTAAGTATTCGTCGATTAATATGGTGACTGAAACATCATTTACGTCAATTCCGTCCTATGTTCACAGTTTACATGCCTCTCGGAATCTACTGTTCATCGGTATCAGAGGACAGCTCTACCTCACTCACTCACCCATGGAATTCAATTAGACGATCCCTGGCCGCAACGTCTACCCCTATCGTTCCACCAATACCCAGAAAAGACCTACCAGTGGGAAGTGATTTCAAACGTATAATCACAGAGAACAGGATATACGTAGACAAAACAGATATCATTCATAGAATGATAACAAAAGAAGTATATGTGTTTTTGTCCAGACCGCCACGTTTTGGTAAGTCGTTATTAGTGAGTACATTGTCGCATCTTTTCAATGGCAGTGAGAAATTATTCGAAGGAACGAAAATAAAGGAGACTTTCGGTTATAAATTTCCAAATTATACTGTATTGCATTTCGATTTTATCAATTTGCGAAGTGAATCACTCAGCACTTTCAATGAATCGATGCATGAAATCGTGGGAGATTTCTTGATAGAGTATGGTATAAATGAGCAGGGTTGTGATCCTAAACAAGGTGTAAAACGATGCTTGCATGTTTTATTACAAACCTTGAATAAGAGGACAGGGAAAAAGAACGTGGTACTGGTCGACGAGTATGACGACCCGTGGAGAAATTTCGGAGGTGACGAAAAGGATCGACAAGCAATGTTGAGCATTACGCGAGATTTTTTTAAAATTTTTAAATCGAATGATAATAATATCCAATTTTGTTTTGTAACCGGGTCAACAAAAATTGCCTTGACTGAATTCTTCTCGGGATACAATTGCGCGACAGATATTTCGTGGTTACCGTATTTCGAAACCATTGTGGGTTTCTCTCAAAGTGAATTGAAAATGTATTTCAGTGGATACGTCAAAGATCGAGCAACAAGGATTGGTACGTCAGTAGAGAAAGTTTATCAACAGTTGGATGAAGCATTTGAAGGCTACAGATTTTCTCAACAGGATGAAAACATGTATAACTCTCGAGACATAATCGATTTCTTCAAGAATTATGAATATGGGGCTGTAAGCATTGATACATATCAGAAGCAAACAGATTTGAAGTATGTGATGGAAGTAATCCGAAAAATGCCGGAGCTCACCATAGGACTCGATTTATTAACTCAATTGAATACGAATCAAGATGTTAGGATTCCTGTTGATGAGGATTTCATCAGAGGCTTTAAGGAATCTTTCACTAGTCCTAAGGCTACGTTGAAAGTCTTGTACGAAGGAGGCTATCTCTCCATAAAGTATCACAACTCAATGGGGCCGCATAAGCAATATTACATCGGTTTCACAAACAAGGCTGTTCAACGTCACTATTGCGAAATATTGAAGAAAGCGTTTGATGAACAAGCATGGTACCATCTTTATTCTATAATCTCAGAACATGACCCAGGATTCCGAGAACCACTAGAACAACGCGACATAACCTCTTTTTTGAAGAGAGTACGTACTCATTTCACTAGGGTACCTTACTTGTTGCTCCCTGAAAAGGAAAAATTGGTAGAATCATTTTTCCAACTGATGCTGTACTATGGAATGATTCTATCCGGAATGCGAACTAATTGGGAAACAATACTTGCCACAGGACGACTAGATGTGAGAGCAACAAGTCCTGGAACGAGTTTCATTTTTGAACTGAAGAGAAAGAGCAATCGTGAGTGGAAGAAAACTATGAAACAGTGTAATGACTATACCCATCAAGAATGCTTTCGTAACAGACGAGTTGTATGTATTGGTATTATCTTTGAAGATGAACCAGCGGAAAGCAAAAGAGTGATTCATGCCTGGGGAATGTTTGAAAAGTCCTCCGATGGATTATTTCTTCCAGAACGAAACAGCATGGACATGACTGAATATGAGGCAGAAGGTGAACCAGAAAGAACTACAACTGCGCCAAAAAAAGTGGAGACGAAATGTGATCGTTGCGCAAAAGATTTCTCCAATGGAACAGTCTTTATCGAGCATCTAAAAGAAACTCACAATTTGGACCATGGGTTCATAAAAACTAATTTGGTATGTCCTCATTGTTGGAAACCATTCGGCAATCAAGGTGGTTTATCTAAGCATATCACTCGCAAGCATCCCAAATTATTAGTAAAATTAGGTTAAAGTTAAAGTAAGTGTGAGAAATGTTGTGCAGGTAATTTCCATCTCTGTTTCTTGCACTAGGTACTATCATAATTTTACTAATTCCTTTCGATTATACCTATTGACATGAAGAACACCTATTCTTGTTTATTAGTTCATTATTACTTTTGCTACATATAGCTAGCATGTATGTATATATTCTACATTTGAGGAAACTGACCCATTTACAAGGTTTAAATGTACAAGTAACAATGCATGATCTGGATCCACTGACTCAACACAAGTTGTACAGTGGAGATCAATAAACTTTTTGGGAACTAGACTGCTGGGTTGAACTTCCTCACGCGTAATTGATTAACATTTTAAAAGAAATAAGAAAACAATGTACAGGGTCAGAGCAAAACACTTCTAACTTACCAGAATTTGAATTGGGGTTGCACTCGGGAAAAGGGTAAGTGTGTCAGTTCATATTGATACTTGAAAGTTGACCTAGAAATAAGTAATGTGTAGCTCAATTGTGCGACTTTATGAAGGGTTCATCTATAGAGATTAAAAATAGGGAAAAATGATACAAAAATAATACAAAAGTTCTAAATTTTTTGCACCACTCGAGAAGAAAAAGAGTAAAATGATTCATTATTTGATGTAAAATCAGCTAAATAGTCGGTATAAAAATTACGGAAATTTGATGACTTTTTGAGAGGTTGAAAAATGAGAAAATTGTACTCTGCGCTAGAGAAATGAGCAAGTACGTCAGAAGGAAAATTCTTACATTTCTCGTATTTTAGGAGAGTTGGAATGTAGCTCTCATGAGAGAGATTTATTTATGATAAAAATATAGAAAATTGATACAAAAACTCTAAAATTTTCGAACTAGCAAGGAAGAAAAAAGGGTGAAATGATTCATATTCAGTTCAAAAACAGTCAAATATTCGGTATAAAAATTGAGGGAATTTCTAGGATTTTTGGAGAGGTTGAAAAATGAGTAAATTGTGCTATGCGCTAGAGAAATGAGGAAGTGCGCCAGAAGGAATGTATCTTATCTACTTATACGATTCTAAAATCCGTAAGTATGGCGTCATCAGCCGTAACCTGGAGGCCTAGTTAAAAGGAAACTTGGGTATCATGGAGACTGTTGGGAGGCTTACGAGTGGAGTGAGTGATCCTGAGAATAGAGGAGAGTAAGGAAGAGAGAGAGCAAAAGCTGATGACGACATGAATGCTGATGACGCTACAGGTAGCTATCATGGATGGATATGACATCACGAGCTAATGACATCACTAATATTGATATCCAGTCCGTTCGTTCGCCCCCTTACCTAGATGGCTCATCTTGCAGTACACCATGTTTATATTAATCCAAGAAGTGGGGTGAATAAGTGGAGCGACTGAACTCCTTGTGAGCTAGATACAGTACACCTCGTCTTGCGGAGCGTACCCCCCCCCCCCTATGGGAAAATTAATAAGTTAGGCCATGATTTCATCATGAAGCGGGCGTAGTCTAAGAATATAAATGAGGTCACTTCCAGAAAATCTTTTATTCTTGCGTCTGGTCCTTGCTTTTCCTCTTCACTATGGGTGGGTTATTATGGATGCCCACATTTGTATCATAACAACTGAACGCCTTTATCACCTTGTTGGTTTACCTTCTTTTGTATTTTACTGGTTCAGAGTACTTTCTCACTATACTGTCGTGGATTCCCTTCTTTGCTTACATTTTTCCAGAAAGACTCCCTCAACCATGCCTTTAGAGTGACCGTTGGCTGCGACGATCTGCTTTACTGTTTCAATTTATTCCCTCTGCTCTTCATTATTCTTAAGGACAGAAATTTCTCGGTAACAGTAATTCTGAATCGGCGCCAACTTGTGCTTAAGGTTTTGGTAGGAGCCTTTTTGGCTAATGCTTCCTATAGATTTTGTGTTCTATCCTGTTCTCCAGTGTGAGTGTTAGGTTCAACTAGTTGATGGTCTCATTGCCCTCTTCTTCTGTGAATTTGATCCTTTTGTTCATCACATTTGTTTCAAGAAGGAATTGGTCCACCTGTCTATAAATGCTAGACCACTTGTTGAAGATATATTCTACCTAGCCCTGTGTTTGATCGAATTTCTGAACTTGCTACCTTTCAATACCTTGTTTTCCGTGTCATTCATGAATACCTCTGCCAGTATGGGTGACGGCGGTGATCTCATCGCTAGTCGTTTTTCTTGACTGTAGAACTTGTTATTGAATCGGTAGTAGTTCTGGTCCACGATTTCTTCCATTATTCTTGCGTACTTCAACCCGTCAGTGTTCCCATAGTATCTGTTGTTTCCTGTTGGAGTGAGAAGTCTTTAGAGAAAACAGAGGTTTTCGTCGCGCTATACTTACTTATAAGTTATTATGGATACCTACATTCACATCATAGTCGTTGAACGCCCTTTCCTATGTAGGTTTTCGATCCGGAGTACTTTCTTGTCATGCCACCATGTGTTATCTTTTTGGCTTCCATCAAAAGTCTCCTTCCACCACACTTCTATGGTAGCCGTTGGCTTCTGCGATCTGCTTTACAATTTCGATTTCCTTCGCCTTCTCTTCATTATTCTTCAGGACAGAAATTGCCCGATAGCAGTAGTTCTGGATTGCCGCACTAATCTGTGCCTGGGTCTGGCGGTACGAGTCATTTGGGATGATGGAGTTCGTGTGCGTCGGCTATCCGGCTGTTAGGTCCAAATAGAAAATGGTTTTATTGTCCTTTTCTTCTCATTTGTTTCAAGAAGGAATTGATCCGCCTGTCTATTAGTCCCAGACCACTCAATAAGAATAACAGCCACATACCTGGACCGTCAGAAGCAGGAGCCCAGCAGGTGGATAGCCATCATTCAAGGTTACTTAAGTGATCTGAGTATTTCTGTCAAAAAATCCTCGGGAAAACGTCCTTTGTTCGCCAACCTTCCAAAAAATGTTTACGATTGAGCGCGAAAAATTCAAACCACCAGGCGATATAGATCAGAGGGAGGACCTGGAAAAGTTTCGACCATCAAGCTATCCAAGTATATGAAGGGTGGGAGTACTTGAAGAAATATTTACTTTCATACAATATGGATAAGAAAGAAAAACTGAAAAGATTAGCTACTCCCCAACAATCTCACGAAAAATCCCCTTAGAAAACAAGCTTCTGACTCACTTAATTTTGGGAAATAACCAAAAACTCACAATCGCTCTCATCACTTTACTTCGACTATACTAATATTGGAGACGACCTACTGAATTCTCTTGCCTGTGAATTAGAAGGTCCTTCCTTTTCTCGAACAAAGTTTCCAAACGTATTACACGTCCGTTCATTTCATTGTAGAAAGTAAGCAAAAGGTGAGCGAACGAAAGACCGGGGCAACCCCGTTCCTATTATTCAAGTCGATGAAATTCAATCCTTCACGCCCATTCCGCGCGACTTGTGATTAAAACGTGAACGATCTCGCGCTGATCTTTCGATCGAGCTAAGCGCGTAAACGATCTCCCAACATCGCTGGCGGCAAATGCAGCAGCACTCGATAAGGCGGCCAAGTTTTTCTAACGAACTTTTATAATCGTTCGAATGAAGGCGACCTATAATAAGCTCGTGGCGTGCAACTTTCATTGATGATTGTGATTGATGTCATTACAAAACGCGAACGCGAGCAGAAGACATTCGCGTACTCGAAGGCGCGCGGTGAAAGGTTCGAAATAGCGCGCTCTTTGCACTCGTGCACAGCCTCAGCCAAAGAGCGCAGTTCCAAGTATACTGTTTTTCTTCTTTACAGGAGATATATTCGCACACACGCAGTAGTAGGCGTATCCGGACCCGTTCGGCATATCATGTGTTTCTTCAATTTATCCACTATTTTCGCCTTTAATTTTTAAATGAAGGTTAAAAATGAACGAACGGTCGCCACCGGTTCGTATAATGAAAATCTGGTTTACCTTCGGCCAACCCTCATTTCACGAACCGGATACCGGTTCAACTAAAATAAAGAAAGATGAAAAAAAAAAAAAAAAAAAACATGGCCACAATATTCGCGAGTGCGCTCCGACAATCGATAGTCGCGGCAGTAGCTCGCAAACGTTCACATTTTACCTGTATATGTTAGAGAGAGGGGGCGGGGGGGAATGCAAAATAAGTACACGCAGTCCGAGTATACAACATTAACGGCGTCTCTGGTTTTTATTTTTTTCGAATGTGGTGTTTATTTATCCAGAACCATTTCGCCTCGTTATTATATAGGTACCTATATATAGAATGTATTTTAGTTTCATATTATACGTATACTTAATTTATGCACACGTCGTTGCTCAATAAACTGCGAGAATCTCGTATACCAATTTAACCTCATGAATTACGAAAAAGTTGACGTAATTGGGTCTAGTCTCGACTTCAGGCCTACCTTAATGTAAGAGTCGTTATTCACCCCTATCTGAATGAATTTTTCGGTTAATTTTTCGAGATGGGTACCCCTCCACCGAGTTCTCCAAGTATGCCGAATTTTTTTCTACGGCGCGAACGCATTCTTTTTCGCTATCTTATGGTGATGCAAACGACAAGCAGGTAGAATAGTGTCACTGAGTAAATATTTAACGTATGTTACGTTAAGTATAACCTTGATTTTAAAGGCGACGCAATCTAACGGTAAAAAGGAGGATAAAAATATGAATTTTAATCATTCGATAAGTTTGCAGTTTACTTCGCACGTCCATTACAGTGTAGTAATACATGTAGTAAAAGATACAAGGTCGTCTTCTTGGCCTATTAAATAATCAAAACTCGAATGCGTATCGTATATTTTATTAGTATATATTGTGTAGTCTATGCATGTATAAGGTTTTGTTTCTTTCCTCTCAAGGTTCTCAACACATTTATACACGTATACGTTATAATAAGTTCTTTTTCTATTTCGAAAACTGGTTTCGCTGATATGTATATACATAAAATGAGCCTATAGGAAGGTTTGCATTATGTTATTTCGAGCCGTCGCCGTCGCCGTGACATTTTCAGCATCATATCTGGGAGAATACCGCAGACGTTGGAACGTTTGATGCACCCTAAATCCAGTTATTCCAGACAAATAACATATTGAGGTTTTGTGCTGATGAGAACCATCGAGAGATCACTCATGTCTTACAGTGAGAGAAGACAATTAGGGACAATAAGGTTTACACGAAAGTTTCAAATACTATGCATGATTTTTCACGTCAATATAATGGACAAAAACTGTCGGCACGAGGAGCTAACAACAGTCTTGTAGTTCCCATCAAAGCATCACACAGCGTTTCCTGTTTTCAAAGACGATTCAATAGATGGGATAGAGACTGATTTACAGGTGTTCAGAAGGGGAGTGGGATTACTTTAGTGATGGAATTATCCACCATATCTATTTAAATTCGTCACAGGGCTTAAAACTTTATTAGGTCTGTAACTCGCATTCACGATTTCGTTAATCAAATGCAAATCAATAACTCAACACTTCAAAAATCCAGCCTATACTCCATCTTCCTTGGCCTTAAGGAAGCCTATCCCCGGGTTTGGAGACACCTTATCACCAGCAAACTATATGAAATGGGTCTTCGAGGTAACCTTCCTAATAGCTTCCTTCATGACAGAACACTACATAACCTCTTCCCCGCTCCCTGTCCAAAATGGAGTACCACAAGGAGAATTATTTAATGTTCTACTTTTTCTAGTTGTAATCAACGACATCACAAAACTTATAAACTTTCCGCTGTACCAACGGCTCTTTGCCGGCGACTATAATATTTCCATCAGTTCTTCGAACCCTCGACGAGCCCACAGACTCCTCCAGTCAACTCTCGACTCAATAACTCAAAAAATGGCTTCAAATTCTCTCCCTCGAAAACCTACTTAGTTATTTTTGAAAAAGGACAACCAATTTCTTCTTTCGATCCTCTAATCCTTCGAAATTTTGAAATTCCTTCCCGCAAATTTGCCAAACTTCTTTGTCTCCATTTCGATCAGAAACTTTCCTGGACGTCCCGCGGTCCAATTTACGTTTAGTAAAGCTCAAGGGTGGTACGTGTAATTGCACGAGATTTATCGCTCATTGAATACTATCTTGATATGATCAAAAAAGCTGTGACACGCTCTGATCCTTAGATCGTTTCACGATAAGCATGCGTGAGCCCAAGTTGCCTTTTTTGTTGCCTCATGAAAATCAAATTTTTTGCGGCTCATTTCAAAGAAAAGAATTTCTCTAGCCGGGCGCTTGCTCACTGTTGAAAACGTCCGCACCCGATCTTCGTAACTTTGACCTTGTTTAGGGACGCGAAAAATTTTGTACCTAGCTATTTTATCTATAAGGCAGGCTTCAACCATAGAGTCTTGGGCTAGACTCAGAGGAGCATTTTAAACTAAGACTCCCTATGAAGAAGATTAGAATTTTTGCGGGAAGATGAAATATTAAGAATGAGTTGACCAAAGCCTCACCCATTCAAAATGAAATTACGATTCCCCGATTTATAACTCAGCCAACCAAACTGTCCTCGTCTTCCTCGACTCCATCCAAACCTCCTTTCTCAGGATTGCCATGGAAGCTTATCGTACTAGCCCTGAACTTGGCGTATGCGCAGAAGCCTCAGAACCCCCCTTCACTTTCACAGACTCATCCTAACCTCCATCCTTTTATCCTCTGTCTCCCCATTACCGCGACTTCCAATTTACCAACCCCTCACCAAATGTATTCGCTTCCAATTCAATCACCTTCTTAATAAACCATTCATATCAAATCCCCAACAACCCAAACCCTTCCCTCCATCCCTTGGACTTTCCCTTAATCTAAAATAGTCTAGATCTCACAGAAATCCTCAAATCCGACAAAATTGTTTGTTCCCAACATATCAGGAAACTATTTCGAGCATATCCTCGCTACTTACTTTGCCTCTCTAATAAAACAGCTTACGCATACTCGATCGACGGCAAACAGCTTCCATATTTACAGATGAACTTATGGGCATATTCACCTGCCTCTCTCACCTCTCTCAAGTACCCCCAAACGGCTAATTCACCTTCTCTCTTCACTACGCTCCCTTACAGATTCATACAACTCCAACCCGATCATACAACGCATTATCCTATCAATCGACTACTTTATTCTCAATCAACAAGAAGCTGACTTAAGTCAAATTAAATCCTTCTTCCCATAAGACAGGCGCTTCAATTAGCGGAGTTCATGGAAGAGGACCCACGAGCTGCGAGTTTTTCTCATGTTTGTAAATTTAGTTCTCATCGTTTTTTTTTTTTTCAACTGGGAACCTGTGATATTGGGGGGCGGAAGACACATCCGTCGTCCGGCCGGCCGGCAAAGCTCGGAGGTCGAAATTTTTCAAAGTCTGTCTCGTATCAGTAAAGTTGAAGGGCGGGGCCTGTGACTTCATCGGTCAGTCTTGCGATGTCAAAATCTGATGACGTCATAGATCAGTTTCCATTACAAGTCCCCCTATCATTAAACGAATACGTTCCTCCAAGTTACGCCTATCCATAATAAACGGGACGTCAATGAAAAGTGTCGGAGGTTTGAGATGAACTTGAAGGAGAAGAAGAATAGGAAGTTGTCCTCCCTAATGAAGGTTAGTGGTGATGTCGTTGAGGAAGGGGTAAGCGACGGTATTGTCGTTCATAAATTCATTCTCCCCCTCATAAATAAGTCAGGTAGTGTTTAATAGTGACGAAACAGCCCTCCTTGAGAAAGGTTTGTAATTCAGTCTACCTCCCCTCAGGAAGGATGAAACTTTGGCAAATGTTGCTGCAGATCTTGCGGTTAAAATTGGTCCTGGTTTTAATACCCAGAAAGTTTGTGCCGAGATAGTCCGCAATAACCCCCTCCCTTGCATGAGTAATAAATTGGGAGGAGTGATTCAAGGTTTAAAGAGGAAGATTTAATCGTCACTAAGGCTGACAAGGGCAATGCTGTTGTGGTGATGGAAAAATTAGCCTATTCTTCTTAGGTCCATGAAGTCCACCAGCAGTGTGGTGCTAAAGAGAGTGAGTATTTCAGCTTCCCTAAGCACGTTAAAGTAGTTAGAAGTGTCATCAACAGGAGTGAGGCTATTATTAAAACTCCTGCTATGAAAAAAGCCCTCCTTGTTCCGAACCCCCCCCCTCTACGGGCTGCTTTAAGTGCATAAGAACAATACCCCGATACGACCCGGTTGTTTATTTCATCTCCTCCCCCACCTACCTCCTTGCCAAATTCCTGGACCGTTGGTTCAAAAATCGCATTGATTTTGAATCTCCTCATTCGGTCTTGAATTCGGCCTCTCCGACTAACGTCCTGAAGGGTGTAAGTCTTCCCCCGGGAACGACCATCTGCTCGTTTGATATTGTTGGTTTGTTCCCGAATATTCCTAAAGCTGCTACTATTCAGCGTATGGGTGAGCTACTCCTCAAAGCCAAAATTCCTCACAATAAGCTTCATGAATTTTTCGATCTTCTGAATATTTGCTGGTCCCCCAACTATTGTAAATTTGAAAGGAAATTTTTCGAGTTTTTTGATGAAGTAGGGATCCCCATTAGATCATCTTTAGACTTTCTCATCTCCGAAATTTTCATGTCGAAGTTTGCACTTGACCTTCTTTCCTCGAACCAGGTGTTATTTCATCATATTCACTATTGACACAGGTACGTTGATGATGTTCTATAGATCTCCTTGGTGAGTTTCTGAGGTATCCCTTCTATCAATTTTACGTTGGAAATAGGGGTATTTTCCATCAACTTTTTGGATTTATCGATCTCTATAATAGACAGTATCCATAAGTTTGGAATTTACAGGAAAGATACTACGACCGATGTCTTAGTCCACGGAGGTTCGTTCTGTCCTGTTGCTCACAAGATGGCTGCTTTTAATAGCCTAGTTCACAGACTGACTCGTATTCCTCTGAGTCAGTCTGCTTTCAAGAAAGAATTACTCACAATAAAACACCTGGCCAGAGTGAATGGGGTCAATGTCGACGTTGACGTGATGGTTCGGAGGAAAGTTACGAGGAGCATTCTTGATTCCACCACCTCCCTCCCCTGAGACACGATCCGTGATCGGTTGATCAGTCTCCCTTTCCTGGAGAAGTTCTCCCTCCAACTGGGTCGGGCCCTCCGCCCGTTTGGCTTCAGACCCGCGTTTTACAACCCTACTACAGTTAAGGGGTGGTTTGTGAGGCTGAAGGACCCCATACCTGTTGATGAGAGGAGTGGTGTTTATAAGTTGAAATGTAGGGATTGTGGAGGCTTTTATATTGGTGAGACCAGCCGCCAAATGAAAGTTAAAGTAGCTGAGCACCTGAAGTCTTGGAATAAGGGACACTTAGGGGAGTCAGCTTTTTTTGATCATTTAATAAACAGTGGCCACAGCTTCCGTGAGGGATCGGAAAAGCTCCTCCATAAGGAGAATTCCCACCGTAAGCGCATCGCCCTCGAGCATATAGAGATAATGCCTCATCTCAACCCCGATGGCATTACTGTACTTGACTCGTACATGCTAGAAGAGGGCCTGATTGAACTGGTTTATGGTTCACACCGTGATTTCTTGTTTGGTCAGTCTTAATACCTTGTTCTTCTCTTCTGTTCGTCAGTTGCTTTCGATGGTTTATTAACCGAAAGCGCTCGTCGTTTATATTTTTCTGCGGTTTTGTAGTGTTTACTCTCCCTTCGGAGTATTCGTCCTTTCACCTTCCCCCCTATCATATTTAGTTTGGGAACAGGACCTGTGACTTCACAATTTGATGATGTCATAGGTCAGCCTTGTGACGCGACGTCACAATCTACATTTTTCGGGTCCCACGTGCCCCATAAACTAGGTTCCCTACCACCCCTCGTTCAACTCCGTTGAAGTTTTTCTTTCAGTTCATACATTGGCGTATCAATAGGGGATGACAGGAACGAACTTCTTCTGCTTTGAAGACCAGAATTTTCTCTCGGTGCTAACAAGCAGAACAATTCGTAATCTGAGCCTCTGGATCATAGTCATTCATTCACCTCGCTCAGAGAAATTTCCGGCTACTCCCGCGCCACTGTCCGCTCGTTTGCCGTCCTGGGCAGTACCGCCCGATCGACCGATACCTGAGAGTGGTAAGACTCGGGACAGTTTGACTTTCGATAAATTTATATTTTGGAGTGGAGCTTGCCTTCGCATCTGTGGCTACGGCACCGGGGAATTCAATGTCCTCCGAACAGACCAGCCTTACTTCGAGGTCAGCCACATTCCCTTACTAGACATTATTTTACGAACCCTCCTTGTCAAAGCCTCACTCCCCATGGCTGTATCTCGAGAGTCAATTTTGTTATTGAAAGGTGCGTTAAACATTACGAAGTATCCAAGCTTGGATTAGGGAAAGGGTAGTGCGAAAAATTTTGAAGAAGTGATCCCTGATAATTGTACCATGCAAACATGACATTACCTAATAATGAGTGATTGATCCAGAGTCAAGAGTACTCAACGTTTGTATTTTAATCGAAAAGTACGTACTGGGAAACGAAACGAAGCAATTTTGAGAGAGATCTACAAACCTAGTACTGTAGCTCTATCAGCCAGACCCCACCTGTAAATGCATGCGAAAAATGGAAAAATATACTCGAATCAATGTGGTGAGGAGCTCACTTGAAAAAATGAAAATGTCTTTGAAGCGGAAATTACCGACAGTACAACTGATTCTTTTACTGAGCCTGGAAACTCTACAGTGTCGTCTTTCCTTTGGTGCGCCTTCTAAAATAGAAATTTTTTTGAAACAAGATTCAACTTATTCACATACTCCCTCGGGTAATTATGATAAATGACGAAAATCTTAGGGATAATTTGCAATTCTTCCCGAAAAGTACTCATGACGGAGAGGAGAAATAGGTAGATCTCGCGTCTACTTGAGACATTTATAGAAAAAGAGAAGAGATTTTTCAGAGTGCACGAGTTTTATGAGACGTCTCAATTGAAAGTTAGCACTTCCTTCGTAAATTTTCTACTTTGCATCTTTTCGACGAAACATGAAGTTGTCACATAAACTGTCCGCTGAGATTTTTGTCAGTTTTCCATGGACGTTCAAGGATCGAGAGGATGCTTTCAACACTTCTCAACAGAACTTCACTTCCATTAAACTGTAACAATTAAATTCACTCGTACAGTATTATTTACAGAGTAACCTCGTCAAAATGAGAAGGTCCGTAGATGGTACTTAGATATTAATTGTAATCCCTACCCCTTCTCTTCAATGCAATATCTTCGCGTGTTAATTTCTCAAAGCACAATAGACCTGTATCAGTTTCAATTTAATTATTGTCTAAATCTATAGAACGTATTTTCGCCTGCATTAGACTCAGTGCAGCCTAAAACGTACCGAACGGCGATAAAGATGGCGTAAGAACCCTCTATTGCACTCGAATAAAGGACACTCGTATCGCAGGAAGCCCCCGCAATTATCATCGCAACGGACCCACTCAGCACCGTCGGCAGTAATACACATGTTTCTATAACGACTTCGAAGGTGCATGAGGGTTGTAAATACCCACTAATAAAAATGGTTACCCGTATTCGAAAACATGGCGTTCGGTCGCAACAGCGCACGGTGCGGTTCGCTTATTGAAAAATCGGGGGAACGTTCATCAGATGTTTGCATCGTGTCACACATGGCTGCTTCCGAAGTGCGGTGTCGATACAGTAATACGCTCGCACTCTAAAGGCTTGATCTCGGATAAGGTCTGTTCTCTTCTGTATTGTATTCGAGCGTCGTAAAAGCTATATTTTTCTGTTCTACAGTGTGTAAATTCTGCCAGACAATCGTGTATAATACAGTATAGCATATCGAAAAAGTCGTACATAGCTGCTATTATATTCCAGAATTGAGCGAATTGGTTAGGCTGAGCGTGAATGGCTGGTGACTTATTATCGAGCATGAAAATATCAACGAGGAGAAAAGAAAATGAAAGGAAATACGAGTAAGAGGCATCAAGGGCAATGCCTACCACTGTCTACATTGAAATCACTTTGTAGATCTCGAATATATCTAGGCAGAGGTGTTTCTTTCTCTCTCCCCCCTTTTTTTTTATTCTCAGGCTTTCGTAGAAATAGCATGTTCTCTTCGCTGGCTGTACATAAAATGATCCGTTCGAATTTCGCGGTCGAGTAGAGAGACCGTGGTATGAAAAAAGAGTGCTGTGAACCTTTTCCGCATCTCTGATTTAATATAGCCCAGCCTATTATTCGCTACAATATTATTTCGTAACGACGAACTCTTTATTCTGATAGAATGAATGATTCACAAAATCTTCCATCCAATTTCGAGGGAATCGAAGAAATTATAATAAATCGCAGTACTAAGCAAGCGTCACGTCGTAATAGAGAATGATGAAACAAAGGCGGTCGTCCATCGAGTACAAGAAAAATTCTAATCCATCTAATGTGATTCATGGCTATGATATCATAATAAATTATCGCACCGTAAGATTTTGTACACTAATTAGTACCTATACCAGTATATAATTAGTGGTGAAACATTGAAAGATTAGTTAACAAAGGAAATAGAAAAAAAATTACAATCACAATAATATGTGTTGGGTTTTCGTATCAGAAAAATTTTTGCCATTCCATTCGCAACCCGTTTCTCACGAGTATAGGTTTAAAATAATGGACGCAGGCCTATGTTTATCGTATTCGAGCGCATAAAAATTCCCTCTCGAACGTGCAAAAATATACGGAGAATAAGCGCAATTCAATTTTTTTTTTTTTTTTTTCGAAATGGAATCTTAGAACAAAGCTTGCGCTAGGAAGAGCCTAATGTTCTTCGTCGACGATGGCATAGAAAAAAATAATGCGACGCGTTCGTTCTCCCTTTCGCAGCAAACGCGTTGAAACTTATTTGACAAATCGCATCATTCAACTAATGAACGCAATGAGGAAATACTAATGACAGCAATTGTTCGTAAAATCGTACAGTCGACGGAAAAAAATAGAATAAAGAAGCGAGCGTCCGCAAAAAACTAATGAATACTCGATGATATGCCTCGTTCGAGTTTAAAAATGCGCGAGGTTCAGGCATAACAAATGAAAGCTGAATGAAACAATGATTCCTTCAACTTTAGAAGCAAAGGAATACTCAATGAATGAAAAATTCAGAGAAACCAGAATCGTAAAATAACAGCTCTTCACAGGGGACCTGATCTGTAAAGAGTTACGCGGTATCCGCTGTCCCAAATTTTTTAACCCTGAGACAAGCTCGAGACTTTGAAAAATCTAGACCTTCGAGCTAAATATAAATGAGCCACTGATGCTTGCATTAGAAGTGGTTCGAAATTCCTACAAAGGAGGAGGGAATAACAGCCGTATTCTCAAACAAACAATATAATTTTAAGTGCACTTAAGAGTCCCAGAAAGTACCAAAAAAAAACCTCGCGAGGTTACTCAAGTGATTTTTCGGTTCTTTAAGCGAACTTAAAATTATTTTGATTGTTTGAGAATACGGCTTTGAGATACCTAACAGATGTACCAAAATAAGAAACGACGAAATGAAATAAAATTCCTATATTCAAGCCTATACATGCCGGGTTGCTCGACTCCTAAAAACTACCCTCTTTTCCCCGACTGTCTTTCCTCGCTTCAACCTCTCCAAGACCAGTTTTCAGAGAAGTCTATGATACAGTATAACATGATCATCAAGAGTCCTCTCTATTCTATCAAGGTCCACATCATGATTATCTGGATTTTAGGTCACATGGGTCCAACTGATTACAAAGCAGTAAAATGTTCTTTAGATTGGGCGTGTTTTACAAGGATAGTTGGCTGCCTTACCAGGAACGATGTTTCGCAGCCGTATTCCCAAACAAACAATATAATTTTAAGTGCACTTAAGAGTCCCAGAAAGTCCCAAAAAAAAAAACACTCAACTAACCTCGCGAGGTTACCTAAGTGTTTTTTCGGTTCCTTAAGCAAACTTGAAATTATTTTGTTAGTTTGGGAATATGGCTGTCAACTATGGACCTCTGAATCGAAAGACCGCACTCGACCGCTGGGCTACCGGCGCTGCGTATGGTTCAAACCTCTTTACTGGCAAGGCAGAAAATGTCCGAGGAGGACTTGCTAATCCACTTCAGAATTCATACTTTTGTTTTGCACACACTTACCTCAGATAAAACTCTTTCGATCTCCCTTCCGTTCTTATGGTCCCAAAGAAAAATATCTATTGATTCTCCTGGCTGAATATAATTTATAATAAAAAAATTATTATACCTTAGTAATCAATAATTAAAATGAGTCAATATTATTATTAAAATAAAATAAAAATTTAATTTTAATTAAATATAAATATGAAATGTTATTCAATTATATCTACTGGAAAATTATTTTATTAATCAAGAATTTAAAATGATAATAGATCAGTATTTAATTAATTAATAAATTTAAATTGATTATAATTTATTTAATAAAATCATTAATTATTGAAAAATTAATTACAAAGATTTAAAATCAAATCTTAAATTACATTAAAACCAAATCATTTTCAATTTTAATAATAATCAATAATTTGAATTAATTAATATTTGATTATTAAAATTAATGAAATAAATATTCAATTTTAATTAAATATAAATATTCTTCAATTAATAATTTAATTATATTTAATAAAAATTGTAATAAACCAATGAATAAAATTTTATTAGGACCAAAACAAAATTGAATCAATTGAAATCTTTGTAACTCTTCTTCTGTCCACAATCAAAATCACTCTTACTATCCTCATTACACTCTTTCAAAAAACATCCTTCATTTTCATTTAACAAAAAGAAAATAATTGAAAAGCAACTAAATTACTATAGTCAATTAAAATGAGTTAATATTATTATTAAAATCAAATAAAATAAATATTCAATTTTAATTAAATATAAATATGAAATGTTATTTAATTATATCTACTAGAAAATTATTTTATCAATCAAGAATTTAAAATGATAATAGATCAGTATTTAATTAATAAATAAATTTAAATTGATTATAATTTATTTAATAAAATCATTAATTATTAAAAAATATTAATCAATTATTAAAATTAAAATAGAATGAAATAAATATTCAATTTTAATTAAATATAAATATAAATGTTCTTCAATTAATAATTTGATTATATTTAATTAAAATTGTAATGAACCAATGAATAAAATTTTAATAGGACCAAAACAAAATTGAATCAATCGAAATCTTTGTAACTCCTCTTCTGTCCACAATCAAAATCACTCTTACTATTCCCATTACACTCTTTCGAAAAACATCCTTCATTTTCATTTAACAAAAGAAAATAATTGAAAAGCAACTAAATTACTACAATCAAGTATCGAGGATAGCAAGTGTCATGAAAACGCTGTCACGAAATTGTAAAAAACCAAGAGATAAAATTATATGAAGAGTCAGTTCTCTTTTGTTACCACCTTTTTGACTCTTCATTTAACTAATCTCTATTTGTCACGAAAAAATGAAACTTCATTTATTCCAAGAGATGAAGTTTCTCCATGTAAACATAGGTAGGTATCTTCGATAAAATCTGAATAGAAGCAACTGAATTTTTTCTTGGTGAAGTTAGCCCAATTCATTTCATTTTCAAATAGAGTAAATGGTTTCATCCAATGTTTCGGCAAAGCCAAATAAATAAAGATCATGTTTCATGTCTCATAGTGAATGACGTCCCTTATATTTTGTCCTACCAGCCAAAGGGCTTCACCAATATTTCTCAGCCTCACCTAGCATACTTTATGTATGTTTGGAGCAAGATGACGGGTAACATGTGCTGCCTTCTCCCCCCTCTTAACCTAGTACTCTGTATGTTTCTTTTTTTTCTTGGTTAAATTGTTGGCTTTATCTTGGTACAGGAATTCCACAGTAACGCTCCGGCTTCCTCATTTTATCAACGTTTCCCGTCTCACATGCAGTAATTTCTGCGATAATAATTTCGTTTCCGTCTTTTCTGACCACAGTATCGGATATACTTGCATGTGCTTTTGACCACAAAGTCAGCACGTGCGCCAGAATTTGATCCGCAAGATGATACGGATATACATGTGTTTCCCACTTCTTCATTTTATATACGTGGCTTCCGAAAGCACCGACCCTGCTCAAGCAATGGCTGAGCCAAAAATATGGTTGCACTTCCACGCCTGGTTTTCTCACTAGTTCCCTCGTCCATTAACCATGGGAACAGACCTCCCACTCGTTAGACCATTTGCTCATTGCTTCCTTATCTAGGCTGGAACATAGCTCATTGATAGTTCCCATCTCAGCTGATGGAAATATGAACAATCTCTCACCTACTACAGTGACCTGCGCTGCAAGTTCATATCTTGCTGGAACTCAAATACATATTATGATAATCATGAAATTGTTCCGAGCCTGCCTTAGCATAGCATTACGGTTCGGTATATTCTGTTGATATTTATACTTGGCTGGATTCTGTAAACCCCGCAACAGCTACAGTGCCCTCCATCACTGTTCTTCTGGCAATGGAGTTAAACTACAGATGTTCCTGCGCAGTTCTACATTCTCATAAACTTTTCATACATTTTTTTTAGCTTGAGGCTCCGAACTAGGTTTATCGTCAATCCAGACTCTCAAGTATCCACTTCACCAATGCTTTTTAAGCTACAACATTCAACTATTAACATCTTTTTGGCGGACGGTATGTACTACCTGTTTTACCCTAGTATTACTATTTTGTCGTTAGAATAGCTCTTCATGAATATCTTAGGAGGTCCCTTATGATGCACTGCCAATTCAGATGATCAGAAGCACCATGTAGTTCAGATGACCAACTAACTGGCGTCGTCCGTGATTTCATAGAAGAAGCCTACTCTCAAACCCAACGCAAAGACATGATACAAGTCAACAATTACATTATAGCTGAACTGCTGCTATTTCAATGTCTAATCCTCTAATACAAATTTATGCGAGCAAAAATTAATAACAAAATCACATGGAAAAATATACCGGTGAAACCCACCATCGAGAAGTCTAGCAAGGCTGCTCCCCAACTTCCTGGGCTGTAATCATTTGAAACAGCCCCGGCACTAGGGACCAGCAAAGGAAGCGGCTGCTTGTAGCGCCAAGTTTAAGGGGCAAAAATATTACCAAAATTATTTTTAAAAAAGATAGAGCCTATTGTCTTTGGGAAAATAACGATAAGAATTAGGTTTTGCTTGCAGCGTCAAGGCAATAATATCAGGTAGGTACCTGCAAAGAAAATTGCTGTTCTCATAATGGACCAAAAATTCAAGGTTTGGGGATCTGTAATCACCAAACAGAAAATCCTTTTTGCAGACTAGCCCCAATCTACTGGCATTCGTGTACCACACCCGAGTAGAGAATTTTCTAGTCTGGACGTTGAATAAGATGTCATCCCCTCTAACTTTCGGCTCTGATATTTGAAATATTCTGGAGAAAAGATCAAGTATTAAAAATGGACCTGGTATTGTAACCATAAGAAAAATGAGGACGATGTTTCACAGAGCAAAAATATAGAACTTATTATGAAAAGAGTGAGAATCATTTGACACGCAAGGTGGTAACCTAAAATTTCAATCCAGCAACGTACAATTTTCAAAAATAAAATTCATGAACACCATTCTGACGGGAATGAAGATAGTAAATTACGAAATAATAACCTCACGTGTGTTCCGCGACCGCGATAATTAAAGACACGTTCAACACTTTGAAATTATACATAAGGACAAAATCTCAGTAATGCGTATAATTATCATTGCTTTACGTTTCAAAAATGATAAATTTGATTCCAAGTTTGAAAGGTGATGCCACACAACAGGCGGTCGTCACCTCGAATGTTGGGGAATTTCATTAACACTCTTCGAGATAGTGGAAAGAGGTGGGTGTTTTCGAGCTCGTGTATAAATTCATTATGCGAGATCGATTCATACGTGTGTCATCCAACAGCACCTCGGAAAGGGTTGTTAATTTCAACCAATTTCGCTACATCTTTCGCCAAATTACAGAAACATCGTAATCTACGCGAAAATTAGATTGGCCATTAATTCGAATTATTTCCTGAAACAGAAACAGCAGGACATCGTCAGTCTGTGTTTCGTCAGATGGAATCGATGATTATGTGACTGCTTTTATTCATAAAATTTGAAAAATAGTCGCAATTTGACGAGGATGCGCAGCAGGTGTGTTGCCCTCTGAGTAAAACACAGCATCTTTTCCGTATTTACGTCAAATCTCGAATGACTCTTTCTTCTAACTTGTTTGGAAGTTCGTTGAAAAATCGTAATTTCGGTCCAATAAGGCTACGTAGTTTTTCAAACGCAGTTCCACGACTGTCTTCTGTTATACGAGTATGAATTTGTTTATATTTTCAAGAGTAATTTTTCCGAGAAAAAAGATAAAACCATAAGAAATTTCAAATTATTACCAATTCTTTTTTGCATTCAATAAATTTCTTTAATTAATACGAAGAATTTGAGATAACGATGTTGTTTTTATTTTAGATTATAAGATGTTTTCAACCATGAGTTCATAGAACAAGTTTTTCATTACCCTCAAACTCTGGAGACTGATTAATGCTACTGAGATTGTCAATACTTCAGGAGTTCTTACTGGATTTATTTCTATCACTGTAACCAAATTTCTGATATGAAATGGCGGCCAGATTGAGGACACAGAAAGGCAGTCATAAAACAGGCCCATCATGACTAGAAAACTCTTCTAGCGAGTATGAATCAATAATATGATCGATACATGCTCTAGAACTACATTTTGTCTTCCATTAATGAGAAGTTGTTGTGATAAGCTCTTCAATTCATAAAGACAACATGAACTGGAAAAGTTATCAAAGTCCATTTCCTCGTCTGCTTCTGAAAAATATTCATATTCCTTTCACCAAAGGAAGTATCATATAGTCCATTTTGTTTTTTGCCAGCATCATCAAGATGAAGATTAGGTAAGTACATAATTGGATCCCAGCCGTACAATGCGATGATTGCAAGAAACAATATTTTGACAACCTCAATGTTTTTAACGTGTAATTGCGACACTCTCAGTTCGATCTACTGAGGGCCAGTTGTACCAACCATTTAACCCGAGTTTAAAATTTCAAATTCCTTTCAACTTTGGAAATCTGTAAAGTCAACTAGAGTTTATCTGACCCAGAATCGGCTAGTCAAGTCAAACGCAGTTTAAATTTTCACGCTAGTTCAAAAGTTTAAACTTTGTTTTTAGCACAACGGTCCTACAAATTAACCGACAGTTGATTTTAAACTAGGTTTAAAACAAATTTGGCACAACTGACCTGAGTAAAGAACCTCAGAACATAGAAAGTTAACATGCGTTTTTTTGAAGGGTTTGGCGTGTTGGAACATTACCGTAGTGTCTATCCAAATCTAATCTTGAGATCTCAAATCAATTGAAAATTTACCATCCGAATCCAAATTGACGGGAAGGCAAAGAGTTACTAAGCTATAAGTGATTAATTTTTGATGAATTAAAAAAGAAAATAGGTCAAACATAGAATTTTTTTGGAAAGAGATAAATTGTTTATGTCGAGAATAAAATACAAGACTCTCATTGTACGAGTTTCCAACCGACTTCAAAAGAGAAAAATGTCTGATAGGGTAACTTTATAGAAACACTATACCGTGCAGCGCGTCAATCCAGTTATGTTTCTTGTGGGGATGATGACATTGTATCCTCCACTCAGAGATTCTAGTCCATATTTTTGAGCAGGGTAGATTTTGATTATACACGCTTGAGTATAACTTCGTCTGACACTGCACTGTAGAGAGTTGTTTCAAGCCTTCAAACAGCTTTGTAGCCCAATAGAGCGTGAAAAATGAAACCTCAAGTCCATATGAACGTGGTTTGTTTGTAACTCCGAGTCAAATAGGTTCACCTAACTTGCGTATTAGCTCAAGCGATTTTGGAGATCAATGAGGCGCTGTTAAGCACGCTTGATTCAGCTTTTGAGCCTTCCAGTAGCTTTGTACCTCATTTAGAGCTTGAGAAATAAGCCCTGAAGTACGTGCAAGCAGGTTCGTACAATAAAGTTTGGAAGTTCAGATAAAGTGTCGGTACGGAACTTGTGCATTGATTTCAGAAATCGACAAAGATTTGAAAGAAACTTGATTCAGCGAGTCCTCAACCAGCTCTGTGGTTTAATTAGAGCCCCGTAGAATGCGTTTGATAGTTTATTTCAAATGTATATAAGATAGCTCCAGAATAGCTTCTGAAAACACTTGTAACTTCAGAAATTAAGAGGGAGTTTAGTCCATCACAGATAGAAGTGACAGTAAAATGGGTAAGGATCAAAAGAAAATTGCAAATATAAACAGAGATTATCAGCAACGCTTGCACTTTTACAAATTGTCCCCCTCAAAAAAAATAACCAGGAAATTTTTTCTGGCAAGGAACGCCCCTGACTTCTTGGAGAAGCGTTAGTGTTCGGATCCGAAGGCCCCATTGGGAGGAGAGGCAAGGATATTTTTCGCTATGAGAAGCTTTAAAACATTTCAAGTTCACATACTTCTGTAGTGGGAAGGGGGCTCTACGCTTCCAATTTGATTGGAGAAAAGAAATCCCGGTTGCTCCTCAGAAACTTGGGAGTTCCACTTTTGAATCTCATGGAGAATAAAACTTGAGGCTCGAGAGCTACACTTACAAAATGGGACTTGAAAAACAGACCACATACAGTGGTATTTTTCTATTTTCCCTCAATTTCAATTATTGAACAGGGTGTCCACTTTTTCTCTGAAATGAAATTCCCTGACTTTTCCACGACTTTTCCCTGACTTTTTCAGGTTTTTCCAGACCCTAATCTCCACTGAAAAGTAAAAAAAGCAAAAAAAAAAAAAAAAGGAAAAACTTCTTAGCTTGAACTTCTTTTGACGTATCTCAAAAAATTCCCTGATTTTGGGTAAAATTCCCTGACTTCTCCCTGACTTTTCCAGGTCTCACAAAATTCCCCGACTTTTCCCTGACTTCCAGATTTTCCAAACAAGTGGACACCCTGTTGAAGACTTGGGGCTGTAGAGGAGATTTTAAGGGTAATCGCAGGACCATCTCTTAACTCATCCTTTGCAGAATCGATCTATCATCATCATTAATTTCTTCATGAACTGCAATGAACTCTTTGACGTCACCAATGACTCACTTTTGACAAGATATATACAAATAGAGAATTGGAGCCGAAACGTTCTGATACAGCGCAACAGTATGAAGTTTTAGCATCAAGGAAATATTATAGATTACAACAACAGAGAATTGATACGTCGTCATTGAGCTTTACTCATCCTATAAAATATGTATTTCACTTTGGAGTGGACTCGCGAAATTCAAAGTTGATCCGAAAACGATATAAATTCTTTAGAAAAAGGGGAATTGACTGGACGAAAAATTACAGGAAATAAAATTCAAAATTGAAAACGTTTTCGTCCGAAAAAATTTTTCAATTGACCAACGTTTCGAACGTCGTGCGTTCTTCATCAGGGTCGTAATTTATTTGCATTACACATAGGTACTCTTTTTAGTATTACAGACTCTCATGAAGAACGCAAGACGTTTGAAACGTTGGTCAATTAAACATTTTTTTTCCGAGGAAAGTGTTTTAAATTCTATTTCCTATATAAATTCTTTTCCAGACCCCACGGCCTCAATTCCAAAATAAGACTAAATCTCTCCTTCCACAGAATCAAAGATTCTGTAAGGTCGTGAGTACTGTAAAAGAAAAATCCCAACATTTCAACTTCATTTACTTCTCTATTGAAGTCGAGAACAAGCGTTATAACATGGATGTGAGGATAAGATTACGGACCCTTCATTATGGACCGGGATCCAAGAAACAAGTTTCAATGTTCAAGCTTTCAAGATTGGGAAATTGTCACCTTTCCCTTGTGACGTTGGCTATACTGTTATAAATCGAGCAAATAAGTCGGCCGACAATAATGTACCGGAATAAATTAGGCTAAAATTCAGCCAGTCCACCTCGGAAATGAAGTACGTATTCAAGATGCTGCACTACATATCTCAGGAGGAGACATGTTAGCTTCTACCTCAGACTTTTTTAGAAGATTTGAATCTACTAATTAAGTTTTTCTCAATGTGATACTCAAAAAATAAGTTTCCACGATACAGTTGCTCCTATGATGGAAATTTTCCACATCCTCGAACTTTGTACAAAAAAAAAAAAAAAACCTCTACAAAATATATATTTCTTCAATCCGCGAAGGCGGATGAAGTGAGACACGGTGCCACAAGTTAAAAGCAGAAAAACTAACCTATCAAATACTTTACATGTAACGTGTCGTAGCAATCTAGCTCGAGCGCGAGAAAAAAATCAAGTTCTCCACGCAGTCAGTTGACATACTTTTTTCCACATAAACCATATGGTTTGCGCACATGTAATCGAGTAATTAATCGTGAAGAACAAAAAACCCCCACACTTCGATAAAGCATATCAGAAAATAATCGATACGTTTAATACAGGTCTACGCAACAGCTTACAGTCGTATGCTTGTGTACAGTGTTGACCAATTACGGTGCCCACAAGCCACAGACAGATAGTACACAATCGTATTTTTTATCAACGTGGAACTATTCGCTACAAACGTTCTCCACTATTTCACAATATTTGATACAAAATTAGAAGGTTTCGTACATCTTACGACCATACAACAGATTTTAATGAGGCTTGAAACCTTTCTTTACATCTTAAGTATATTCGATTTGCTCCTGTGTGGCATCCACATAGAAGATTATTCGTTACAACAATTGTAATACAGTAATCGACGGTTTTGTTCGATGCTTAGATCGGTGGGAAAATAGGAGAGAGAAAAAGACTGACTTTTCTACAAAAAGAGCCAAGTCCTCATCTCGCTCCGATACAACCACACGACGAATTTCATCAGAAAATCAGCAACCAGCAGCCAGAGCACAGCACACATAGCGAAATACGAACATGGAAACGTGGTACCGGCGTACGTAGTCGACAATACCTTTTGTTTCTCTCTTTTTTTTTCTCTGAACCATTTTACTATCGCGCTTTGTCAGTAGTTCAGTTGAATAATATTACACAATCACGTGGCTGCTTACTCCTCTAATCCGTTCACGTTCACCGAATCCGTCCTTCAGCAAAATTCAATTTCCCACTCCTATGTATCTCGTCGTCACTGGTAATGTATCTGCGTGAGCGCGTTCATTTACGTACATTAAATATCAACGTGCCTATTATACAGAAAAGAATAACGAGAATAATTACCGGCCTTCGACAAGGCAAGAAAAAAAAATATATGTCCTGTTGAGAAATCAAGAGTGTAAACACTAAATATCGTATTTTCTTGTTAAAAATTTCACCACGACCATTTCATCAGCTGAACGTGATCGAAGTTAATTTCGGCGGCGCATCCGACAAAATCGGCTACAGAGTAGATAATACTGTCTCCGGCGTCCTATACTCATCTTCAAGGCCAACTACTGTACCAAAGTGCTTCGGCTATACCACCTAGGTGGCTCCATCTGCAAGTCTCGTCCTCCCAAATAATAGACGTTTGACCGAGGAAACACATGTAGAAGAAAGAACCGCCAACTATACTGCTAAATAAAGCACATACAATTATTCGAACGCAGCAAACGTTATACGTGGCAATTGTCATCAAGTACTACTATTATAACGCATTCAATATTTGAACGATAAGCACTACTTGTATGAAGTACATAAGACCCTCCTAGTCTAGTCGGGTACGCTAAGTCGCCATTTTAAACTCATTGCAAGAGGGAGTGTACTTGAACTAGATCGAAGGCGAAGTTTTGGGAATCTAACTCACCTGGGTGAAACCACAGAAACCCTATTTCGATAGAATCCCGATTTTGCAAACGCTTTGAAACACCGGTACACGTACACTCTGACCAGTTAGGTAATAACAACATTGACATGAATCATTGACACCCACATACGACGTTTTTTCGTCGACGTACGCTCCGCACTTCTACAGTGTACACTATTTTACTGAAGGTAAAACTTCAGCGCATTCTGTAACGGTTCAGAGCACATATATATTTGGAAAAAAAAAAAAAAATGCATATAAAGACCAAAGCTTTGACGCTCTACTTTCTCTACTCGTTTCCATTTCCCCAGTTGATGGAAAAAAAATGGAATATTAATGCAAGATGAACGAAACGAGAATAGATTTTCTAAATGTGTCGTTTCATCATGCACGAAAAACACCTACGCCCTAAAATCCAGTCGTTTAATGTAGGACGAGAGTGGACTAGGATGCCGGTGGAACAACAAATAAAGAGGTATGATTCTTTACCATTAGTACGAACCGGGTGATTCATAGGAACATTAAAACGGAGACAAATGCGAAACCAGCGACGTCTTCGAATGCAAATCAAGCACCTGGGTGAACGGCGAGAACTCGTTTTTCTAGCACCAGCCAGCAAGAAATAAGATATTGGGACGTCTTCTCGCACATTATACCATTAAATATTGAGAAACTGCACGGCTTGGACTAGGCTGCAACACATTAAAAACGTTCGAAATTTCATTTGGAGTAGGTATATCGTCATCTCTCTGGAAGTCGATACGCTAACCCTACCGCGTCTGGCATAGAGACGACGAATTTTGAAAAATATGTAAATCGAACAGCCGTCCCACCTATTCTCGCTTAAACGTGATTTTCTTCCACTCGCTCACGCAAAATACACGAGCACCGTACATGCGCCGCATCTAGGACAGACAGACAGACCCGACAGATTACCACATGACATAATTTTCCACGACATTATACGAGTTTCTGGTTAACAAAAAAACCTTGCGACACTGAATGTTACCCAGCCAGAATCATCAGCAACTCTGGTTATCGCGGCGCCGAATTACGTAATAGAGCACACGCACATCGACAAAGCCAACATACACCGGTACTGAAAGGAGCTCTATTGAAGTCCATGAAAACTTATAGCCTACCAGAGACACAAACGAGCGAATCGTGAATATGAGAACGTTGAATACTCGCGAAAATATGTTGCTAGCAAATAATGATCGTGTAACGTGGAAGGGAACGTCTTATCTTCACAAAGAACTCATGGGAATATTCGTTATGTAAGGTTCATTTCAGAAAGGAATTCCTCCATTGTTATCACTCTTAAAATGTTCGCGCCAACAACTCAATCTATTTCTGATAAAAAATTAAAAGAAGAATTGTACGGCCTCTCGTCTCTTTGAGATACTGATAAGATACTTTCTACCTCATTTTATACAGAACCTACCTTTGTTTCAACCCTCATTAGCTATGAATATCACCTTCCCTCATAGTTTACCTTTCATTGCTAGGCGTGGATTTTGAAATTCTCAGTTCCACACAACTGTCACGCTGCTTACATTCATTCCTCGGATTGAAAGTATATCAGAGATCATTACACCTAAATTCCAACTGTAAATTCAAGTAAACGAATCTTAAAATGATTTCATTTTTCATACATAATTGCATTTCTATACAATCCGCAGATATGATGTCCCTCCCTATCTCTCTACACAATGACAAAGAAATTTGGAAGAAAGTCGAAGCCCGGCAAAGTGTGGCTTGAGGTGTGCTTCTGAACTGATTTTCCACATCGGCTGCACCCTGTTTGTCATCAAAGAGAGGGGAATTAGCGCGTGTAAAAGAAACATTCACCTGCTAAGCGGAAGAAAGCAGGGTTTCCACTGAATACAATCATCAAAATTTCCTGTAAACAATGATGACTCACAAGATGATAATAGTAAATTCCCCATTTTCCCGAATTTATACTTACTCCAGTTTTCACTTCATCAAAAAAATGCATCACCGGCATAAAAGTAATTTTGGGCCATAGTCTGCCATGTGACAATCCCAAGAGACTCAAGTTCAAGCCAGGAAGTCACCAGGTTTTCAAAATACACCCTGTTGAATACACAGATAAGCGTGTTATTCCTCAGACTGATCTTAAAGTTATGAGCCAAAATATCGCATAAAAGTTCATGATCAAATGCACAAGAAGACTAATACATAGCTAGTTTACACATGCACTACTTATCTCAAAGTGGTAAGTCAATGAAGTTCGTGTACAGAATACAGGAAGACTGATAAGGACCCTACAAAAGAAATCCATCCTCTGATCGATCATGGAGACCTGGCAATATTTTACCTAAACATTGAAAATCAATTTCGGATTGGCTTCCCTATAAATTGTCACTTCAATACATTAGAAAATCTGGTCAATCCTCTACTTTTGAGGTTCGGGGAATCAGTTAGTTGCTAAGCTGGATATGGAAGATATCAGATTCCAATTCTAGGCACGTATGGGGTGAAATTATTACCAGCATGAATACTAAGCAAATTGTACCAACAAATTGCAGTACACTGAAGGAAAACGGAGGCATATCTTGTTCAAATTATTGGAAAATCATCAGCCTCAGAACATTAGGAGGAAAAAATACAGAGCACATAACCCAACAACTAAAGAGTTGGAAACACAATTTAGGTCGAAGATATTATCTATTAGGTACAAATTGGACTGAAGTGATTTTTTAGACAGGTAAATTCAAAATAATAATAAATTTCAATTCATTAGGAAATATTTAGCAAAGACGAATGCTAGACAGGACACATCACTCCAACAGACACAAGGTTTCTCATACCTATCTAATGATGTACCACATGTCTTTTGACGAGCCAAAAATAAACTGGTGGTAAACCCATGAGAGCAACACTCAAACATTTCGAACATAGAAGAAAATAGGACTGGACTTCATGGAATCAAGCCAATACTTATTCGAAAAATAAAGGTGAGTTTTGTAAAAATACAAGAAAAATTTTGTCAATAAATTGGCTGAACCTTTGATGAGATTAAAATGATGATTATTCCGATAGGTAATTTGTATTGGGATACACAGACAGGTAGTTACAAAATATTTAACCAAGAGGTAGCCAGGAAACAAGTAGTCAATATTTTCAGAATATCTCTTTCTAGGTTGATGTGTTAATCATAATAGATCAATTTTCTCGTACTCCTATTTCAAATGTACAATAAACACGTTCAAATAATGATGATTTTTGTATCCGATCATTAGGCTCAGTTGGTTTTCCCCTATTTCCTTACTTTTTTTCTCTACTCACTGCAAAGAGATGAGGGAAGTTTGGTTGTTGAGCGTGTATCACATATTCTGCATAGTAATGGATTGACGGATTATTCGAACATAAATTTGAGAAATTACTTGTCAATGAGGAGCCTAAGGCATCAAATATTCATACTTATTGCTTGATATTCCATCAACAATTCGAATCTATGGTAGAAGCATCATAATTGGTCAAAAATTTGGACCAGATGCCACTGTCAAGCAAACAACCGATACATAGTCACAGGAAAGACATTTCTCGAGTTGTACTGCTGCGAGAAATGATAAAAAATTATTTATAATTGTTCTTCGCTGACACAAAACGTAGAACTCGGATCATTGAAAAAAGACGTCCAAGTTATTTTTAGTTTCGTCGAGTTTTATCAATCGCCTAAAATTAACAGAATATTGTCAGCTACACAGACTCGGTGGAATATCGACGCCAAACTCAACAACGCGTGAAGTAATACCATGAAAAGGAAACTACTTCAAACAGTTGAAAAAAAAATAGTGAGAGAATGCCAAGCCCCTACACACAAGAGTCGAACACATCAGTAGAACAATCGAACGCGGGCAAGGATGCCAAAAATATGGTCTACCATTCAGGAGGGATGATGTAACTGCCAATGCGGGACCCCTCATCGAAATAATTATCGACATCTGTGCCATAATCATGACTCATGAGGACAAACAGTAACTCAGTTCTCAACTAGAGGCCAATCGTGAACCGACAAGAACGATTGAAACAGCTGACTTCAATCAAAATTCCTCGATTGATTGATTTACAATTTCAGATAGAAGCTAATGTGGAGATGAAAATGATATTATCGTTTGAGCCTCAAATCGAAAACAACGATATTGAGTGATCCAAGTGGTTAAGAATGCAAGTAAGACAGATAGATTCAGGGGAGGAGAGATCAAAGTTGAATCGACAAATTCTTTCCTCCGATTTCTGTATCTGGTCCAAATCTGACTATAAGCTCGAAAATGTCAAATGGTAGAGTTCCCAAGAGGAGGAGAGAACTTTTGCACAAGAAAATAGAGGCCCTCGGAATTTGATTGAATGAGAATCGTTCCTGGATCTACTGGTACCTCACTCCTCAAGATCATCGTCCGTACGGGGTATCTTCCATGATTAAATCGTAAAATAAGAAGACTTCGCATAACCTGTCTAAAACTTCTTTCGTCATCCCAGGCCAAGAGTACTTTTTCAGTGACGTTCTTTTCTTTTCATCTCGTATTGCTACAAAGACCCAAAACTTCTCCGATTTTGGGAGAGATGACAGAAAAAAATGACTCATCAAAATAGAGGATTTAGATGACCAATAGACTCATTGTCAATACTAATAAAATGATTAATCAACTAATTATGACCATTCCATCGTCTTTTGATAAACACTTCTCCAACGCCGAAAGAGAAAGAGACCACAAAACTGCTCTTCGTCTTTCATGACAAAGTCGATTAGGAATGCATTAGATGGCGATCTCTCATCGCTAGACATTTCTCTACTACCCACCACTATATTTAAAAGGCTCAAGCGTAGAAGTTATAAAAACAACATCCCCTGGACTTTTTTCTCTTGAAAAAGAATTTCATACATACATTCCTCCCAAATTTATAGAAAAGATTCAAGTGAATATTTCTTGGGCGACCGAGATTCAAGACAAATTGAAGCTCTTCATCTTTTCAGGCCTTCAGGATGAAGTTCATAGACAAAGGTTGGACACTGAGCGGTGATCGCCTCGCATTCAAGCTTGCGTCGCCATTTCTAATTCGTATTAAAAATGGTAAGAACAAGTCAGGAAATTGTCGGGTGAGGGGGAAACCTCTATTTTCATCTGGTTAAACCACTGCAGCCAATAATATATCTAGTAATGATGCTGAAGGTCAACACCAATTAGCTTAATAAAATTCAACCGAAAAAGTCGAATTCACATTATCCCTAGAATTGCAAAAAGCATAGACTATCTCAAAATTTATTTCCGATATGATAATGACGACGTCACCAGGTATCAAGCACGTAATTGAAATCTGTAAACTGTGTTTCATTTCTATCTTACGTACAAATTCTCTTCAAGTTTAGAAAAGAAGAAGAAACCAACAAGTGAACTTACCATTGTCCAAAATCATTCCCAAAATATTAATTACTTACAGATACAACAGAAGTAAGCATTAGAAAATGGGGTAATATACAGCAAGCATAAACGACAAATTTGATACAACAATGGCAGCGTGCTGATGGCTACCCGTTCAAAATGCCTCACACTTTTAAAAAATTTACTTCGAAGGATTTTCGCGGTCAATGAACTAAACAAAACCCCCAGCAAAAGAGAGTCAGACGCGGATTAAACGATTGATATTTCGGCTTTGTAACAGCTAGGTCAAGTAAGCGATGACAAGTAGATAAAGTCTTACGCTGAGCTTTCAACAACTGACTCATGGTGAAGCCACCATGTTAAATAACTTGAAGTTTCAAGCTGAACTCAAGGTAATGGGTATAGGATGACAATACTAAGAATGGAAGAGGTACCTCATCTCATGTGACACCTGATTACAAAAATGAGGCACTTGATTTATAAAGCAATAGTATTTAAAAGGAGGAAAGCAACGGAAGAATACTTGAAAAAGTAGCCCGCAATAAAAGGGTAGAACTTAAGTCACTCGATTGAGTGGAATAATATTGAATTCTCTGTCCTCATGGAGAAATTCCAACTTGGTCACTGCTGAGTTGGCAAACGTATCGTGAAACAATTTGATTGAAGAGTCTTCGTGTCCACCAAATATGAAATTCGTTTCCTCCCCCCCGGATCATTTCACATAGCGTTCAGAACAAAACAGGAGGACTACGGGTTTTCGCGGGAAATGGCTTCTATAGTCTGCGTAGGTATTTCCTTTCTTGCGCTTTCCTTCGATCCAATATAGGGCAGACTACTCTATTCGCATGTTCTTCTCGGGTACCTCTAAATTTCATCATAAAGAATTGTGATTTTCAACTACTTTGAACTTATAATTCTTTGGTACTGCTGATAATAAATTAGTTGCTAGAAGTTCGTTCTAAGAGACTTAACTTCTATCATCATGCGCTCTAATGGTTTCTCTAGTATGATCACCTATTCGGGCAGCTTCCGGATTTCGCCACTTGTTTGGCTCAGGTGAATAACACAACCTTCTCAATAGGTAGAAGAAATAAGTTAATCAGGCCTGCGAGTATATCTAAATCGGCGATTCCCGTTAAAACCTCCCGAGTGCACTAATTACAGCGCTCCAAGCAGAATCTTAAAGAGATTATAACAAATTCTACCAACGGCATCACTCTTAATAATTTGATCGTTACCCGCCCGAAAAGCAAAAATTCGCTGTACTCGTACGAAGTCGATGCGATCGAAAAGAGAGGTGATGTCATTGATTTCTGACAAATAAATGACGAAATCATCTTTACCGAGGACGTTCGTCCATTCAACATTTACGTAAGTAGATACACGTCAATTAGCCGACCATCATCACACACAGACACAGTACATAAAAAACAACTTCGTACGTACGTAACAGTTTGTTCTCAAATTCGTAAAAATTATTCAAATATTTTCTCAAGTTAAAAATCAACCGAGCGTTATTGACAAGCCTCATCAAAAGTGTTCATCGCATTATTTCCAAGAGTTACAAACGTCAGCCTCCTCGCAATGAGGTCATTTTCATATCTAACGGTCAGTAAGCAGAGACGACTGTAAGACCTTGAGCAACTAACAAATGATATCGGAGCACAAACAACTAGCGCGCTATCCGCATTTACGCTACGTCATTCGACGTTAAATAAAATTTCCACTCAATTCTCGAGCAGAAACGAGGAAAAGTAAATCCAATTTTGACGAACCCACTTACCCACGACCGTGAATTCAATACTCCCGCAATCCATGTACCGCATTCCATGAGCAGGTCCAACATTTTGGCGGGAACACACTTTCATCCACTAAAATACGATGTGAGAACAAAAGATAGGTGTAATTCACATTGTAAAAACCAAAAATTCGCACCGATCTCGCAAAATAATCATCAACGTCGAAACGTACGAATAAAATGATTCTCGAAAACGAAAAAAAAAAAAAAATTAAAACGAACGCGATCAGAATCAACCTGCTGCATTTTTGCAACGCGGACTGTATTGTTCTCGGCTCGCTTCCAGGAATACATGTTTGTTCCGACAATGCGAAAAACAAGAATATTATTACCATCACACAGCGCTGCTCTTCGCACAACCGACGCGGAAAAGTCGACACTCTCGACAGAGAGAAGAGTAAGTGGCCAAAAGCCGAAAGAAACACCAGCACGGACAACCCGAGCGACTTCGTCGGAGTGTTCCGCACTACGGTACTCGCGCTCTCGACTACACTTTATTGCCCGCGTACCCCGTACCCTATAAACGCGAACCATACACGGCAGCGCGCGCACTCGTTATCTTGGCCATCTTGGCAACATGCTCGACAATAGGTGCCCCACCACAGAGACGAAGGTTGGACACAGATCCGCACATCTTGAAGGGTTCAATACTACACCACAAACACTGAACATTAAACATTTTGAAAAATTACGTCGTATGGCGTCATTATACCGAGGAATTGTGTATCTGTCTTTGTGCGTGTATGTGAGTACGTTCATAAAGTACAGATACTGAATAGCATCATCCGCACTCGAACACAAAGCACTTTAATGACGACGATGCGTTGTTCATGAAATTCGTATTCCACTCTATGCACAGTACAATCGTGCTATCTGCCAACCCACACAATACTTCGTACTCGTACAGCACGATGATGACGCCATATTAGAAAAATTTCGTAATACAATCACACGCGATCGGTCAGAAAATTCGAAAATTCTGCGACCTTCCCGAGCACACGCTAACACTTCCATCTCGTGCTGTATCGTAATTATGATGTGTACACGTGATGAAATCGAAAGAACAATATTTTCACGATCGCGACCATCGCATCGTCAAACGAAAACGAAGAGACAGCGTCGATAAATATTAGTCATTTTTATAGCGCAGTGCAGCGGCGAGGGGCCGATGATCACTACTTGCCGAAGCCTGAAAAATAACAAGATTACCAACGTGCAGCGTTGCCAAATATATTCGACGACGTAATAATCAGTTCTTCGAACACAAAAAGTGCTGCAATCGCGAAAATCGCAATTACGCGATGGTTCGTTCATGTGATGAAGAAAGGGACAAAACAATTTCATCAATTCTTTCATACAGAAACATCAGGAATCTCATACTCTATTTAGAATAGAATACAGAATGTACACGAGTTTTGAAACTATTTGCAATGAATAATTCGATAACGAAGTTCGTGTTAACTTCTCAAACAACTTGACAAAGTCTGTCCTACAAAGTTGAATTGTCATGGAAGACCATCAAAACGAATCGAAAAATGTGTTCGGAAGATGATTAGATTACTGTAATAATTGTTCTCTAGTTTCAACTTTCAATGTAGAATTCTGTAAGTAATAATAATAAAATTTCCTTCAAGAAGGTCTCCATTCTCAAATACGGCACATTACGATGCGAATTGTCGTATATTATGTATTCGACTGTGATTGTGGTAGTCGTAGTGCGTGATTACACAGCTAACCTATGCACTTGAAACAAATTATGCGGAAGACCCCAAATTGGTGATCGTTGTTTAGCATAATTAAACGTCAATATAACTTCGTAATTACGGCAACGATTTTAGAATTTTTGCTGTGATTCGATTCGCACAACGCATCACTACATAAAATCAAGCCGAAGATAGCCGACAACCACATTTTCTTCTAATGTCTTCTGCACAGGAGTTATGATAAATTGAAACGGTTTTTCCTACACAGAAGCTGAATAAGTTGGCACTAGCCAGATTTGCATGACCTTGGAGCGAGTGATCCGGGCAATACAGAGAGCTGTATATTATTTTAGAATGCGCGCGGTCGAAGTTCGTTTTCACCGGTGATGATGATGAGACGAAAAGAACGAGAACATGGCAAAATTAATTATGTATTATTATTATCTCGCGACCGCGAATTCAGCGCCGCCCTGTGTAGAAATAGAAAGTCTGTAAGAGACGACGCGCAGACGTGTAAGTACGAAGAAAAAAAATGTGGCGAAAGAATTTGCTACACTAATTCTATCGTTATCGTGTCGATAATTTCGGGCTGCTTAAATATTAACGACGATGCCCCCCCTAAAATAAATTTATTTTCAAAATAACGCAAAACAACGTAAAGTCGAAACCGTTTCGAGCATCAAGAAAGAATTTTGAGGAATAAAAATAAAATACAGAAAATGAACAGAGTTCTGAAGAGGCCGGCTAAGCGACAAGACAACAGTTTAGAGGAAGAGATCTCTTGTAACGGTGCGATAGACCTTATTCTATAGATTGTTGGCTTTTCACTTGACCGACGTTCACAGAACTCGGTTCAATTTTGTTAGGAGAAAAATGGACAAGAATCCAGCACTGATTTAAATAATACGCTGTCTACATCCCTCCAACAAAAAATCCAACAACCCGTTCAAATGTACAAAATAGAACTGACGTTGAATTTCCAAGTGCGGACGTTTATAATAGAAAAGCTAACTTTGATATAAAGCTTCATAGTGAGCTATTGTAACAGTCTCTGTCGTCTTTATAACCTCTCTTACAGTCAACATAACGTCGTTGGATCGGAAAAAACCTCCTATGTGGCAAAAATAAAATTTTACAGGAGAAGCAAAAAACTGATTATTTTGTGAAGAGAAGGCTAAAATACTTTGGAAACGTCCCATTAAATGTGGAAAAGCTTCTTTAATACAGTAGTACCTAAAAAAAATATACAAAATTCTCTGAAATACGGCGGCATTGGGCGATAAATGCACAAAGGAGGAATTCCTGGCCCTAAATATTGCACATAAGAGGTTTGCTCTGATAGGAGGTACTCGAGACCACATTTTCTGGATGATGCACATTGGAGGTATTCAAAACCGCTCCTACCGGCGTAATTTTGAACTTAGCACATAGGGGATTTTTCCAGTCGATGCGCCTCGAAATTCCGCGGCCAACCATTAGTGTATTTCTCAAAAAATGGCACATAGGAGGTTTTTTCCCATCCAACGACGATAAGTTATGATTCCATTTACTTCATAAATTCAACTTCTTGAAATTGAGGTAATTATTCGAGTTGGACCAATTTTGCAGTAGTCTGAAAATGATGCTGGTTGCGTCAAAACTCAAGTTAACGCACTGTCACAATAATAAAAGTGTTTCAAATTCTGTGGTAGCTAAGCCAATCTCTTTATTTTTCTGTGAGAGATACTGACACCATTACAATATAACTAGCAGATCGAGACAATGACTAATTAGTCACAAAAAACTTATAAGGAGCAGATGAATTATCGCATTTATGAGGAAAATGAGTCATTCTGAAATTCTCTAGTCTTTGATTGTATATAACTTCCAGACGACAGCAGAAAAATAAAATACATAGCGACTAGTAAAGAATTTTTAGAATCAAAGACAAAAAACCAATTGTTTTGTTCTTATCACCTATCAATGATATGTATCAATTTCTAAGGTTTACCAGGATTTCAATGAGTGAGACGATGAAGCGCAGCAAAAGTGTTTCTTTTGGGATAACTTTTTCTAGTTGTGGGTAAATACAATAGATGAGAAAAAAAATAAAATTCTAAAGACGGTAAATTATTTAAATACACATAAAAAATTTACATATAATCAAAATTGAAAGGGCAGTGGGGAACCTACATAACTCTCAAGTCGACATTCTTCCAAATCCCCTCTCTTACCATATATAGCTCAGAAGTCGACCTTTTTTTCCAAGTCCCAATCCTATCATTTACAGTACAAAGTTAAAATCCTAGCAATCTTAATTATCTGCACCACCTCAGTACATACAAGAACAAACAAAAACCTAATTCAAGTTGATGACGTCGTTAAAGTCGGACACAAACATTTTTTAGGATAGTCCCCTTCTATGCATCATAACCCAACTTAATTTAGGTGGATGACGATATCAATATTCGAAAATATTCAAAGTCCTCCTCTTATAAATCGAGATGAAAAATTCCAATTTTTTCATATCCTTTCTTCATAACGTACATAGCTGGATGGTCGAAAATATTCCAAAATCCCAGAGATTTTTCCAAAAATGATGACGCTTGCTTGCAAACGTATTCTGAAGCAACCCTTCTTCAAACAAAAGGGACTGCGGGTTCCCCGCTAAAGCTAAAAATTTGTCTTTGAACCGTCCAGAAGAAAGGATATAAGAAATAGTGTTGAACGGATTTAAGTAATCTCTCGAATGAAGAGAATTTATTCAAATGATTCTAATATGGTCGGCTTGCAGACTGTTTGCCAAAGAGGTGGGACCATTGTAGAGTTCTCACTACCATACTGCACGGATCACCCACATAATTTTCAAGGCGTGTTCAAAAGTTCACAGTAAATACATACGCGTTGGGTAGAAAACTTCCTGTAAAACTAGAGACATACAAAGTTACTCAACGTTTCAGGTCTGCAGGTGATTCAGCTGTTGACAGTAATTTGGAAGCTTTAACAAGGCGTCATTTTCTATATGACATCGTCAAGGGCAGAAGGAAGAAAATTCAAAGCCGCATAGACCTCAGATAATGTTACATTGTTAGATCTCCCATTTCAATTTTGCGAATGAACCCGTACACAAAACTGTATCTAACAAAATTGGTTCTGTTTCAAAAATTATATTGTAAACATTCGCAAACTAACGCCTGTGAATGAGTGGAAATTATGAAAGTACACCCGTATTACATTGTACAGCACTGAGCTTGTTTACGCGACTCATGCCACATTGTTATTCTAATTATGAATGAATTCTACGAAATTATGCTTTCGGAAATACCATCCCATGAATGTGACTGTACAATTGGTAAAATTATGCTAAAAAGAAGAAGAACGTCCATAAGCGCACTGAATATATCTTAGAGGTTATCTACCCGCATGTCATCATCTAAATAATCTTTAAACGACATCTTATACCTCACATGATGTTTTCAGAAACATCACTGCAAAAAATTATACACGATACAATCAGGCAGAACTTCATATCCAAACTGTTTTAGTGTTTTCACCAGCTCACTAGAGAAGTGGAAAAACCCATTCTAAAATCGCACCAGACAGTCGTGTTTTGCTCATCTGTTTATGCGTAAGCTGTTAACAACAAGTGAAAAGTTTTTGAACTCATTACTATCACAAAGGCAATTTTTGAGAACAAAACCCAGTACTGAAAATTAACCCCTACAGGTTTATATTCCAAGAACCCATGGTTAATTCGAATAAAAGAATATTATACTGCACAACATACTAGCATACATACGTTTAAAGTCTGGAAAAGATGAAGGAGATTGTCACAATCCAAAGACTTGACAGAGATGCTGCAACACAAGAAAAAGAAGTCTAATGTCACTAATTAAATCATAATGTGGATTTCAACATGAATTAATATTAAAGAGGAAATATAGAAACAAAAAAGTTGAGGCAGCAAAATCATCACTTGTCTTACCAGTGCTATATTTTTCTCAGCCTTCTCTAACCTCTGTTTCAGATGTTGAGACAAACAAAACAAGTTCCACCATTCTTTAGATGGATGAGACCAAACTTCAGTCCAGCTTTACACGAGTAGATTGGGTACTCCATGTAAACAGGCTTCATAAATTGCGTTTAAATATAAAATCCCATCGGGAGAAACCATTTCTCATTTTGAAATCAACCTTAATGGAGGCTCAATAATTAGATAGCATGGATAAGGAAAGATAAAAAATGGCACAAATTTTTGCACCATCAACCTCTCGCGTTCAAGGTAATTTGCTAGCAAAATCAGCCACAAGGAGCAAGGTTGTAGTCTTAGTACTCAAGTTGTCACATTGCATCCTAGAAGGGAATAGCCAATACGTGCACCAACCTTGGGAAATCAATGAGGGACATAGCTTTTCTTGATTGTATAACTATATGATGATCTTGGCAGATTGTATCATTCCTTTGAGAGTCAGTACGTTTGAACAAGACAACAAATGGTAGTCTTGCTCTCAATACTCACTTTGTCACGTCACAGGGAATCTGCCCATTTCACAGGTGTATCATTCCATTTTAGAACAGCTATTGAACCACGATTTTTATCTATTTCAATACCCCTTTGCTACAAGAAGATCGTCCTGAAATCATTCGGTGGAGAACCGTGTATGAATAGACCAATGAGCAAAAATATAAAATTCCGATTACAACACGGCTTGAGAAAATTTTGACTTGTACATTGGAGAAAATTCGTGACCTCAAAATGCCTCCGGGGTAGATGTTTCTTGGTCAACATTTAACAAGTCCCACATTAACTTTTGAAAGAAAAGAAAGATAGACAAAGGGGTCACCTAAAAAAGTACAAAATGAAAGAGCTGTCCTGCCGATTCTCTATGAAGAGAAGGTGTCGTTACCTCATTCATCTCACTTAGTATAGATTAAAAATGAAGGTTATACATCATGTCAACAACTCCAACTAGAAAGCCAGATTATTATGGGATATAAAATACACATTAAAAAAAAAAAATTCTTTTTAATTATTATTTTTTCATTTTTTATTATTTTTTTACTTTAATTTACAAGCGACTAGCAGCCTGCCTGAGGCTATGAACTTGGCGAAATTGCGTGATTATATACGTGAGAGGAAGTTTGCTTGCTGTAAAAAGTTGAATATGTTGAGGATGGAGGGGAAGTCATCTGATAGCGCCTCTGTATGGTTGTGAGGGATGGATAAGGAATTACGGAGTTGGGTCAAGTTGGGATATCAGAACAGATAAGGGGGGGGGGGGGGTTCAGATTCGCAATAAGGGCATGAGAGAGGCATAAGATGAGAGAGATGGGTGTGTGCGAGTCTGGTGAGGCCGATTCTGAGACGGGTGATGACTATTTATTCTCTGCGTGGAGAGATTTGTATAGATCGATTCCCCGGTGACGTCACTGTGTTGATAACAGTGAGCGATAGTGAGTCAAAGCACCCATATTTGTAATCGATATTACGATTATTGGGCCAATCATGACATCGATTTCCATAAGAATACACAGGGAACGATTCGATCACATACAATTATTCAAAAACAAGATGTTCCTGATGTATTAGAGATCTCTAACTAGAATCTAGAAGTTCTGTGGAATTCAAACATGTAGCTTTTATTGCTAACGTACTTCTTGTTCTTGAATACTAGTGAATGATCGAACGTTCCCTGTGTATTCTTATGGGATTCTGAAATGGCTGCCCCAAAGCCAGCAGCAGAGAACAAGCATTCAATCAAAATTAAAGATGTTGACGTCACGGGGAATCGGTCTATAGTCCCATGAGATGGGAATATTTTTAATTTGGGCTAGTTTGTTTGTGTGTGATTTAAGATAGACCAATGAGTCAACCATGCTTGAGTGATGAATTTGTTGATGTGTTTAGAGAGATCTGAGCGTGAGGGGAGGAAAGAGCGGTTGACTGATGGGTTACGGGATGGGGATGGTGTGAAAGGTGGCAATGAGAGTGTGTACACAATTTATGAGTGGGTGGGAGAAAGTGTGGTTGGATATGGGGTCAAGTGATGATAGGGAGTCGGAAATGACCAAAAATTGGTCGAGAGGAAGACGAGAGGGTAGGTTAGTGAGGATGTATTCTAAACAGCTAAAGATTGATTGTAGTTCAGTGGTGAAGACGGATGCGGTGTTGCAGTGTCGGTAAGAGACTGTGAAGTGACCTATTGAGCATACAAAGCCGGTTTTGTTTTGATGTTTAGATCCATCGGTAAACCGTAGTGTAGGGTTGTGAAAGTTGTCAAGAATTTTGTTAAATTGTTCCTGGTATTCTTTGGAAGAAGTTGAAAGACAAGGGAGGCGTTTTAGGTCGCGAATTATTTTGGGTGGAATAAAGAGCCAAGGTGGGGTTGAGGGAACGATGTGGTTAAGACAATGGAACTTGAAGGGGCGTGCTAATTGGAGTTCTAGGTTGGAACATAGATTGGTCATGCATTTTTGGTTGTTGTGAGGGGGGAATATGCGATGGTGGACGGGGATTGGCGGATATTGTAGGACAGTTGTAGGAAGTTGGTTGTCAGTTTGAGGCGTCGATAATGAAGTGGGGGGGGGGAAGCCAGTGTCTGCACAGAGGCTTTCAGCGGGACTGGTTTGGAATCTCCAGTAGCTATTCTGAGTGAAGAATTTTGGATAGTGTCGAGTGGTTTGAATGAGAGGGAGGGGCGAGACCGTAAATGGGTGATCCGTAATCGAGGATGAATCGGATTAAGCTCTGGTAAAGGTGGAGAAGGATTTTAACGAGGAACCTGCTTTATTGGAGGGTAATTCGATGAAAAACGCCGGGCGCCGTCCGCCGGGCGCCGGGAGGAAAAACGTTGGACTTGGAAAAATTTCCACCTCCGAGCTATAGATCATAGGAGTGGACTTCTCTCTGATTCGCGCAGTATATTATACTGGGTTTATACTATGTATTATGCTAGGCTTATATGAGGTCCAAGCCTACTTTATAGTAGCTTTATATCCGATTTATGTTTCTTATGTACCATAGACTTAGGAGGTGGCTTATACTTTGTATTGTAGTAGGCTTATACTACTTTCAAGCTTATAAATACTAGGCCTATACCCCGTGGGTGATTGAAAATCTGTGACTTTATGTATACCCCCCCTCCCCCCTCCATTGTTATCCTACACTAGGCCTAGTATAATGAAGCTAGTATAAAGTAGCCTTCGACCTCCGAATTTGCATAGCTTGAGGCAGGCCTATACCTTGTGGGTGAGTGAGAAATCTACGAGTTATTTCAGCCTACACTAGGCTTCATATAGACCTGTAGTAGGCTAAAGCCTCTTTACTAGATCCTACTACGTAGTTTAAGTCCTAGTATTATAGAGCTAGTATAAAGTAGGCTTAGACCCCCGCATTAGCATAGCTTGAGGCAGGGCTATACCTCGTGGGTGATTGAGAAAATCTGCTAGTTTATTTCCCCCTTGCGAGTTTACCACCCCCCGCCACGATGTGTAGGCTAAAGCCTCTGGTATAAAGTAGGCTTGGACTTCCGCAGGCTAAATCCCACTACATAGCTTGAGGCAGTAGGCTTGCACGTAGTATAACCTTACTGCCTACTTTATACAAACTTTATACTCGGTCTAGGTTTTTTTATGTTCGATAGACTCAAAAGGTAGCTTATACTTTGTATCTAGCAGGTTTAGCCTTCATTATAAAAACGTAATATACATACACAGGCTTATAATACATTTTAGAGTACACCTTGGAGGGGGAGAACGAGAGACTGCGAGTCACCCCTGTAAAGCTCGACTAGTATTTAGGTTACAACCTTGTTTAGGGTGGGAAAGGAATTTCAGGACATTCAGAGCTCGAATGCATTTTGATTTAGTTAGTTTGATATGGGGGATCGAAGAGTGACGGTTGTGGAAATTGAGGCCAAGAACTTTAGTATTTCCAACTTGTGGGGTGGAGTAGTTAGCTATTATGAGAGGGGGTAATTTAATGAATTTCTCGCGCGGTTTTTGGAAGATGATGAGTTAGGTTTTGGGGTAAGAAATGTGGAATCCTAGAGGGAAAGCTGAGTGTGTATTTTATTGATTATTTTCTGAAGTAGACGGTGGGCGCGTGTTATGTTACTGGAACGTAAATGGATGCTAAGGTCATCAGAGAATAGTAGGGTTTGAATTGGAAATTTCATGATTTTTTTGTTATGTTGTTGATGGCGATGAGAAAAAGGGTGCCACTAAGTGGAGATCCTTGGGGGAGGGTTGAGGAATACTGATCGCTTAGGCGGATTCTAAAATATCGATTAGTAAGATAATTTTGAAGTAGGAGAGGGCCCTCAAAGTCCAAGTTAGTGCAGGATAACGCATATGTCGTATGTCCAGACTCTCGGGAAAGCGTTCTCCGAGTCAAAAAATATTGAGTGGAGGTTCGCTTCGTGAGCATTTCTTCAACAAATACATAACAAAGAGCTGTGACAAGAGACTGTACCGCCGACGCGAAATAATGAAACATATGTAATACTTGCGAACTAGATTTACGTAATTAAATGTGATCAAATATGATTAAAATGAAGTGTTTGAATGAATTACATAACAAACCCGAATACATACATAGAAGAAGTGAAATTTACTTCACATTGAGCAGACGATGTTTCTTTTTTTTTTTTCATTCGACTCTTCCAGAGACGATATAAACCAGCACAAGAATGTTATTTGCACGTATTTCATGTAAATGTACACGCATTTCATAAGCGTCACACAAACAAGTATTGTAATAATGTACAAGTATACCCCGAAAGAAATAAAATATTTGCAAGGCTCACTAGCTTATTCTATCAATGTCAGAAGAAATTACATATTACATTGAAGTATTTAAAATGGCGAAAAAATTATCACGGTGTATAATACAAAATGAAGTTCTATAATAAACTTCTCAATGGTCTAGCAGCGCTGGGGTGATTTTTCCGCGAACGAAAGTAAGAGATAAACGCTTCTCTTTCTATATAGATTATAGTTAATGGGCGGAGTTAAGACATATCCCGCCGATCCTATACAGAGGACTAACTTGTTGATCCATATTCATTTATTTTGTTGCTCGGTACAAGTACACTGGACTGCACCACGTTTAATCGCTTCATACATCAGTTAAAACTTTTTCTGTAACTCTTCCCTCTACTATGTTTCCATACCGTGTTACAGAATGTGCTCGCATTCAGAGCTTAAAAAAGTTGAGCGTAATACTTTTAAACGATGGTATAAGTGATATAGGAACAAAAATATAGGTTAATGTTCCACACCAAACCAATCGTTTGTGACCAGTAATGGCAAATCCAAACTTTGGTAAGGGTATTCATAACCAACTATAGCATTAAAGATTTTGTTTGCATAATGCCGGTAAAAGGGACTCGACATGGCTTTAGAGCTTACAGAGATAACAAAAACTCGCAAGACATAATCCGTATTTTCCCCTCGTCTCTTATTTACATTTCTACTGACGCAAACAAAGAAAGTTGCCATTAAAAACAATAATAACGATAACCAAATCGATTGAAAACACGTATAACAACTATAGAAACAATTCTGTCCCCTAATAACGGTAAGACAAATTCTGTAAAGTGTAAACTCTATTTTTGCGCACTTAGATATTTCAAGATATAAAATTTTCCTCGGTTTTGAAACGTGTACTTGTTTTTCAAATATTTTCTGAATTTTCTTTCATTACAAATGACGACCATTGCTTTGTCAAAATATATGTTTGAGAATACACTTTTTGGGTCCAAATGATTGGAACCTGATTTTGGAGTATTTTGCAAAATTGACAGAAATGATTATTTTTTTTCTCATGCTTTGGCTTCTTGGAAAAACTATCAATAATATATTCCTCAGTTGATAAAGAGAAGAGAGTTCCTTCTCAGTTACCAGAAATAAACTGGTCCTCTTTGCAAATTCTCTTCAGCGTCATCGACATTCACTTTGTTTCCTGAAGAGTCATGCTATAACGGTACAACAAAAGATCAGTCCAGATTTGGGACGTATAACCGTCAGAGCGCGCCTCTATCGCGCTACAATGATGAGAACAACAACTGTATTTCCACATTAACCAAAGTATACTTACTCAAACAGAGATATCTCAAAAAGTAAGAAGTTTCCAAAGCAATTACTAAGAACAAAACTGGAAGGATATTAGGTTTCCCTTCAATTGCGACTAAAATTTTGCTCCATGTGTCAAAATGTTCACCTTTTTCTCACTGATATGCGTAGTACGGTCTACTGAGGTAAGATAGGCTCCGGAATACCGGAAAATACATTGGAGAAATTTTCAAGTCATGGTATTAAAAGCCAATGGATACTTAGGCGATAGAACTTACACCAGAAGCGCTGGAAAATCAGCTATGCAGGTACAAGAGGAAAAGAAATGAAAGAATGATCATTGGCACTTTTGGTGGTAAAACCTGTACTCTTCACTAAGGGAAAAGATGGCTGGTGCAAAATATTGATTGAAGTCCCATTTTTTTGTGCTATTCCAGGTCAACTTTCTTTCAACACAACGTTCCAATTGATTGAAACAAAATTGAATTAATTTTGATCCGAATAAATAGCCATTATTAACAGTATTTAGAAAAAAAAATTGAAAACCCCTCTTCCACACAATTCCAACCAATTCTTGCTCTTTTTCTCCACTTACCCTTCTTCTCATTAGCTCCACCTTCATGTCAAGATTCTAATCGGACAAGGGATACTTTTTAAACGGGAGAGTGAGAAAAATACTAAAAAATAGCGTCCTGCAGTACTAAACACAACTGTGCTCGTCTGTTGATGATTATTGTTTACTTTTTAGAAAATAGAAGTTTGTAACTTATACCTGTTCCTTTACAGTTGTTACTTCAGTTTGATAATCATTAGTGATGACGTCCCTATTGGGTTTCTAGATTAACTAACTGTGACGATACCTAACCCAATAATAGAAATATTGACTGTATTATTTTTGTACAATTGATTGAGATTATTTGGTCAATATTTCTGAGTTTCTTGCACCAGCTCCAATTAGTATAATATAATTACACAACTCAAAGGGCAAACATTTTCAAGTTCCTCTCTTTACATGAAAGGTATGGAGCAAAAGGGAGTCATTTTCAAGATTTTCCACAAGTCAAATTAAAAAGGTTTTATCTAGAATCAAATTAGTTTGGGAAAATAGAAACTCAGAGAAGTGAAGAGTGGAGTGACGCTCTGGCCCCCTCTACCAACTTTTCACAAGATGACACCTGTAAGATTGGGCTGGATATCCGGTGTAGTTAAAAAAAAGAAATGAACACTCATCTCTATTTCTTACTTGTAAAAAGTTCTCTAACTTTCAAAGCTCTCTGTTCTCCAATTGAAATCATACAATAACGTCATATCCTCTTCTGGACCGGTCATCTCCACAAAACAGAAACCCAATAAAACAGGTTTCCTGTTTCTTCAATTTTTCTTTTATTTACCGATTTGAGCTGAGCAGATAAGACTGATTCCATATGATAAAGTAAACTGAGAGATGAATTTCAATTCAAGTCAGTATCCTAGCTTATTTCACCTAGTTAACGCTGCCATTGTGAAACGTTTCATGTAAGAATTTGTAGTAACTTTGACGTGAATGATACACAATATTTGATCATTCCAAAGTGATAAAGTATTGTCATCAACTAAAATGTAGCCAGAAAATTTTCATAGTGAGACGTTTCAAAATAAGGAACTTTGAAGCAAATTTTTGTCTCCTTTTTTTTTTTTAGTGGGGGAGGGAGTCAATAGGTCCATAAACTCCTGCAACTAGAATTAAAGTCCCGATAACAATTACATATCATAAAAAAAAACATATTTGAAAAGTACTTGAAACACTCTACAAAAATCAACTTCTGATGAAAGTGGTTCCATAAGATGTATTTAAAACTAGAACAGATTGAAAATCCAGTAGGTTCAGTAAATTTGAAAACTTCGAACGCTAAATTGTCATCCAATTATAAAATGGGGGTAGTGAGGAAGGGAGTTTACTTGAGGCGATTCTAGCACTTGTTATCACCCCAAGAAATTTAGATTAGCGGATTTATTACCTTCAACAACATAAAGCTTAAGAATTATTCTCTTTATAAAAGGAATAGGATGATATTTTATTTTTCTCAGTTGTTACAAATTTAGTCAGGCAAGAGAAGGATGGTCAACTTCAAAACAAGAATTGGTCTCAAGTTACCCATAATATCTGCCATTTTGACGCCACAATCGCTAATTGTTTGTGGCTGACGACCTCGAAGAATATGGTTTCAACTTTGGCTCTCAAGCAACCAAACAAATAACGGAGGCTTTCGGCTGGACAAAATGGACTTTACCTGACTGTTGAGTTTGGTATCTTCTGAGATGTATTTGAACCGGCACGCGCTGCAATTCTACTAAACGGGAAGGGATTGAAAGACTGATCTAAATTATGACGGTATGTGGGAGAAAAATGAAAAAGTGAAATAATACTTTAAGGAAGTAGACTGGCTTCCCAACATCTCATTAAAGATGTCCACAAATTAGATAGGATGGCAAAACCTTCAACTCCGCTTCATACTAAACTTGTTATTCCAAATATTTAAAATTCTCCCTCTACATAGTTTAGATACCTCTTTTAAATCGGACAAAAGTATCATTACTGTTGAACAAACCGCGTGCATTGTTAACGCTCAGTTTGAATTGGTTCGAATTGATCCGTAAAACGTAAGCCTGGGGCTCCGTTCTAACTTCTAGCTCCCAAAAATCAAAAAGCAGAGCTGAGCCAAAGAGCCGGACCTTGGGAGTGGAGTCGGAGCTGAAGAGGCGGACCTTGGAGCTACAAGGAAAAAAAGAGCTAACTTGGAGGCAGAAGCTCAATTTTAAGCGGAAAAGGAGCCGGAGCCAGCTCTTTAGCTTTTCGGCCAAGAAGAAACTAGGAAGGTATGTTCAAACAGAAAGGCTGAAATGACTTTTCCTCCCTTTGCTTTGTTTATTTTTTTTTTTCATTTTTTCAGCGGCTACCGCATGCCAAACGAGTTCAATTTTTTTCTCAAATTTTGCTTTTGAAATTTCAAATTTGTCAAATTTTATCTTTAACTAAAAGCAGCTCTTTGGAAAGAAGGGAGCGGAGCCGCTTCAAAAGAGATTTGGAGCTGACTAGAGGAGCGGAGTTTCATGGATCTTTTCAAAATTGAATTATAGCTGCGGCTCCAGAATCTTGGAGCGGAGCCGGAGCTGACTCTAGCTCCCCAGGTTGAGTAAAAAACGTCGTCATATCAAGAACCACGCGCGATGAACCAGTGCTGCAGATTGGGCTATAAATCGCCAATTGGGCTCGCTGATGAAGGTGTTTGGCGACTTGAAATTATGATTGGCGACTTCCAACTGGTCGCCAATTGGGCTCTTTGCCTGTGGCAATGTAGAAAATAGGCGATTTTGGGCTACTTCGCTCTGAGCGGCGATTTGTAGCAATTTCAACCAGCAGAATAGCTACTTTTCATCAACAAAATCTGGCAGCACTGCGACGAACAGCCAAACCACTCATCAAGAATTGACTTGTTTCAGAGGTTGAGGTGGACAACTCCATCAAAGTCAAGGTAAATCGTTATATTTTTACCAATGAAAAATCTCATTAATATGACGTCACCATCCTAGTCCCGAGTCATGATGGTAAATATAATTTTCAAAAATACCGTTAAAATTTAAAAATTCTTATTATACTCCAAAAGGACCATGATTAATCGGAATTTGGAAAACGTAATTATCAGCCGAAAAAAAGTTGAAAGGTACGACATGATTCAGTTTTACTCTTTGTTAGATAGTTAAGAGCTAAAGTCCGTTTTTCAAAAAATACAGCCTAATACGGTTTTTGGCTTTTGGCTGGCTGCCAGGAACTGATTATAAATTGCACGGGCGATTACAGCGCCGAAGTGGCTGATAAATGCGTAACCCGAAACAAAGATCAACAAGAATATTATTCCTTTCCTGTCTCAATTTACACTTTTGTATTGGGAGACCCCATTGACCTGATACTTGATTTGATTATACATTAGTTCCAATTTGTATACAGCAAGTAATATCCGTTTTTATTGAGCTCATTATAGCCTATACAGTGCCCAGTGAGGTCAGTACCCTCAACAAAATTTTCAGTCACGAGTAGATAGTTTTCGTATCGAAATTCCTCTTCGAAATTTTCAGTCGACTAGTATTCTGTTTTCTTCTCACACGTGCTGCCATTTTCGCAGTGAGCAAAAACCACGATGACCTGCTTGGAGGTTATCTCCGTACGTCATCGGGAAAACCGATAGAGAAGAAACAATTTCGAACAGCAAACCGACGATGAATTCAACGGTGAAATATTTCGACTCGCTTCTCCGGAAATTGCGCGATTCGAATTCGCATGAAATATCCAAAAAATGATAATTTTCACTCGACAAAGGATTAAAAAACCAGTATTAACCGGATTTTCGGTAGGCTCATACTGCGAGAAAAAAAAACGATCTTCTAAAGAGGTACACATGGTAAATTGATGAAATAATTACGTTCGGCAGTTTTTTTCAAAAAAAAGAATTCAAAATAGAACGAATAATACAATGTGCGTCTGCAGCGTGCTGCTGCGATCCTCCACGCAGCACGCGAGGTCAATGAACTCCAAATTACATCAGATGCTCTCTAAACTACACAGTAAACAAGCCTCGTAACTCGAATACACCAGCGTTCGTTCGTAGATTCCGCTATCGAAGGCAATTAGTACCTATTTTCAACTACAATATCATCACCAATGTGTGTACATAGGCTCGGTGTCGAATGTAGGTCACCATCTTTTAGTTCACAGTTCTTTATCCCTCGAAAAAAGCTGTACTTGTACACAGAATACGTATCTAATTAACATAATAAGCTTACAGGTAACGATTTCTAGATCGTACTGGATACATACGACTTACCTCATTTGGGTAAGCTATCAACGTACCATTGGCCTGGTTTTATTCGATCATACGAACTGTTTTTTATACACACACGAAACATTTCTCGTCGACACGTTATTACCGTATAATGTGTATACGCGAACGGATCGATATACGCCACAAAAATAACGAGCCAATTTGCTAAAAAAATCGTAAAAAAAACTCCGTACTTTCTCTATATTATACTATAGAAACGAAGCGAAGGAAGAAGGAAAAAAATGTAACGATTGAAACCGTAACTAAGCTCATGAAAAATTTCACATGACTGCTACCGAGTACCGGGCGAGAACGAAACGGAGTGCGGCGCGCACACACGCTTTTTCCACATAGCCGGTCGGTATTATTTGCTTTAAGGTCTTACGGTATGTACGCCGCGTATGCACACAGGCGAGTCGAGATATTACGTTAAAACACATTTTACGAGCACGTTTTTTTTCTCTTTTCTCATCTTTCCCTTCCACCTTTTTACCATATCTCTCGACTTCACGAAACTGAGAAAGAAAAAAACGTTGGCGCAGCAGCTTTTGCTTGATATTCGATCTTGATAATACAACGATTTCCTGATGATGTACGCATAAATGTATTACAATTCTCATTAATTCAGCTAGATTAATATACCAACGTCGACTTGGGACAGTGAAGTTCGAACACGGCGGCATCGCGCGGACGAATCAGAAACTTATGACATCGACGAAACAACGAAGATATACGGTAGCGCTACGCTGTTTGTAGCGGCGTTTTCCTATACTATAAAACTCATGGGTGCTCGTTTCATCTGGCTAAGCGCGGTGCTCAGTTCGAATTTCGAATGTACATTACACACCGCTGTATCAAAATGTACTATAAAACAGGACTTATTCGCGCAATTACAATAGAATACAATTTCAACACAGTGCGGCAAGATTTATTAGGAGCGCACACAGATCGATCGCTTATAACTATTATTCGATTTTGTCGACTGAAATTGTACAGCAGCGTACCTAATAAAACGCGATACTCTTTCCTTCTGTTCACCACTTATTGTACCGACGAAATGAAGCGAAGACTCGACGAAGACTGTTTGAGCTGAGCTCCCTATCGAATACGATATCGAGTGATCGAAACTTGCTGGCTTGAAATTAAAATATATTCGAAATCGTAATTTCAGCTTCAGCTGGCTGTTGTAACAACGAGAAAAAACAAACACGCGTGGAGGGGATGAGTCGAGTTGCTTGTTGAAGTGGGGAAACTTACAAGCTTTACGTATCATTATTATGCTGCCGAAATTATGATACTTTTTTTCTCTTTCTTTTCCCCTATATGATATGTGCATTGGAAAATTCGTTTGAATGCACACGAACAAGTGCAGAGAACTTCGGCTAGGAGGTGGTCGGGGAAGAACGCGTTGATTCGAAACACGTGTTTGATGTGAGAATTTGCTACGTGTTCTTGCACGTCTACAATTGCTGTTGTTATGTATGGCTATAAGTAGTGCACGTGATAATGAATACGTCCATGAACGCGCATTCTTACGAGAGCAAGGCAAAGAAGGCGTTCTTGAAACCGCGATGTTAGAAAAATTCCAAAATTCTTTACTGTGACGAGGATGCGGTTTCCGCGGCAAGATAATATCTGTAATTGATTTCAACGACGTCGAAATTACGGTTCATGCTTGGCAATATATCACGAAATGAGCGTTAAGAGGCCGTCCAGATTTTCGTAATGAAAGAATCGTATCGAAACAAAGAGAATCGTTTTTTGTTTCCAATTTTGATCGAAAAAAAAAAAAGGAAACGCAAATTCATTGCATCTCTTGCAAAGGCCGTAGGAACTCGCTGGTTGACCATCTCTGAAGGTCAACTGCCTCCCCCCACACAGACATTATTCAAAGGACCTCATTTTGCCTTTTTTTCAAAGCTCTCCTCTTCATGTACATAAATCGGTAGTTAAAATTCCTACATCTGGGTAGCCCAAAACAATCAAACTCTTTCCAAGCCCACTTTCTTAAATATACAGCTGGAGAAACTGCGTTTTTATAAGTCCCCACCTTGAATAATCGAAATTTTTCCGAGTACCACTCCTCAAATGCATAACTCGAGAGACAAAAAATTTTCCAACTCTTTTCTTTGCGAGACGCAAATCTTCCAAGTTTCTAAACTATGGCTGTCTTTGCTCCCTCACGACCATTTGAATAGGCGAGGTCGGTCTAAGCATCCCGTTGAAAAAGACTTCAATCTTCCTAAACTAGGTCAAGGTTGTTTGTCTGAGCAGACAATTTTCTAAGCATTTACTTGTAAGAAAATCAACAACACACTTAAATCTGAAAAACACCTCCCCGAGTCTAGCTAATAACCATATTGCTCTGGATTTGAAAACTACTAACCTTTTTCTTTCTTCAGTGGGGAGGTACACGTAAAATATCACATTTGATTCTGAATAATTTTTTCAAACATTTTTTGTAACATTTCTTTTCTCCCACTTTTTCGCTAATCCTCCCCCCCCCCCCGTGACAGTACGTTTACTTCTGGTTAGGTGTTACAAGTGGCGTATTATAACCTATGGGTTGAGCGTAATTAGGATTTGGGTACATCTAAACTAGACAGCTTAAATCTCAGAAATGACGCCGTTGGAGACGCCGCAATCCTCCAGTAGTAGTATAGCTAGCGTGTTGACGTGTTTATGAAGTCGTTTTTCGTAGGATATGGTTAATTGCTGGATGGTTTCCTTCCCCGTTGGAGTGTTGAGGTCCTAATGTAGACATTGGTTAGTCAGGTATCATGGCGCACCAGTGATGCGTTGCACTGCCAAGTTTTGCTGGTGCTGCAGGACGTTAACGTTGGCCTTAGCCGCAGTTCTCCAGATGGGCGCTCCGTAGGACCATAGCGGACGTAGAATGGTAATGTAGAGTAAGCGTTTGTTGGATAGCGAGAGCTTATTGTTGGTCCGAAACAACCAGAATAAGGCTCTGAATCGTATTTTTAATTCGTCTCGTTTCTCGAGGATGTGTGTGCGCCAGCTTGTACAATAAGTAACTGTTTCTGATCTGGATTGATTGAGGGTTAACTTTTTTTCAACTGAACGTTCTAATTGATTAAAACAAAATTGAATCTTGCTGTCGTGCAATACTAAATTGTACATGATCACTTTTTTATGCAAAACTGCCAATACTTGGATCTTTAAGTTTTATTGCCCATTCTCCTTTTCTGGAGATTAACCCCATCTTCCCAGCGTAATACTGGCCTATTGCCCACACCAATTTAATAGAGAAATCATTTCAAGAGAAGTAAATGAGTGGTAAATAATGTGGATGTTCAAAAAGAATCATACAGATAAGGGAGGAGACCTGTCTGGGCTATGAGATTGTTCCGTCGTGCCTCGTGTCCTGGTGAGTCAAAGTGCGTTATAATTAGCCGAAATCCTGTCGGTTGGGCCAAACGGACAATTGACTCCCTTAAGAAAGACATAGGGAGCAAGATCATTAAGCAACTGATTGAAAATAAGAAATATCTTAGTTACCAAAAGTTTATTTGCAGATACTAAGGACCCTCCATATGAAGAATCTCTCACTTCAATAATTGAGAAATTCCTATTTTTCAATTTAGAATATGTTGACTTCAGCTCCCTGTGTTCTTCTGACGGGAGTTAAGAGTGCGTTCAGGCAAATCAACAGGGTTTCTATGTATAAAGGTCTATTGACTCTAATTCATGCAGAAATATAATGTAGGCCTCGGTTGATCTCCATCAATGAAGCATTTCAGATCTGAAAGAAGCTTTCCCTTCTGATACGGAGGCATCATACACGCAACAAATTCCATAACGTAGGAACTTCCCTAAAGTTCAAAACTTTCTCTGTAAAATAGATATGTAACGGTAACATCTCAAAATCAGGCCTCGCTTCTCCCTACAAATGATACAGCGCAGCAGAGTTCTTTATGATCGATTCACGTTAGGAATTACCTGAGCTGATGGACACTTGCATTAAACAGCGGAAGGGAAGTTGGGAAGAATACGTGCGACTTCCCTTTGCTCTTGCAATACCGGCGTTCTTCAGCTTGGGTAGTTCTTCGAGCACAGAGCGAAGGATTTAGCGTCCTTCGACTTCTTGAAGTCATCAACAATATCCACGAATCAGCTGGTAAGGAATATTCAACTCCTGTAATGGAAGTAGCGTCAATTACGCGTTCGCCACTCACCTAAGGCGCCACAATCTCCATTAAAATTGTACAGGTGGATAGCGGTGATGTGCAACAAAGGGGAAGTAGTATATTTTTAATACAGCTCTTTTGGTGAGTGGCGAACGCATGATCTAAAAGTGCATCAACAATTTCTTCACAAAATTACAAATTAAAACTTTCAACTCATCATCGAGAGGTTCTTTTCCCTTGTAGTTAATTAGTTTGTAGAGAGAAAGTGAAAAACAAATCATGATAGAAGTTATAATCATGAAATGTGATTGTACTGTATATCTTCATGAAATTCAAGTAAGTACAAGGCCGTATTATAAAAGGAAATTCAAAATAGAATAAGTTATTACATCAATTTTTGACCGAACCACTCTTTTGAACATGGAATTTTCTGCCTACGCGTTGGCAATCATAAATCTAAAATTGTTGATAGACGCTATGATGTTCCTATGATGTTTTTAGTCTTATCTATTTCTTCTAATAGACGTTAGTTTTCTTTTCATTCCTAGCAAATCGCGTTATGAAGTTCTTTTTGTTCTCTAATTTTCTTACAAAACACAATTGAAAACCCAATTTAAATCTACATTCGTGTCAAACAATTTCTCTTTAAGTATACAGGTCCTCAACCTAAAAATCAATACCACAAATTACCACACTTATTAGTTTTTCTTTTATGCTACATTTATGACCCAAAAATTTGCAACTTATTGGACCATACGAATACAAACATAATAATTATTTTACCTTGAGGTGAAACGCTCGTGATCTACTCGAGAGGCAGTGCAGGGCACGGCTGCTTACTTTCGTATTTTATCGAGGCATGATTTTGACCATTCAATCATTATTACCCTTTCTACAAATAATATTATCAAAATTTCTAGTCACATTTTGACAGCGTCGCGAAGAAATAAGAAAAGCACTCGTGATAATGAGAAACTATATCGTAATTAACAGCAGTTAAAAAAGAAAAAAAAGTAGGTCAGTAAATGTTTAGCTTCGATGTGTTTTTTTTTTTCTTTTTTTTGCGTAATAAAACTGAGTAGTAGTGGCTTGGTCCCGGAATGACCTCATTTCTTTGAAATCGACGGTTGTCTTTTTATCTAAGAAAATACGCAATGCATCTTCTTATGGTACCACAAGCTCATTGCTTATTTTGCAACGTTGTTTTATAACAGCACGTGCAACATACAACACATTTTAGAACGTTTTTATCCCCTTCGACCGACGCCTTCTCTATACTAAAATTAATGTGAGGTACACTCCGACCTCTGTATAGTTTCTTGAATTGGGTCAATGAATGCGCGCGTTTGTGCTGCCCTTTCAGTTTCCCATCGTACGAAACACACTGCCGCTATTCGCGGCGAATTTCGGTAAATTCCTTTGTTCGCCGTCGCAGGGCAAGAAATGTATCGCACGTGTGAAAAACGTCCGCAATGTAATGGTGGAGTAGGAGTGAGGCAATTGTTTCAGTCCAGTGTAGTGCCAAAAAATATCGTTTTGCACGTATGAATCGAAATAACAATTTATTTTTATGGAAAACAAACTGCACTGAAAATGAACAAATTTTGAGAAAAACAACTTGTAAGGACTCCAAAAGAGTAAAAAAAATTTTATAGAAAAAAAAATGAAGTACAACAAGCCTCCAAAAAAGAGAGGAATAAATAAGTCAACAGTAACTAATGAAGATGATTCTGTAAAAAGTTAGGCTGTCCTTATAACGTGATGAGCTTCGTACAATACAGATTACAGAATGTGGTTTACTTCTTTTCTCTTGATTTGTAACAACCATGAATAGTCAAAGCTACCCAATGCTTCATGAACTCAAAACTTACAGCTTACAGAAACAGGCGCCAACTTAGAGCTTCAAGCTTTTGAGCTGGCATTAAGCTTATATGTGGCCAGAGTACTGCAGGTGAAAATTTCAGCTTCGGCTTTAAAAAAAATTAATCTGGCTTTTGGTTTAATTCGGCAAGCCTAATTCAACTGATTTTTGACTGATTAATGGGTGAATCCAGATGGAAGGATCGGGAAAATTGGAGCTTCAACGTACTTGCGGAAGATACCTATTGATTCTCCAGTTTGTGTTCATTTCCATTGGATGACTGCACTACAGGTTTTTATGCTGAACGGATGAACAGCTGAAGTGAACTGGAACCAATCTTTCTTGTCTTTGTCATTCTTTAGCAAAGCCAATTCTGTCTCCCTTCAAAATGTAAACGTAAACTTTTCTCGTGTTAATAATTCCCATAAGGATCACGTAGTGTTTATAAAAACGCAAATACTTCAAAAATAAATAAGCAATATTATTATACTGTAGGCCTCTAGCACAGTTTGATAGCCAACATTTTTCCAAGTACGTCCCTTCCCTATCCAAGAGATAACTGGAATGTCAACATTTTTGTAAGTACCCTCGATGTTAATATCTATAGCACAAAAGACCAAAGGTTTTGGAGTCCCACTTCTCTATACGATAGCACGGCTCAACACCCGAAAAGTTATCTACATTATATTTAAAAAATTTAGTAAAACCGAATACAATTCGCCAGCGATTTCTACTGGATAGATCGGGCTGTTTTTCTTTCTGACCCACAGATGAGCCATCACCCATTGGCCAACCCTACCCGGACCTCAGTTTTGAGAACGATCAAGACACTATTTCAAATTGTACATTTCTTAAAGGCATCTTTTTGAGGTAATATTGAAAACCCAAATACAATTTGCCAGCGACTTCTACAGGGAGGATCAAGCTGATCTTTTTTTTTTTTTTTCTCAATGAAAGCTTCTGACCCACAGATGAGCCATCATCCATTAGTTTTTAGTTAACCTACCCCGGACTTCAGTTTTGAGGAATATCGTAAGGCGATTTCGACCTGTCCAGGATGAAGCTGTTTACAATTGCTTGATACAGTTTTCATCAACATTACATAACCTTTGTCCAAGTGTTATTGTTGAATTATAACATCAACTACTAAGGCTGCGGGGCATCACTGATCATCTAGTTGACATATAATTATAAAGGATTATTGAGGAGGAGGGGGGAGGAGGCTATTTGGGAAAATGCACAAGAGCTCTTTCATCTGCTTTAGAGCAGGCTTGAACAATTTATAAACTGCGATCAAAACATACAAAAAATGGGGAAAAAAATTTCATACTGGAAAAATTAGTGATATCACATTGTGGGGCCCACAGGATCAAAAAAATTACTAATTTCCGTGAACGCAGCCCGCGGGTTGAAAAAGGTTGTTCACACCTGCTTTAGAGATTTATAAAAATTTTGAACTTAGATATTTCAGGAGGAGAACTCAGACGGAGAACTCTTATTTCCGAGCTCTGTAGCTCCCCCTCGGTTTTTACTTCAAAATTCCATGATGAGGAAGTACTGTTGTAATTTTTTAACCCTCCCTCCTCTTCGATACATCTCGAAACGTGACTTTTCTCGAGTATACAATTTGTCACATATTATGTAGTTCAAAATTTTTTCAAGTTTTGAAATCATTCAAGGGCGAAAAACACCGGATATTTTTCAAAAAAAAATTACTCCAAGGGTTTATCTGACAAAATATTAAGTCATGGAGGAGAGCGTTGGCCGGTCTGCGTCGAGGATTTGAAAAAACATCAAATCCCAAATCAGGTGGAAGTATTCTTCTTGCGTGATTTGCCAAAACCGTTCGACAACTGAGATTGAAGCTTACTATTCGTCAATGTATTTTCAGTGCGATTTCAGATAATTAGGAAATTTATTTATAAAATTTTCCTTGAACCCAGAATGAGTGTTTTTAAATTGGGGATAGTTTTCAAGAGAATTATGTCCAATTTCAAAAATTTCTCGAGCTCGAACGATTGGGTGATCGGAGAGATTCTTCTTACCTCACTTGGCAAGAAGTCACGTCATGTACTTACTAGCGAGACTGGTATGTAAAAACGAATTTTTCGATGGTCACGAAATTTTTATAACGGTATAATTAAATTAGATTTTTTCTGCGATGTCATAAAGCTCAAGCTCAACAAGGTATTCAAATCAAGAAAGAAGAGGGCAAAAAATGAATTAACAAGATTTTGAACTACTAGTAAAAAATTTCCATAATGTTCTGTTACAAGAGATAGGAAGGTATAATATTCGACGTCCGTCCTATAAGCCTATGCATAATGATGGTAAAAAGAAGAATGAAACTTCGTTCGGTAATGTTCACGCAAAGATATTAAATTTTTGAAAAGATCTTGTAAGTAGATACCCAAGACGTAGGAAATTCCCATCTATTCCTTAAAAAAGATTGTACATTACAAAACATTTTACTGTTTTTTCGTAGAGCAAAATTAAATACTTTTTTTTTTTCTTCTTTCTTCAATTTGAAACGAAAGCAACTTCTGCATATTTCATGTATGTATAACGAAACGAAAACTTGCCAGGGGTTGGGCTTTTCTCTACTTTTCACGAAATATCATAACGAGAAAATGAATATATGAAGTCACGCAGACTCGTCGACCTAATTTACACGAACATTAAGTTGATGTCGATTTTATTTCACAATGCGCGCTCCGATCAGAATACAAACACGTGTTTGTACTTTTGTAGCAACGAAAAAGGATATCGGAAAATTTATTCCAGCGAATACAGTACTTTCTTTGTTCGTACGTAGCCACCGTGCCGAAAGAGAAGTGAAGAGGGCGGGGGAAGTAAAATTGTTACGTGTGCCTTTATTCCTTTGTTTCCGTGCCAAGCAAGCGTACATACAAAAGTTTCTAGCCGAAGGTTTTCATGAAATTGTATAAAAATTATTTCGTTTAAATTCGATTTTCATGACGACCAGTTTTGAAAACAAAGTTATTCCTTCCGTTGAACTTGAAACTTGTGAAAGAGGAGATACTTGTAAGCCACAGAAAACTTTTACGTAAATTATTTATATTTCATTCATAACGACAGTAGTCGAAATTCCAAAGGGTGCACCAGTATGATGACTGATCATACCCTAGAAGGATAATTGAGAAAAAAGAAATTAGAACAATTCAAATCTTCCTGGGAAAGGGAGGGAGAAATCCCCCTTTCAAGTTTAATTTCTAAATCATTTAATATAGTTATAACTCATAGGTAACCATCTTATTTTGAAAATAATACAAAAAAAAGAAATCAATGATGAGACCGTGACCATTTCTAAAATAAATTTGAAAATGTTCTCCGACGATATTTCTATACTTATGTCAACGATCTTCATCCGATTTTCCATCGATCTCTTCTAATTTTTTGGCAATTTTCACATTAAACATCCTGTATAATGTATATTACCATGTAAACCAAAACGTCTCAATGACGTAAATCGTGCGGAAGGTTTGGGCTTTTATACATTCAACATATTCGAATGGATTACCCGACTAGTATGGTGTACCAGTTCCACCAGTTTTTTCGCAACCTATGTTAATTCCTACAAGATATGGTAAAACGAAAAGAGAGAGACGAAAAAAAAAAAAAATTACAAAATCCCAACTCGCATACATACATAGCACAACTTTTTCGATATTGTAAAGTTTATTTAATAATTAATTAACATTCAACCGGTTTTCATCGATGCGAAGAAAAAATAGCTACCGTCTATAACTGAAAACAGATGATGAAGGAGACTTGTCGACCTCAGGGAAATTGACGCGTGTATTCGATGCGCGCATAAATACGCACGCGACCATTCGTGATATGAATTCATCCTCATACTATGACGTGAACAAGAAGATATGGAGAGCATCTCAATTACAAAAATGTGAGCTAATTTCCTCTTAATACAGGTTGCATACACGAATAGATTCGCTCGTCAAATGGAAACTATGACATTTCTTGCTCTTGTGAAGGCAACACTTAGGTGACTGTAGGTGTGACATTTTATAAAATTATGAAAAATATGAACCACAAGCTCCTAAAAAACTTCATTTTCGAGTTTAAATATGTGCAAGCGTAATACGTATCTGAGATAGTAAGTACGTTTAAATTAATACCAAGTCAAAATGAAGAGAAATATTGTCGAGTTTTTTCGTATTTCTTCCACTGCTTAGAATTAATAAGTGGAAAAATTATCGAGACTCATCGAGTAATCCAGACCTTTGACCCGGATTCTTTAAAATTTCGAATTCTAACGACGGTGTAATATTTTATTTTCATGGGCGTGATGGAAATTCAAATGTGTTTTGGACGAATATACGAGATGATGTTACACAGTCTTGTCTGACCGAGGTAAAATAGATGAGACCGAATAAATTTACGGCGAGGAAACTGCAACACCAGTAGAAAGAATGCGCATTTCTATATCATTGTCTGCATCGACGGTAATACACGTGCAACTGCACTTCGTGAACGTAGTGCGTTTACCTCAGTTCTTTCTTTTGTACTTCGGTTGCATCATTGAACTCTTTTTTTTCCTCTCCCAGTCTTTTTCTTTTTAATATCTTGCGGTCAATATCCTAACCGCGCGCAAATTGAACCATTCTCTCGCACACAAATACCTGTATGGAAGGTTTCGTGTACTTATTTGTTCGTTTTTTCTCGCTCCGGCTCTCTTACGCGCAATCATCTCTCTCTTACTCGTTCCTACGAATGCTCTCCGTCTTATATATTCGCCGAAATTTACTGCGCAACGTTGTCATTTCAAATAAGGATATTCAAAACTTTCATACAGTAAACAGAAGGTACGCGGGGATGAAATTGAGACGTACATTTCGTCGTACACTGAGAGAAAAAATATTGGAATGAGACCCAAACTTTCTTGGAAAACTAGGATGCAAACGATTTCTGGTAAAAATTCCACTGATGAATGTTAATCATTCTAATAATTATTTGAGCCAGTTCTATACAAATATTGAAATAGCTACAATACACTTTGGAATAAGGAATATTTTATTGAATACCTTCATTCATTACATAGGAATAGTTACCATACGTTCTGGAAGAGAAAACATTTTATCCAGTAATTATTCTCATTGCATTGGAATAGTTACTATACGTCTTGGAATAAAGAATATCCTATTCGGATTTCTTCTTATAATGTATTGGACTAATTACTACACATTTTGGAATAAAAAATAATTTGTCAAGTATTTTTTCTTGATGTATTGGAATCATTACCGTACAGTCTTGAACAGAACTCAACAGAATGTAACAATTCCCATCATGAATGTGTAGAATTTGCACTGTTATGCTTATATTCTGCTAAAGTAGTCATTCCAGTAAATATTTGAGCGAGAACAGAGTATTTAGATGCTCTTCTAGCGGTATTGTAATGTTTCTGTCTTTTATTGTAATAATTACAGTCCTTTTTTGGAGACATTACTTTATTTATAGTGGTCATTCATATTCGCTGCAATGATGGGGATATTCTCTATTCCAAGACGTATAGTAACTATTCCAATGCAATGAGAATAATTACTGGATAAAATATTTTTTCTTCCAGAACGTATGGTAACTATTCCTATGTAATGAATGAAGGTATTCAATAAAATATTTCTTATTCCAAAGTGTATTGTAGCTATTCCAATATTTGTATAAAACTGGCTCAAATAATTATTAGAATGATTAACATTCATCAGTGGAATTTTTACCAGAAATCGTTTGCATCCTAGTTTTCCAAGAAAGTTTGGGTCTCATTCCAATATTTTTTCTCTCAGTGTAGGGCAGCGATTCGTTTACACATCTACTTAAGTAAAATGTTGTAAATTTTTTACCGTTTTATGGATATGAGAACTATCCGAGGAGTACGATACAAATTGTCGTATACCTATATTCTTCATTTTTCCAACATTTATGTGGGGGTTATTAAGACTTACTTGTGGCCACATCGTGATAATAAGAGTATCCAGTTGGTATCGTGCTTTTCTGATTGAGAAAATCAGGGTAAGATTCAAAACCCCGAAAAATGAATCGACTTGTACCTACATGCAGCCGAATAAAGCCAATGATTATTCAAAGTTACGTCTTGCACGGATTGATGCGGTGGAAATGCAGATGAAAACTTGATCACTCTTGAATGGGAAACTTTTAGTTTTACTTACTTTTACTTCATAATTGTTATCAGTGTGACGTCAGAAAAATCTGCGTCATTCTGTAAGAGCGCTAGGGGGCACATTGATGTTTATAATCATCCAAACAAGAAAAAGAAATTCAATTAGCCTACGGTTTTCACGCCGATTTTCTAGTCAAAATTGAACATTAATTGCTCTCCATCGTCTTAAGTACCTATTAGAGAATCTCCATCTTTTGTGTCAGATCTTCATAATATTCTACACCACTTTTCTCAAAAAATGGATACCAAACCTTCTAATACAGTCATTTCAACCATCGATTTTGGAGTCGAGAATTCACTGAAGTGGAGGCGCAGTTTGTCAACAATACTCACTCCCAGGCCTGGACTGCCGTACAAAGTTAAATTCACGTACTTAGATATTCAAATCAACGATAGAATTCTATAGGCCTATTTGTGACCCCGTCTACAGAAACTCGGCTTAACGTTGAATATCGATCAGGAGGAAAGGACCTTTTACTGAGGAAGGAAGATTCCTCTTCTCCTGATTGTAACTGAGCACTAAGCCGGGTTTCTGTAGATGGGGTCACATTTGGTAATTATTTCCTTTCAATAAGGCTAATGAGCTGTTAATACGGCTAATTCAGATGTTACGTAAAAAGATCGCTAACACATCCATTCCCCTAGATGCCATATAACCAATGTGAACCAAGTACCATCATGGTCCATGGATAACAATCAGGCAAACAAATAAGCAATATGATATAGAGGAAGAGCCATACTGGTAATCCTAATCGATGCAAGCATTCCTTTTTGTAATGGAACGAATTGAGGACATGGGATGGACGCCCTTTTGACAGGAAGGTCTTCAATTTTCGATGTTGTACATCGATCGATACACCTGATTCGCTGTTTTGTAAAAGCACCCAAAATATTTCCTTCGAACACGATGGCTCTGCCGTACAAAGTTGTATTGGCGAACATATCCAAATCGACGATTGGGAAGAAGTTCCATTTTCTTAGAATAAGATTAATTACAGCTAATTGAGACGATTTTTCGAGAGAAATCCAATTATTATCGTATTAGTTTTCCGATACAAGCATCCCTCCTTCCAATATTAACGTTTTTTGGTCGTGATTTGGTTTGGATATACCTACGTTGACGTATATCCAACGTTCATTTCAACACAATTCAGAATAGAGTGTTCATCCTACGTGGAAGAAAGCTCCAATTTCCTAGATCTGAATTTTTCCCTGTTATTCCATCAATGAAGCAATAGTAATAGTAGACTATGTCTGCCGTACAAAGTTAAATTGACGTACATGCGAAAACGACGATCACCTAGACGAGGCATTCGGATCAATGGGCTGTATGTGTGTTGGTAACGAACACGGGTAACGAAGCTTCATATTCACACACCACTACTATCACAGTCGATTGCATATCAGTGCATATACGTCCCTTTTTTGGACGTATATGCATCGCGAGGTGAAAAATGTACCGTATCTGAAGATTGAGCATTTATTGAAGAAAATTATTATTTTTTTCATCGAATTCAGCGTTGAAAATTGTTATGAGTGAGCAACTGATGCGATCTTAATATCTTTCGAATACATTTTTATATTCTTTTTGATACTTTTATACTTACGTCAATTCAACTTTGTACGGCAGATGTGTTATTGTGTTATCACGATTCATACAATCGCACCAATCGTTTGAAAGATACAGTTTACCTGATGTCGATTTGGCTGTACGTCAATTGAAATTGAACCAAGTTCTGTAAGAGGCGGCCGAGGAAGATATTTCTTGTATTACTATTCCTATGAGAGACCTTATTTTATAGATTGTTGTCATGTTGCTTGGTCGGCTTTTACAGAATTTGGTTCAATTCAACTTTGTACGGCAGCAGGGTTCCCATAAGAAATACATTACGCAGCAAAGATCATCATGTCACTGATGGAAAATATTGAATATTTAAATAAGGAAACGATAATATTTCAATGTACATAATCATCTAAGTATTTCAAAATCAAATTTTCATTTCTTCATTATTTCTTATTTTCAATCAGTTCCTAACATAGGTACTTACTAATCTTTGCTCCGCCTGTGTTTCTTCTGGGAGCCACAAGCCATTATAATTATAGACTTGATGGAAATAATATTGCAGATGTGTCGATACTCGATCAATGTTCAACTTGGTCCATATTGAGCTCCTTGGATCATGCGCGTGTTGTTGTGTTTTGGATTTTGTACGCCCAAATTGAAGACCGAAGAAAAAAATTATATGCAATCTTAGGCCTGGTTGATTGATATTTTGGTTAGAGGATCATATCTCTCAGAATGTCTGCTTTCAATGATATATCCTCAACTAACATACAACATAAGAAAGAGGCAATTTTATCGCCAGTGGCGGTACAGCTTTCCCTAGTCATAATTCCTTTGTTACAGGTATACATATACCTATTCCGAGTTCAATACTGTAACTCTATTTCCATCGAATGCCACTACGGAACAGAGACCCATGAAATACTAGTCTGTACAGGTAAACAATTCCAAAGCTAAATTCAAATTTGTTTTCCCCTAACGTAAGTATCAGGATTTTAAGTTGGTACCGTCTAGTTCTATAATTGCGTGAAATATGAAAAATTGTTACACCAACTCCATGTGAACATCAAGAGTGATCATGTTGAAAACCATGAGGTCTTATGGAAACAAATGATAGCTAAATACATATGAAAATGTTCTTTAGCTTAAATTTCCTTCATCACATACTTATAGTATCAGAGTTAAGATGAAGATTCAATATTCTTCAAAGGAGATTGGCAATTTGCCATCTTGTGGTATGTACATTGTGTTCCAATAATTTTATTATCATAATTCCAGAAAACTGCAAATTACGGAAAAATATTTATAAATCCTTCTGAACTTTTGATGTGTGATAAAGGATTCATGTACCTATCATGTTCTACAATTCATAGTCATAATCTTGAATACCTATTTATTCTAATTCACCTCTCGTTTTTATTGTTTCCGCAACCCAAGTTATCAATTTTTCATTTTTCACGGTATAACTCAATAGACAGACGTCTTTGCAGAAAATGGGACACGAATTCATATTAAATGCAGCGTTGAAAATGTACATTTCTAAGAACATCTAAAGATGAACGTGCACTAGATAAGTAGACCGTGGTTGTTCAATAATGTAATGGTAAAAAACGATTATGCATCTTGTTTTATTTTTGTTTGAAAATCGGGCTAATCTCCACCGTGCCAATGTCTAAAATATTCGTCAAACTGTATTTAATTCCATTTTAATTGAGGAACTCTTCAAAATCAGGGCGTCTACTATAATTGAAAAATGAAAAATCGTTCTATTTTCATGCCACTTCTCATGCCCGCAGGCAATTTTCTAGGGAGCTCTTACCACAAAAACCAAAATGGGCGTCATTTTCTATGGAAAATGAAGTGTAGTATAAATAAAAATTCATACTTCCCCTGAAATTGTAAAAAATCATGCTATTTTCTTGCCATCTTCAGTCACAATCATTATTTTTCATGTTTTTCATACCACTAGGCACCCTACAAAATTCATGTCTCGCATACTTTTCTAGTCCTCACAGCCCCTAAAGCTATAGATACCGTAGATAACGTCGTTTTCGACGAATCTCACCTTTTATGCAACAATTATTTCCATCAATTTCTCCATCTACATTTGGATTACAGAATGCACCTGGGTTCAGCCGTCCTTAGAATCTCACAAATTACCTAATCCAACTTTTCAGGAAATCGCATGAATCCACTACACAACTTCAAACAGAGATTTGCAGTTAGTAGATCATTTTTGAATTTACTAATTAACTCCAAGAAACTTACTGGGGAGATTTTCAAGAATTGCTCGTTAAATTTTGTGTTTCCAAAACTACAGTGAAATGATAACAAGGGTTAAAAATTATGTACTTTTACTTAGATGAATAAATGCAACTCACGCAGACATGTTTTACAAAATAATACAACGAGTATGAAATACAACAAAGGAAAGGAGGAAAAGTAATTATGAAATAAATGAAAAATAATGAAAGATTAAAAGATCGAATATTTACAAACAAATCATCGAACAATTTTTCAGGTTCATCCGACAAGAACGAGAAATCGTGCGACGACGAAGGTATAAAGATGAATAATATTATAATGCGTTTATTCAGGAAAATATCAATTTTAACGCTTACATACGTTATTGAAGAGGAAGCGACATAAAAAGAAAATCACAAGCGTGCGCACCAAAGACCACTTTTCCCACGAATTAGTCATTTTTCAGACGATTTTGTGAATATATCATTTCCTTCCCTCAATGCTGAACAAGTTATAGAAAATTTTGATCGTCATCAATTTCACCAACTCCCACCCGAAACCTTCGAAATATTTTCTCAAATCCATTCTTTTAGATTCTCGGAAGTGGTCAGTTATTCGATCTAGAAACTAAATAATATTATCAACATCTTACCAAAAAGCAAACTGTCTGTACAAACTAATACTCACTAAAGAAAAAGAAAAACTATCCTAGCTTTAAAAAAAGAGGAAAAAAAAAAAAAACAATTTCCAACTTTGATAAAAAAGAAAAATTCTCTCGCGCAAGAGAATGAGTGAATGGATGCATTAACCGACTTGACAAGTTAGAGTACAGAATAACAAAGAAGAAATTAGCGAATAAAAGTCATTTTGGTATAAGTCGGTCTTTTTCAAGTTACCACACTGGGTATCATAAATTATAAGAAAAAATTCTCGTAGAAAAAAGAAGGGGAAAAAAATGTAAATCAACTGTACACTCATCGACATCAGTAAACTCGTAAAAAATAAATTAGGTAAAGAAGAAGATCCAAGAGAGGAACAAGAAGAAACTCTCAACAGATCAACCGTTCGTTGCTTACCTATATATTAGCGACTCCACGATTCAAATTATTATTTACAAAAAAATAATTGAGATCCGTTATAAAAAAAATCTACTCTAGAATCCGTTTTATAAAAATTCATTTTTTCGCTGATATTTTTGTCGTTTTTCCCAATGGAAAGGTAAACGATTTCGTTCGGAGCGACAGAACTCATACAGAATTAGATAAAGGGGAGAAGAGGTGGACTCGAGAAAAACACGATATTTTTACGAATTATGTAGTTGATTAATAGTTTATAGTAGCGACTAGAAAGACTGAATCAAGGGTATTGACAAAAACTTCTTCCAATTAGAGCAAACACACACACTCATACGTCTATCAAAAACATTTTTTATGAAAAAAAAAAAAAAAAAAAAAAAAAGGGAAGAAGATACAAAATTCTATAGCAGCTTCGTAAGATATCCGAAAAAATCAAAATCGGCGAAGATTTTACAACTAACTGTCGACGGAAAAATTGGCATCCATAATCAGAATTTCTTTTCATTTCACTATACAAAACAGGTATGAAATCTCTCGAACAAACAAACAAATCCACTTCGATACTAGAAGTGTAATCCGGATTAGACGCGTAACATGGGTAAGTTTGACCTGAAAATAACAAATTCGAAATGAATCAGTATCATATCATTGTATAACATAATGAAGTTACAATGAATTTCTGGCTATAAGAGTTATCTTAGATGGTCAAATTCTCGTCTTGAAATCAAGAAATTTCTATAATATTCCTCTGGAGTAGTCACCTAAGGCGATCAGGTTGTAGGAAGGGGGGGGGGAGGAGTTCGGAGCAGAGACACAAAAAGGTATCAAATCACCACGTATATTTCAATCTTTTTTACACGCAATTACTACACCGCTGCTGTACGATAAACGGCTTCCATATTTAGACTCATTAGTGGAGTGATAGCAGAGTAATTTACATCCTCAATCTAGAGCCTGAATCAAATGATAATGAGTGAGCTTCGACGAAAAAATACATTCGACCTATAAAAATGAGAACAAATTCAGGTCTCTCGGTCGGTTTTCTTACGACGTGTGGTGTGGTAAATGCGAGTAGAAAATAACCCGTGACTCAATAGTGATGATTGTAATCATCTTCACTTATCCTGTGGGTAAGTTCACGCTGTTCAGACCTACAAGTATCTGCATAGTTTTAAGAAGTCCTCCTGATGTCAGTAGCTAATTTCCTTTACAGATACGGAAATATCCTGATATCATTACAGCTGAGAATGATAAATAAAGAGAGGAGGATGGATTCCAGAATTCTGCCGGAATGCACGTATAAATGTCCTCTAGTTTTGCAACAAAAAGTATCCTGAACAAAAATCTAGAATAGATAGTGTATAGATTAAATAATTCAAAAACTTATCGAGTTAGTGCCCAAAAGGAATTCAGGAATACTGATTGCTGAGTTTTTCCTCAAGTGAACTTACTTTCAGCTACTAGGAGTCCTACGTGTATTGCTACGGAAATCTATGATTGTAGACGAAACGACGGAACATCTCACCGATTTCATTCCATTTTTACAGATGTATCGAATATTTTCTCAATTTCGCTTCATCTACATTCTTCCATTTTACTAACAAAATACTTACTGAGAGAGACCTTATGGGAGGGCTCCATGCATCTGAAAGAAAGTTTTCTCGAGCTAATACCTAGCAATCAAGATTCCTGGTTTCATCTTTTTAGGTACTACTTTAATACTGGAATTATCAAATCTACACATCTATCTGTTTTCGGATACCGTGAGTTCCTCTTTTAGGAGACATTTTTTTAAAATTAAAGTTTGGAATGACTCCACGACCTGGCATCTATTTATGAAATCTATTTCTATTCGTCAAGCCCGAACATTATTGCCAATCAGTCATTTATCAGACAATATGACACCATCAAGCAGTAAGATACGCCGATCGACCCATCGCATTAATCCCAAATTTAATTGGGTAAATCACGCAAGTTGACGGCGCGAATATTCTGTTCGAGTATACTAAAATATATGGGAAGCATGGTTTCATGGTAGACCACGCACATTGTAACAAAAAATTAGGTTTAATAAAAATCGTTCTTCAGAGTTGATTAATCGACAGATTCGAATTCGAAAGTCGGAACTTTTCCAAGTCCTCATCATCTTGTGTAACTTAAGGTGAATTAAACGACGCCCTAAATAGCGAGCGCGTTCGTAATTTTGATCTACCAAATCATTTCTCTATCGTATAGCTCGAAATTCAAATTTTTCTCTTTTTATAAATGACCGAGTTGAATTCGTGGGTATAATTCAGTTTGAAAAGGTCGAATTTTAGATTTTTTCCAAGTCCCACTTGAATGAGAAACGAAAATTATCTATTTACCAGCAGCCCCAATCGAAACTTCGGATACTTTCGCACCAAAATACGGATGAAAAAAATTCGTAACATTTTTCAGTTCCCTTCCTCTTAGATAAAACAAGGGAGACGAAATTAATTCAATCCCGTCTCCTTATAATAATACTTTTAGCTCGAAAATTGAAATTGGTTGAAGTTTTGGAACAGGTCGGGGTCGAATAAAAACGTTGGTCACCAAAAAAGCCACCCATAGAAGTAATTCTCCATTCAAAACACGAAGCTGACAAAAACGTTCGAGAAATGAGGATCAACAACCTAACTCGAACCAGAAATCACACAAATTTCCTGAAGTATTCGTAAAACTATATCACAACTTACACATTAATTTTCAGCCGCCGAAATGTGATCCGGACTCTTCGAAGCCGCAAATCGAGTCCACATGATGCGATACAATTTCTCCAATCCTCTGGCGTAAAACTGGCAATCAAACAGAGTCGAATCGCTTCGAGCACTCCATACTTCAGCCCGTATCTTTTTCAAACTACACAAGAACAGACGTCAATTTTAGTTTTCCTCACGTTTCTTTCTGAGGAAAAATTTGTCTACTTACTATTCTTTATCCGTTCCTAATCGAATAGCAATGTTTTGATATTCTTCCCTGGATCGTGCGATCAGTTCGGGTACGCCCAACGTGGCCAGCTGCGAGGCAGCAACGCGAGAAGCCAACGTTTCACCTGCGTAAGAAATTTATAGTCTTGGATTCTCCACTAGTCGTCTTAATAACAAAGAACAAAGACCCTTACCTGGCAAGGTAACTACAGGGGTTCCAGTCCACAAGACATCCATACTAGTGGTGTGACCGTTACACAACGGTGTATCTAAGCACACGTCCGCTAGTTGACCTCGTCGAACGTGTTCTTCTTTCGCGGCTACATTACTGAACAAAATCCTATTGGAGCTTAAACCTAATGATTGCGCCGTCGCTTGTAGATGAGCCTCGCCTACGGCGGGGAATCTCAGCAACCATAATACCGCGTTAGGAACTGCTTTTAATATCTGCGAAACATACCATCGAAATTATCACCAACCGAATTCGAAATTAATGTCTGGGAGTTGGATGTGATATTTTTTCGTACTCACATTGACCCACATTTGAAGGGTTGGTGGATCGATTTTATACAACTGGTTAAAATTACAGTAGACTATCGCGTCCTCGGGTAGACCGTATTGTTGTCTACTCGTGATCACGATACTCTGAGGAACTTCTTCGCCGGTGGCCGCTTTACCATGCGTCTGGTTCGTGGCCAGTCCATTTTGTAAAATCAGTCCATTAACCGAGGTCTGTACTTGACCCGATGCAATCATCGTCTAAAGGGTGGATAGCAGAATTACGTTAAATTTACGTCTATTTAAACATAATGCGTGCAGCTATCTTACACTCACCTCGATCGGCGTAGTCGTCGGTAACTCCGCAATCTTAATACTAATTTCAAGGGGTCGGCTCTGTTTCGTGTCCGACACATCGGAAGAAATTACTTCTCGGATTTCTTTCACCTGCGTGTTTTCTAATATGGGAGACAAATCGGTAGCGTTGATTACGGCAACGTTGTCCGCTGGTACGTCTTTGTTCGGGGCCTGGAAAAACACAATAGTTAATTTCGTACAAATGTATTAAAAAATGTACGTATTTTGTGTTTTGCTTACTCGTTCAGCCACCACGAGTCGTTCTTTGAGATGCGGGAACATCTGTTTGTGATCTCCGATGAAATATGTGTGTGGCATGAAAGCCAATTTCTCGCTGTACTGAGATGCCAGTTCTACAGGGGAGGTCACTTTATCCGTTACGATATAGTCCATGTATGGAGCTCCACTTGTGCCCGGATATCCGAGCCACATTACCTAATCAATACAACGGACAATATAGAGACTTTCAAAACAGAATAAATAGTCGAATAAAAGAACAATGAAATAATTCATGGTAGAAACACTAGCATTTAATGAAGTTCAATGAGGACGGTAGGAGAGGAGCTATTGTATAAAAATTGGTGAAGATGTGATTCTAAAATCAACTGGGGTAAAATCCCATCGCTTTCATAAAACTTTTGCATCGAATTTTCTCCAATGACTTCAAAGCTCATGTATCATACCCAAATTCAGGGAGATTTAATATTCTTCAAACAAGTAATTTTCAATTTTGTGGAACCATGATGATAATAAATTATCAAAACACATGAACGGAAATCCGAGATAGATTAGCCTAACATTTGTTTTCATGATGATCTAAAAATAGAACGATTTTTCGTATTTCACAAGATTACTCAGAAACTCGACGTGTTGGCGAAAAACGGAAAATGGATATAAATTCAACGTACAAATATTCTAAATTATCCTCATTGCCAACAGATGTGTCACCATTCAGAGCAAAACTTGCAAAAGTGTGAAGAACTCTAGAAGTTACCCGGCATATATCATTGTATTCCAAATATTGGTCACTAAATCCACTCAAATTGGGGTAACTGGTCGCCAAGGGAATTTTTTAGTACGTACAACAAAGAACCAAATTCTACATAGAACTCCCTATACCCGAAAATGCAAAATCCAATCGTTTTAGTTGCAAAATATGAAATTGCTGCACATGGCGGAAAAATTGCTTCCCATCTCATAGATATATTTTCAGCGCTGTCTGTAAGTGCCCTGAATGGTGAATAAATCATTTTCATACCTTATGGCAACTAAATTTGGTCGAGAAATGAACTTCACATCCTCGGTTACTACATAACGTCATTAGTATCAAAAACAGAATTTCTAAACATTCCAACATAGTTTACTAACAGCCCACTTCCCTTTCCAAGGTGGTTTTATTACGAGTACCGGAACTAGATTAAACCTTCAGTTCGTCTCAGAGCCATAATGTCTTAAGATTAGTGTTGGATAAATTTTCAGAATAACCCTAAACCGTACAACATACAAGTGTCAAAACAGATTTCCATTTGAACAGGGGAGCATAGAACCCTTAAGGAATCTTTGTCGACTTTACTAACGGCATGTACTAAAAACAATCCATTTTTGACTTCAAGAGAAACATCGAAGAGTTTTATCGCGAAAAAAGACAATGATATTTGGAAAAAGACACGCGTAACAGGAAAGAGTATAATTATGAAGTATTCGGTATAGATAAAAAAACCAATTTCGAGAACCACTTGATCATATTTTCATTTCGAAAAAGAAGAACGACGACTTACACCGAAATCAGCTCACGTCAGCAGTGTAAAAAATGTTTTGAAAAACAGAAAGATTAATTTTGAGATGAAAATTTCAAGACTTTTATTAGTCTATGGGCCATAGCAAAAAGTGGTATCATTTTGCAGAACAAAGCGCCACTTGGAAGATTGTTAGGTAGGCTCATTCTGGCCTCCAAAAACCATGATGGACATTTAAGAAGAGTAGCTATTCAACATGGCGGCAATTTAAAGAATGGCGGATTCAGTTTTCACAAAAAACCAATTTCGATTTTTTTTTTTTTTTTTTTTTTCTTAAATGAAAGATCTCAATGAGAGCTGCAACTTTTGTTCATACATATTTTTGCCTAATACCTATTCTGAAGTCGCAAATTTGTCATTCTTATATTCCAAGCTACTGCTATTATATATTGCCGCTCATAACTTTTGAGGAGTGACACTGGACCTACTATAAAAGTTTTTTGTGAATAATTCAACTTTCCATCGGTGCTTTTGGTTTCAACATTGAATAACTTGGAGCAAAGTTACATAAGATGGAAAAATTTTGGAAGCACTATAATTGGGCGGATTAGAGTTTCACATAAACCCTCATATCTTCATATCTCAAGTCTGGATGAAACAATTTTGATTTTGTCAAATGAAAGATCTCAATAAGAGCTACAACTTTTGTTCCCTATAAATTTTTGCCCAATTCATATTCTGAAGGCGCAAATTCATCACTTTCTTATATTTTGAGTCGCCGCTACTATATATTGTGGCTCATACCTTTGGCCGAGTATCTATAATGCAATAAATACCTGTTATACAATTTTTTTGTGAATAATTCAGCTCTTCATTTGGGCCGGACAGCGCTAGCGTCGCGCTGCAATTTTACCGAACGTGGAGGAATTGAAAACGGGTGCTAAACTATGGCGGAATATGGGGAAAAAATGAAAAAATCAAAGTAACCCTTGAATGAAGCAGATTTGGCTTCCGGACATCCCATAAAAGGTATTATTTTTTATCAAAGACTCAATTGAATGAGTCCGGTGATATACATATGATTCAGGATGAAAATCAGAATGATTCTCTTCCAACCATCCTACAAAACTCACCAAATTGTCCTCATACAACTTTCATAGATTAATTTATGCAGTCGCACCCCTCGATTGTCTCGTCCCTTTAGAACTTCATTGATTGAACCCTCTGCTATTAATCCGGATTTTATCACCAGGTCTCTTGAGGCCAGCGTCTCTCCCATAATTGACAGCACAACATAAATTTCATGGAAAACTCCCATAATAAAAATTATGGGTCTGTATATCTCTTGATAATTCCACACAATTTCACACACTTTAGCAAACAAGGCTTGGTCCGAATTTACCTCGTTCCTGATTAGCAAAGCATTTGTTAAAATTTCTTGAACACATGACATTGCTACTTCTACAAATATTAAAACCAGTCAACGATTTTACACGTGTGCCCGTGGTGTCTAAAATTTGTGTTATTACCCATACAAAATTACTGAGTTCAGCCTGTTTAAATGAATTCAAATTATGTTGATTAAAGACTGCTTGAAAGCTGTCGTTATGAGAGGAGAGTTGCCTTAATTGGACCGTTTTGACTTTGAAGTCACCGTTTGTAGATGGAATTCAAATTTCAGTTCATCATTAGAAAGAATAAACATCGGCAATTCCAAATATTGTAAACAAGCGATTTATGAAGTGGGTGAAGATAAGTTTGAACCAGAATTATGGCTCTTGATCTGATCCTTCATAATACTCGGATCTGAGATATAAGAATTTTTGTGAAACACAAATCCGTCATCTGTAGTGCTTTCAAATTTTCAATCTTATAAGTTATTCAATATAAACACCAAAAGCACCAGCGGAAAACTGAATTATTCACAAAAAACTTTTGCAATAGTTATTTATTGGATTAGAGGCACTCCGCGAAAGTTACAAGCCACAATGTATAGTAGCGACGACTTGAAATGTAAGAAATGATGAATTTGCGCTTTTAGAACAGAAATGAGGCGAAAATATGCAGAGAATAAAAGTTATAGCTCTTATTAAGATCCTTCACAAAAATCAAAATTAGTCTATCCAGATTTGAGACACAAGGGTTGTGAAACACTAATTCACCATTTATTCAATATTCAAACCAAAAGCACGGATGGGAAGCTGAATTATTAATGAAAAACTTTGAAAATAGGTATTTATTGCTTTAGTGCAGGCCTACTCAACCTGCGGCCCGCGAAGCACTCTCGTGCGGCCCGCGAAAGAATTTCAGAAAACCCAAAAAGTAGTAGAAACCTTACGATTTCATAACACGATATGATTTCATAATACAAGTAGGATACAAAGATTTTTTTTTAATGCATGCAAACATATATGAAAAAAAAAAATAGAAAAAAAATAATGTTGAAAAAATAGGAAAGTAATCTAATCAATGTGATGCCTGTCTTTGTTTTTCAGCTGCGAGTTCAGGAATATTTCCCCTTTAATTATCGTTCTACATTACAATAAAATCGTTATTAAATATAGGTAAACGATTTACGGCCCGCGGAAATTTCGGGAGACTCAGATGCGGCCCGCGAGTCGTAAAAGGTTGAGCAGGCCTGCTTTAGTGAGACTCCGCAAAAGTTATGAGCCACAATAGTAGCAGCAGGTCGAAATATAAGAAATGATGAATTTGCGCCTTCAGAATAATTTTAGGCGAAAATAATGTAAGAATGAAAAAAGTTGTAGTTCTCACTGAGATCTTTTATATAAAAAAATCTATCTGGTCGTTCGAAACGCGTCGTATAAGTATACACTTTTTTGTACTGTGAAAGTTGAGCGAAAAAATTTTTCATTTTTTCTTTTTTTAAAAAAAAACAAAATCGAAATTGGTTCATTTGGACATGAGATATAGGAGAATTTGTGAATCCGCCAACTTTAAGTGGCGGCCATGTTGAATAGCTACTCTTCTGAAATATCATGGTTTTTGAGGGCCAGAAAAAGCCTATCCAACAATCTCCCAAGTGGCGCTTTGTCCCGTAAATCTATACCACTTTTCGCTATGGCCTATGGACTAAATACGATTTGAGCTGGTATAGAAAAATGGTCGCCAACCTCTATCTCACCTTCTTCTATTAAAGTCCCTCGCAAGGGTTGCTTCGGTCGAGGCAATTTCGTAAGAAACGTTTCGCCTAGACTTTCTGACCACGGCTAACGAAGTGAAAATCATGAATTCAACTTCGCTCGAACTTACTTGAATTGGAGCTGGTCTTAATGCAAATATTTCGTTTCGAGCGCCCTTCGTGTATCCGTTCATGTTGACCAAAATATGGATACCGTCAGCATGTATACGATCAGCAGCCTTGCCGTTACAGGCTATCTGTAAACATACATTCAAGCGAGCATAATTATTGATTTCGTGCTTCTATATTTTCCATTTCCCAGCATATTAACAGAGTGCCTAACATTAAAATCGCTGATTGAAGCTGCCCTCCCTCCCCTCTCTAAGATGACCTCATGGCCGGTAAGCTCGAGTGCATGAGCTGTCTCCCATCTATCATGCCAGGTACAAATAACAACATTGATTGACGTAATACACTTACGGAAGACAAATCGATGAAATGTTCGGATTCGCGAGCGATTTTCGCTCTGAAAGTAGTACCGTCGTCGGCGGATAACGCGTAACAGAAGATCTCGACACGTTGACGACTATGCATACCAGGAATGGATTGCATCAGATGCGAGGTCGGGTGATTACCAAAGTCCGAAGAAACATATCCGATACGAAGCCGTCCGGTTGGAGTCAAGTCCTTGCTGAACGCGTACGTTGGTTTATGCAATACTTGAATCTGCGGAGAAATAGAATAAAAAGTAGTAAAAAAGTTGTAATACGAAAATTAAGTTATGTTTAATTATTTAATAATTATAATTCACTTCCTTTTTCGTAATTACACTAGTAATTTCAATTAAATTTCAAAAATTTAATTCGTACTAAGAATTTTGTAAAAATTTAATTATTTTATAAAAATTTAAAAATTCAATTTTAAATTATTAATAATTAAATTATTTTCAATAAACTCGATTTTATCCATTTTTTCAATTTTTAAATTGGTAATATCAATTTTTTTTAGTATATTGATTTTCATATTTATTAAAGTAAAAATTTTTATTATTAATTAATTAGAATTATAATCTATTTTTAATTTTACGAATTAATATTTTATTTTTAAATTATATCTATAAATTGATGGATTTATATTTTTTTTAAATAATTTAATTATGATTAATATTATCTTTATTTTAATTTTAATCATTAAATTTATATTAAGAAATGAATTAAATAAAAAATTAATTTTAAAAAATCAAACATTATAAATTAAATTAATACGTTCTTGTATGTTATTATTATGATTGATCATATTGATATACAGAGGTGTGTACTCCCAAAGGAGTAACAAACTATACAAACCACACTATAATATATAGCCGCTAAGTACTTTACAACCATCTCTGGAGCATGAATGAAAGCGACTAAAAGTACTTAGCGCTGTATTTAGTGTTATAATTATTAAAATTATTTTTAATTATAAACATTTTTTAATAAACTTATCAATAAAATTATCAATTTCAATATTTATTATATCTGAATTATTTTAATTTTTTCAAATAATAATTTATTAATTAAATTAATTTTTATTTTTAATTATTTTTTGAAAATTATTCTATATATAATTTACGTAGATTCTTCAATTTACTATAATTTAAAATTTTGATTTGAATATTTAAATTCAAGTTTAATATTTACAACAACAATTGAAATAAAAAATAATAAAATTAATTGATTAATCAAAAAAATAATAAATTTACAATTCATTAAAAAATAAATCTTTTATATAATTTTTTTGAAAAAATTTTTATTCAATTTAAATAAAATTAATACAAATTATTATTTACTGCATTGCTTTACTCTTCCGCAATGACTGCATCTCATTCACTTTCAGATTCTTCCGATATAAAAGATCTGGTCAGCTTATTCATTCTTCGTCCCCAAAATTATTCAAAACTCACAAGTCAACAAATGAAAGAAGATTTTTGTTTCAAGAGTGCTCTTTCTTACTATCAAATTGCCCTAAAGAGGATTTGCTTTCAGAGCCACTGCCGATGGTCCACAAAAATGGATAGACTCAAAATTATTAACTACACCTCGAGCATAGGCGCGAATTCAGGGAGGGAGAAGGTTTGTCCAGAAAATATGATTGAAGTGCATCATTTTAACATTTTTTTGAGGTTTGGATAGGGATGCATCACCTTTATCCTTTCATGAATTTACGCTTGGCATTCTGCATGAATTACGTGTTTGATCGCGAATCAAAGAAATTCCCATTTTTCAGAATAACCGCAAGACCTGCGTCAGTCTAACTCCCATCCATAATTTTTTTTTAACATAGTGGCTTAGCCAGGAAGACAATATCTAAAATAAAATATTTTCGGTCTTTTACTGAAAGTAGATCAGTAAACATTGCATTGTAGATAGTTTCTTTCAACTGAATCAATCCTTTTTTTCTTATTGTTCGACTCCCCAACCCTCTGAGAAATTTTCCTACCACGCCACTACTTCCAGAACACTTTAAGGAGATAAGATAGGGCTGGTCAAGTCCCAAATTAACGGAATATTCATTACATAGCTTAAGACTTCATTATTGTTGGTGCGAAGAACTGTTTTTCTGCAGATAAATCGAAGCTACAATTTTCAGCGGGAATCCACGGGTCAGGAAGAGGACAGTAAAAAATTATTCTCCCATAATATTTTCACTTGGTTTTGTATCTGTCATTTATTTCAAGTTAATTTTTCAGGTGCCTAATTTTCATTCTCTCTTATGCAGAACCTCAAGGGGAGGATATCAATGTCATCTTTTGTTTCTTATCATCTTGAATTATTGCGTGGTTGTTTCCAAGAGATTTCCACGACTTGAAAAAAATTGCTGATTAGGACTGTGTTTCATGAAAATTCGCTCTAAGTAAGTTAAGATAAGCGGAAGAGCCAAATCGACTATCAACTCACTTTTTCTATACACAAGTTCGCGTGTCTAGCCGCGATCGCTTTACGAAAATCGTGACTCAACGGGTACAGCATCGAATGGTGCGGATGTACCGAGGGTAATCTATTTTTCTCCAGCTGATCGGCTACAATAGCCACCAACTTTTTCATACGCGATTCGTAGTCCGTCCAATCGCACACGATTTGCAGACAGTGCGCTAAATTACAATAAGCGTCCGGAAAATCAGGTTTCAATTTCAGAGCCGTTCTATACGACTGTATCGCCTCCGGAATATTACCAGAATCCTGTAATCAACAGAAAACGAATTGAGTCGATGAGACATCAATCAACAATATAAGCCGATGTTATCAAAATTAAATTTACCTTGTGTATGGAGGCTAGATTACTGTGGGCGTCCGCGAATCCGGGATTTATAGTGATAGCTCTGGAGTAACATTGTAGAGCTGCTTGAATATCTTGCATCTCTTTCAGAGTGTTTCCCATATTGCTGTACGCGTCCGCAAATGTAGGCTGTATTCGTATGGCCTCTTTGTAGTGCATTAACGCTTCGGTAAGCTTGCCCTGTTGCTGCAGCACAGAGGCTAAATTCGAATGAGCGGCCGCGAATTCGGGGAACACTTCTAGCGCCTTTAAATACAGACGGGTAGCCTCTTCGATTAACCCTTGTTCGCGTTTGATGTTCGCTAAATTGTTCAGCGAATCGGCGTGCGTCGGACATAGTCGTAAGGCTGTATTGTAACATTCTTCCGCTTCGGTAACCTGCGCAAAATAATACGGTATAGATTTCATCAATTTTCCCGAGACTGATTTGAGAGAAAACGCTGCACAGGATTGAAGATGTGCACACGAGAGGAAGATGTCGACTTTGACCAACCCGACCACTAAACAAGATAACCCGCTCGGTTCAAGTGCATGAGACTCCCCATAGGAGAATGACGAAAAGATGAAGAATTTCCTGACTACGAACAGTGCGACTATTGACCAATTTTCTAATTTTATCAATGAAAGCGAGTATGTTAATCGATCCCTGTCAAAAGCTTAGTATTCTCATCATGAACCGAAGGCCTCCTCGACTATACGGCCTTCGCAAAACATCCCTATAAGACCTATAGTATCCTATTTATTAACACCCTCGTACAACATGTGCAAACATCTGGATCAGTGGTTTAAAAGCAATACCGATTTTGAATCACGCTATTCCATCAAAAATTTTCTAGAGCTTATAGGCAAACTGAAAAACACACGCCTCCTCCTTAATGCTATTCTTGTATCCTCTGATGCTGCCAGTTTGTACACCAATGTCGCCCTCACTTCTTCTTTCATTCGGGTCGATAATATCCTTCAGAAATCACAAGTTTATTCTCCAGCTGCTGAGGAATTTACCCTTCTTTTCAAAACATGTCTCAAACAGAATGTTCGTCAATTTGAGAATTGTTTTTACAAATTTGCCGACCTCTTACACCTTCAATCTCCGAAATTTTCATGAGTAGCCTAGCAGAAGGAATCTTCAAATCATCCAACGTGTTTGTAAGTAAAGTGGAGTACTGGTGTAGGTATGTCAGCGATGTTCTATGTGCTTCGACTGGTTGGTACTCATACTGAACTTGAGGATTTTCTTTCAGTGCTCAATAGAGCAATAAGTGTTTGGGACTCTCTGAGTGATAAGAACCCCAACCTGGAAATTTTTCATTTGGGACGGGAGGAACTGAAGAGAGGGCTTAAGAGTATGCTAGGGTAGGGCTTGGGTGGTGGTGGCGGCAGCTTTATTTTTTTCATTTTTTCTCGGAGCATTTGTCCTTAGATTTATTGTCTTTCCCCCCCCCCCCCAAATGAGTAATTAGACAACACGTCTATTTGCGGCACCCTCCCAAATAAGCAAAAATAATTAAATAAATAAATTCTGTCTCTTCATCCTTTAAATTTTTACTTGAAATCGGTGGCTCGAGTATCAATTTTACGGATGATTAGAAGACTTTGGCTAACCTTGTGGCTGATCTCACAGTGAAAATCGGTCCTGGTGTTAATATCCAGGGAAAATGCGCCGAAATGGTCCGTAACACTCCCCTCCCCTCCCCAGTGTAAGCAATGCTGAGAGTGAATTGATCAAAGGCCTGGAGAGGAAGATTAGGGAGGCTGGTTCAATTGTCACAAAAGCTGACAAAGGGATTGCTGTTGTGGTCATGAAGAAGTCTTCTTACACTTTCAAAGTCCACGATGTGCTTAGCCAGTGCGGAGCTAAGGAGAATGCCCTGATCAATTTTACCAGTTTTGTAAAAGAGGTTAGGTTTCTTGTTAACAATAGTGAATTCATCATTAAGAATCCTTCAACCAAGGAAACCACTTTGGAACGTAATCCCGTTCCTCCCCTCCTTTACAGGCTGCCTAAAATTCATAAGGGGTGGCTGATAGTCTCATTTGTCTCCTTCCCAAACTACTTCCTTGCAAAATTTCTTGATTGCTGGTTCAAATCTCTAGCAGAGTTTGAGTCTCCCTAGTCAGTATTGAATTTATGTTCCCTCGCCAAAAATCTGAAGGATGTTTCCCTCCCTCTGGGTTCAACTTTATGTTCCTTCGATGTTGTGAGGTTATTTCTCAACATCCCCAAGGCCGTTACTATGCAGTGCAGGGTGTCCATTTTTCCTCTGAAATGAAATTCCCTGACTTTTTTAGGTTTTTCCAGACCATCATCTCAACTAAAAAGCAAAACAGGAAAAACTTTTTAGCTCGAACTTTTTTTGACGTATCTCAAAAAATTCCCTGACCTTTCCAGGTCTCACAAAATTCCCTGACTTTTCCCTGACTTCCAGATTTTCCAGAAAAGTGGACACCCTGGCAGTGGATGGGTGAGCTACTCGTTAAATCTGATGACCCTTACGAGGAAATGGGTGAATTCTTTGACCTATTGAAGGTCTGTTGGTTCTTGAACTTTTGTAAATTTGAAGGTAAATTCTACGAGTTCTCTGAAGAGGTGGGGATCTCTATTGGACCTCCGCTAAGTTCTTTCATCTCGGAAGTTTTCATGTCTAAATTTGAGCTTGACCTGTTCTCTTCGGGCCGGGTGTTTCTTATTCATATTATATATTGTTGGCACAGGTATGTTGACGACGTTTTGTGTGCGTGGGACGGTCCTAGAGAACTCCTTGGAGAGCTTCTTACTTATCTAAACAGCCTTTACCCTTCCATAAAATTTACATTGGAAGTTGGTGGCTATGCTTAAAACTTCTTGGACTTGTCGGTGTCCATGAATTTGGTATTTATAGAAAAAATATGTCGATCGATACTACCATCCACGGGTCGTCATTCGTACCTGTTGCCCACAAAGTTGCTACTTCTAATAGCCTATGCATCGTTTGATTCATATCCCCTTGAGTCAGGCCGCTTTCCATAAAGAATTAATGATTGTAAAGCACCTGGCTAGAGCGACATTGACCTTGTGGTTCGTAGGAGGCTCACTAGGAAATTCCTCAAGTCTACGACCTCCCTCCCCTGGGATTCACGGTGGATTAAGCTCCCGTTTCTGGATAAGTTTTCAAGGCAGTTGGACCGTACCCTCCGCCCTTCGGTCTTCCACCCGCCTTCTATAATCACACTACTGTTGAGAGTCTATTCGTGAAGAGTGGCCAAGAGGGGAGGGGTCTATAGGGTGACTAGTGGAGATTGCCCTAGCGGCTACATAGGGATGACCAGCCGTCAACTCCAAATTAGAGTTGACAAGCACAAAAAAGCTTTGATGAAAGGGGAAGTGGGGAGTCAGCTTTTGCTGATCATTTGATCGAAAGTGGTCACAACTTTGAAGAAGGGTCCGAAGTCCTCCGCCATAGGGAAAATTCGTATTTTAAATGTCTGGCTCTTGAGGAAATAGAAATCCCCCGACATTGGAATAATAGTGACGTTACCGTTTTGTACAGGTACATTCCTGAAGAAGGATTGATCGAACTAGTCTCACATTTCGATGACTCGTTGGTTCGGTCATGACTCCGTTTGATGTCACTTGTTCTTGTTGGGCTCAATTGCTTTCTATACTTCGAGAATGGCTGTTTAGCCGAAAGCGCTCAGTGTTTCCAATTTCGTGTGGCCCTTTTGCAGTTTTTTTTTGTTTTACTCCTTCAAGTATTCTCTTAAACTAACCTACATTGACCTGTTGATGAATGGTTCTTCATTTCATCCCTCTTCCTACAAGCACGCAACCTTTCATTCGTTGATTCATCGCTTATGTCTATACCCCCATTTTCCCCAAACTTCGAGAAAGAATTCGACACTATCGTCCCGCGGCACCCTCCCAAATAAGCAAAAATAAATAAATAAATTCTGTCTCTTCATCCATTAAATTTTCACTTGAAATCGGTGGCTCGAGTATTAATTTTTCGGATGATCACGAGACTTTGGCTAAAGTTGTGGAATTGATGCAGAAAAATTAGTCCGCAAAAAACTCATCTCTCTTCTAGGTACTTCCCTCAAAAAAAAAAAATGGATATTTGGCTTCCCCACCTCGGCAGTCTCACTTCAAAAATTACTCGTTTACTGAGACCTTTCAACTTTCGACTTGCATTTTATTCTGTCATCACCACTGGAAGTATCTTTTCTAAGCTCAAAGATCCTACCTCAAAAGAGAAGAAGAGCGGTGTTCATAGACTCCAGTGCAGTGATTGCCCCACAATTTACATAGGACAAACTGGTCAGAAACTAAAAGAAAGAGTTGCAGAACAAGATCGAGCAACTCGATTACAGTGTTTTGAGCTGAAAGACCCCCTTCCCTTCTTCTACCACTCATATTATGGCACCAGGGCATACTTTCCAAAAAGTCACAGGTGCCTGTCTTTTGCAGAACTCTGAAAAGAAACGCACTGCACTAGAGAACCTAGAAATACGAAGACCCCCCTTTTTCATCCTCGCCAATTTGATTTACGGTAATGATCAAAATAATAATGACAATAATAACGTGGCGCATAATTTAGACATAAGGATACTGGACTTACGCCTATAACGTATTTCAAATCTTATTTTCTTTTTTTTTTCGGTAGTAGCTCCAAATATTACCAACTTTATAGAGACTTTTTTAAACCATCGAACTTCTAATTGTAAATGCAAACTCGTCGCGCCACAACTCTTATTCGAAAGTACGCAACAGAAAATACAAAGGAACTCCATCTAATATAGTACTAAGTTTCCAGCTGATGACTGCACTTGCCTTCAAATTCTGCACCTCTGGCGCAAATGACGTTATCAATGTACAGAAAAAAAATCAGCTGCAAACTTGATTCTATACAAGATGGAGTCTCATCCCATCTTCCATTGTCGTGCCTTACTTCCGAATATTTCATCGAACGAAATTACAAAATGGAGAACGTAAAACCTAACCACAAGGAAATCCCAGGATATTTGTCGAACAATTTCAGGTTATTCCCAGCTGGCCCTGAGAATGCCATAGAGGACTTTGAACAATAAGTCAAATCCATAACAAGCAAAATTTGCTGATCTCGTTCAGCTTCCTCACGATTGGCAACCCTATTCCACCAAGAGATAAGATTTGCAAGGATTTTTGGATGAGATGGATTGGTTCCTATTTTCAATAATGATGCTACGAAAGTGACTTTGAAAACTATAGAGGCGAAGCCTTCAAAGTACGATTAAAAGTTGCAAAACCCATCTCTATGAACGCAGTTTAAGATCACCGTCCAATATCGATACTCACTTGTCCTTTCTCTTTCAACGCATTCGCCAAGTTACAATAGGCGTCCGGGAAATTCGGCTGCAATTCGATGGCTCGCCGGTAGGTATCGATCGCAAGATCAATAAGCCTGCAACATACAAGAAGAAATCAAATGAATACGCGTATCGTCCAGGAAAACTAACGGACTGAAACCAAGAGGGAAAAAAACGGGCGCCATAGTACTACAAATCGAGATATATTAATAGGTAATCCGATACTCAAATACAGCATGATATCAATCGAAGCCACGTGGTCTGATCGGGTCGTAAATCTTTTGTTTTCTCTCACTCCACTTTTCAGGTAAGCGAAGTTACATTGAATTCGCTAGTCGATAATTTTATTCGACGGCCGTATCTCGTGAGGCCACCGACGATAATTATTTCTCGCCGAGTAAGCGAACGTAAGTTATTACTATGTCTCATATAAACAGTTTTTACCCGGCATTGCTCGCGGTGTTTACGTCGTTTTATAAAAATTTATTAGCACCGTTAGCATTAGGATAAAACGAGGCGACGAGAAATATTCTGCGACGGTCGTACGTACGAAGAAGAAAAATAGCTTCTACACCGTGATTATAATAAGAAAAACGTCTATCCTGCAGATTGACAGGCGGATAGAGAAAAACTTTACGCGAGGAGAGAATCTGCACGATATGATTGCGAAATCCGAGCACGATCAACAGTTTTCCAATGGATAAATAACGGTACGCGAGCAAGAAATAATATACAGAAACGGAGGTCGTACGATACGCGATTTTGTCGTACGATATTTTTTCCATCAATTAAAGCGATCTTCGAGAAATATCGAGCGTCCGAAGCTTTTGCGCGAGACCAATTTCGGCGTTATCGTACGTACGGTAAATTAAAATGACAACTCTATAAATAGCGTTCACGCATTATATCGTCGCCCGATCCGAGTTTCCGCCAACACGAACGATTTTTCATTAAATGAAATCTATCAAATAAAGGAATCGAATCACTTCGATTTGAATACATACTGTCGGCGACGGTATGATACAACAGCGTGCTCAGAAAGTTGACCTGCGATATCAACACTGCGAAAAAGTACACGTGCGTCAACCCAAATTATGTCAACTATGTGAAATTTGCGATATCAGCCAAATTGATGGCGGAAGGAGTGGCCAATGTCAGAAGGAACACTCAAACAAAATCGAAAGCTGGAAAAACATTCCGTTCCTCCTGTCCACTCGACACCTCAGTCATCTCATAGTGGCTTTGTCGCAGGCATTTTGTAAAATTATACGGTTTACAATCTACATACTAGACAGCGAGAACCTAAATAAGGAATTGACAGTCGACCCAAGCCCTGTTGGGTTCTTCGTCACAGCTTATTGTAAAGAGTCCACGTGTACCTCAGCTGATTCAAACAAATTCCATTTTTTAATGAAATGCAAAGAAGACTCGAGACTTGTTATTCAATCAATCCAATTGTGTGCTTTAGAAGACTTCACCCCCAATCTTAGGGTAGCGGACTCTTCTTCAAAGCTCATTGCACTTAAGCAGACTCGAACAAATCCCATTTTTAGTACAAGTGCAAAGAAGACTCGGCCGCATAAGAGGCTTGTTATTCGACCAATCCAATTACTTCAAAAGACTTCAATATTCGAGTTACCCACAATCTTCGGGCAGCGTGGAACAGTGCAATTAAGAGGTCGAAAATATACTAAGGGCCTGGATAGACAACAACAGCACAGGCTGGGTATCAAATTGCAGGTTTGTACAATGATGGCAGAAGAATATATCAAAACATGGAATCACAGGAAGGCACCCGCACACAGCTTTCTTTGGCGGGAACCGAGGACCAATTCGCGTCCACAAATATTCTGCCGTCTATTTTAAGAACAATAATCATAACTTCTGTTTCTTTTTACGTATCTAGTCGAAATTTTGGAAAGTCCTGAAAGTCTCTTTCCTCAACGTCATGACCATCAAAAATCATCCCCGGATGACGTAACACCATTGGCGTATTTATGGGATGTGGGAAGGTTGGAGACACCCCATCCAGAAGACCTCCAAAAACCTGTAGACTCATCAATTTTCAACTAACTAACAAAACTTTTCTTCTTTTTGCTGAAATTTTATTCTTGAAAATTTTAGGACCCTCTCCAAAGAGAATTTCTAAATACGCCATTGTGTCACACGCTTTTGCTGATACTCTTGATTAGACCTAGTATAGCCTAGTACTCCGCATACGTACGGATTAGTATAATGAAGGCTAAGGATACAAGTCCCAAAGTAGAAGAAGACAAATCTGGTGTAGGTCCAGGTCGATGAAGATAACGCGGACATTTTTTGAGGATCTCCTCAAACAGAACAGAGAGCGGAATGTCACGTGAGAAAATTCTTGACGCAAAATGTTGGGACGCTTTGAGAATTCTCAGTAGAATTGAAAGTCGAAGAAAAGATTCTCCTAACCATCTCTTCAGCGTAATAGAGTGGCCACACATCTAACAAGTGATCAATTTGATCTAGAGGTCTTCTGAAAGAAATTAAAGAAGGTTGGCCGAGCAAAAAACAAAATTCGTCGCACAAAATGTTGAGGCCCTCCGGAACTCCTAAGCAGAATTGAAATCTGGTCTTTCTTCCTTCTTCCATCTTTCGACTTCAGCATAATAGAAAGACCATACATCCAAAAGGTAATAAATTTAATCTAGAGATCTTTTACAAAGAACGGGAGGAAAAGGGAGGGGTTAGAGCAAAGAAATATTATACAACAAAATTTGTGGTACAACCAGCAGGACCCTCTGGAGCAGAATCGAAAGTTGAAGAAAAAATTCCCTCTTTCCCCTTCTCCAACTCTTTTTTGTCCGTGCCAGTAGCTACACACCTGTAATGTAATCAAGAGATCGATGTATTTGATCTAGTGGACCCTCCGAGATAGCACGACTTGAACCTTATTGGAATTCACTTGGAATTGAAATTTGACCAACTTGGCAATATTTATGTTTTGCTCAACGTTGCGGTCAGATTATTAGCCAAATTTCAATTCCAAGTTAGTTGATATCCTACAGGAATGATAATTTTCTTAACAATTGGAACTGCTTAAAAAGACCCAGCATCCTTTTCGTTGGAGGAAGGAGGGGGGGAATCCATAATGACCTTGACCTCACTTACAAGATCTGAAAAATTTCGGGCTTTGAACCTCTGCAGAGGAAGAAAAATTTCAAGTTATGGAGACTTAGACTAACACGGAAACTGAGGCTAAAGATGAACTAGGCTCAGAAGGGTATTTCAGGTTATGATTTCTCATGATGGGAATCACATCCTCAGAAAACCTTTGGGACGTCATCAATGGCTTCAACCTGAATCAGGGCGTTGGACAAATTTTGAATTCCGTTTCTTCATAGGAAAGGGGAGGTGAACTTGGAAACATCGTAAGCTATGAACCTATGTAGTGTGTACAGATGGGTCTGGAGGAAGTCTAAACTTTGAACCTTCAAGTCAGGCCAGCTAAATTTCTTCTCTTGGTATTATATCTAGGCTACAACTAAGTAAGCTAGGCCCGGAAGAGGATTCTAGGCTAAGATTCTCCCAGGAGAGTTTTTTTTCCCCATTATGAACAAGGTTCAGGCTGGGTTAATCGATTGTCGAGAAAAAAAAACACAAGTTGAAGAAGGGCGTGACGTCATTAGTGTATTCGAGTGATTAAAAGGAGATACGGCAGGGGCTTGAAAACATTGAAAGCACGAGAGTAGGACATCATCATAGCCAAACAAACATCCCCAGAACCGAGGAACGTATGGGCAGAAGATGATTCTAACATGGTTCATGTTGATACAAAGATCATTAATTACAGTCAAGTTGAGCTTCATACGGATGAGGTGAACCTGTTGGAGAAAGGGTTGAAATTTAGCCTCCCCCCTCTTAAGAACAAAGAGACTCTTACTAATGTTGTGGCTGACTTGACAATCAAGATTGGACCTGACGTGAACATCCAAAAAAAGTGCGTTGAAATGGTACGCGGTAGCCCCCTTCCTTATATAGGTAATACCTGTATTGAGGTGATAAAAAAACTTAAAAAGGAAGGTCAGGAAGGAAGGATTAATCCTTACTAAGGCAGATAAAGGCAACGCTGTAGTAATTATGGAAAAGTCCTCCTATATTTCCGGTGTTTATGATGTGCTAAAGCAATATGGAGCCAAAGAAAATAGCCTTTTTCTGTTTCCCTCAGTTTGTTAAAGAGGTGAGGAAAATCATTAACAAAAGTGAATTTATTATCAAGAGTCTACTCATAAAGAAAGCCATTTCGGAACCTAACCCGGCGCCCCCCTTCCTCTACGGGTTGTCCCAAGGTACATAAAAAAGATGTTCCAATGCGGCCGGTCGTGTCGTTTGTCTCGTCACCAAGTTACTTATTAGCTAAATTTATGGATCGATGGTAATAAATCAGGAGTAGATTTTACCTCCCGTAATCAGTACAGAACTCGGGCTTTTTGGCGGATAGGTTGAAGGACGTAAACCTTCCTCCGGAAACGACCTTATGCTCCTTTGATGTTGTAGGATTATTTCCTCACATCCCTAAGGTTGTTACTATCCAACACATGGGCGAACGGGTGTCCCTCACGAGGAGATGGCGGAATTCTTCGATCTTCTGAGGGCTTGATGGACCCCCAACTTCTGCAAATTTGAAGGGAAATTTTTCGAGTTCCCGGATGAGGTGGGGATCTCCATTGGGCTCTCTGATATCTGAGGTATTCACGTCCAAATTTGAGATCGATTTATTTTCCTCAGGCCAGGTGCTGTTAAATCATGTCTTTTACTGGCATAAATATGTGGACGATAAACTTTGTGCGTGGACCGGTCCAGTGGAACTCCTCTGTGAGTTTCTCACTTACTTAAACAGCCAATACCCTTCCATAAAATACACCCTGGAAGTTGGTGGCTCATTAATAAATTTTTTGGACTTGTCCATTTTCTCTAGAAATGGCGTCCATGAATTTGGAATTTATAGAAAAGAAACGTCAACCGATATTACAATCCACGGGTCGTCCTTCTGTCCAGCTGCACATAAGATCACTACCTTCAATAGCTTTATCCATCGACTGACTCATATTCCTTTGAGTCAGGACGCTTTCCAAAAGGAACTAGGAACAATTAAGCACCTGGCTAGAAAGAATCAAGTGAGGGTGGACATCGACCTAATGGTCCGTACGAGAATTGCCAGAAAAAGCCTCGATTTCACCACCTCCCTCCCCAGGGATTCACACTTAGATAAGAGGAAACGTTGGATTAGACTTCCTTACTTGGATAGTTTTTCGTTGAAGTTGGGCCGGGTGCTCAGTCCTTTCGGCTTCCGTCCGACATTATAATACTAACAAGGTAAAAAGTTTATTTGTAAAATTAGGGGACCCCACTCCTCTAGGCGAGAGGAGTGATGTTTACAGCATAGCCTGCAACGATTGGCCCGGAGTTTATATAGGAATGACCGGCCGTAGAATCGATGAGCATAAAAAAGCTTGGGAAAAGGGTAACTTGGGTGAGTCGACCTTCGCCTATCACCTTATCGAAAGAAGTGGCCACAGAGTCAAAGAGGGGTCTGGTACCCTCCTTTATAGGGAGAACCCATACTTTG